>VBSM01003215.1:33249758-33315107 GCA_008086735.1 Cheirogaleus medius | reverse complement strand
GTATTGATGGGCACCTGGGTTGTTTCCACAACTTTGCAGTTGTGAACTGTGCTTTGTGCACAGTTTTAAGTCAGTGGCCACTGTGGGGATCATTCAAATTCCCCAAGTTTATTATTTCTTAGTACCAAATGAACAGACCACAACTTCAGGATTCAAATAAAATGCTGGCATGTAGAGGCTTCTAACCTCTTCATCCTTCCTCTCCCCACCTCCTGCTTGCTTTATATCTGCTGGATTAAGATAAACTCACTGTTCATGACATGGCATTCTAGCCAAGATAGAAAAAAATTTTTAAAAGTCGTAAAGGGCTTTCAAATGAATGGCTTCACAAATTACAATAGCTCCCTGGCAACCAACAACCTAGACCTAAGAGTCACCCCTTTTAATGTAAATTTAGGTTTGCCTGGCTAACAATTGCTTAGGGTGGTGAAACCGTTAATTGAAGAAGTGATAGTCTAAAAGGAAAGAACTAAATAAATGTTTATAAAAGTTAGGCTCTCAGATCAAACAGGTCAAAATCTTGAGTTCAGAGCAATAATATAAAGTATCTATGTCTGGCATAAAAAAATTGCCTTGTCTGCTATGCATGGTCCAGAAAAAGCTGAAAAACTGCAAATAACTTTCTCTACAATGCCTCCCTGCCCATATTGACTGGTCAGGCAATCCAGACCAGCAAACAAAACAAAGAATTGTTACTAAAAATCAAGACCTCTTGGATATTTTGTTTTTCTTACACATTTCGGCCAGTCCTAACTAAAATGTAAATATCTGAAGATTTGAAGATTTAAACCTTAAACTCATTTGAAAATGAAAAAACAAGGAGGAAAGAAAGATAAAAGAGGTGTTTGTTTTGTTTTTAAACCAAACTTCTTTACTCCAAAATTTGGTCCACAGCCTTCACAAGATTACCTATCAAGGCATATAAAGTTTAGCCATATGAACGGGACCCAATTTGTCAAAAATATAATTTGCATCCTGTTAGGCTTAAAGAATTCACCCTCCCCAAACTTCCATCCAAACCTCCTGTAAACCCACCCTCTTCCTTTCCTAGGAGTGTATCAGGCAGTAGGCTTTGCCAGACCCCTAGGGAGATAAGGGAATGAAATGCAAGAGGGGAACTTCCTTTCCTTATCCCTCATGGTTGTTTGAAAAGAATTTATTACAGTAGCTGTTCTGGCCCAGTTGCTTACTCCTGCGGAAAAACTCTCCATAAAACCCAAGACTCTTCCCTTTTCTCTCATGGACACCTTTTTTGGGCTCTACTCATCTGCACTCAGATGCTCAAATAAATAGCATTTTGCTACACATGAGGCTTCGTGTGTCTTTCCCTTGGCTCTGGACCTAACACATCCAACTGTCCTTTTATAAACCAGTGAAATTATTTTACTATGTTTTTTGTCTTATGACTAAAATTTTAAAATGAAAGCTTTTGTGTGTGTGTGTATGTGTTTAGGCATGTTTATGCATATGTACAGGTATTATGTTGTATGTTTCATCTACCTGGTAAAATCTGGTATAATTGGCCAGAAATTCCTTAAAAAATTCTATTCAGATTGGCAGAGATAAATGAGTGTTCATATAAATTACCAAAACATATAGTAATTTACCCCAATGACTTTTAGTTCACATGCGTTAAGTAAAATTTTAATAAGGTGGTTTTAAATTTGTTGATAATGTTGGCTGGATGAGGTGGCTCATGCCTGTAATCCTAGCACTCTGGGAGGCCGAGGAAGGAGGATCCCTTGAGAGAAGGAGTTCAGGACCAGCCTGAGAAAGAGTGAGACCTCGTTTCTACTAAAAGTGGAAAAATTAGCTGGGGATGGTGGTGCATGCCTGTAGTCCCAAGCTACTCGGGAGGCTGAGGCAGGAGGATCGCTTGAATTTGAGGAGTTTGAGGTTGCTGTGAGCAAGGCTGCTGCCACGGCACTCTACCCAGGGTGACAAATCCAGACTCTGTCTCAAAAAACAAAAAACAAAACCCAAAACTGACCAGGGGGTTGACATGCTTGAAGCTCTAGCACAGCGGGGTCCAGGGGAGGGTTGGCAGGAGCAATATATGTAACCCTAACAATATCTGTACCTCCATAATATAATGAAATTTAAAAAAAAATAAAGAATTAGATAAGCAAAAAGCAAAAAATAAAAATAAAAAATAAAAAAACCAAAACTGAAATGTCTTCAGAGTTGTCAGCAAACATTTTTGCCTGGGTTTACTGTTCAGTTTTATATTTTTCTCTGCTAGATGTTTTAACAGATGTTTTAAAGTGTTAGTGTTTGACACAAAGGTAATAAAACTATAAATCCAGCTAAAGGGCAAATGATCTTTGTGCAACTCTTTGAAGAATAAGACTAGTTTAATATTGTTTATTTAATCAAAATGCCCATATACTTAACTTTAAGGTCCTTAGTTAGGTGAACATCTAACATTCACATGCTATAAAATTAGCTCATAGGAAAACCACTTGAAATAGTGACTAGCCCTAAGATCTCAGTTTTCATAAGTAATCTAGGTATAACTGTTAAAAAATAAATTAAGTAAATAAATGTAAATGGCATAGGTGTTTATGAATGAACTCTTCATAGTTTCAAAAATCTTTTTGGTAACTTGAAATCTTAAGGTAAAATTAAGTAATAGATACTTATTAAATATCTGAGTCATATCCAAATAAGTTAAAATATTAAAACATTAATTGTCGAATATGAAGTTTATTTACTTTTGGCTTCTTAAATTTTATAGAAAGACAAAATATATTTGGGTCTATTAATCAATATTTCCTATCCACATTGAAAAACTGTCCTGGAGATAGCACATTTCTAAAAATTACAAAATGTGCATTCATAAAATGTCAATATGTGACAGTTCAAAATTGCTTACTTCTTAGGTTTTCACTAGAAATTAATTTTTAACTGAGTTAAAAATTCTATTTATATATATTAACTCATTTCATATATATATCATCTATATGCAAAGTGTGCCAGAAAAGATGTGTTCTTTTATTGAGAAAAAGGAATAATTTTGTCTAATTGGGAAGTTATTTAAAGGTTCCAAAATATGGATTTAGAAAGGAAACAGAAACAAGATAGAAAGGAGTCAGTAAGTAGGAGAAAGAGACCTCAAGAAAGTTGTATGTATGAAGATGTATTTTTGGTAGGGAAGATTAAAAAAGAATACTTTTTTATTTTTTATTTTTGGTATCAGAAACAAACATGTGTGGCCAAAATAAGGGAAAAAGGAAAGTAAATTCTGCCCTAAAGTAAAATGATTAAGAAACAGGAAGAATAGGACAAAACTGAAGGTCTGAGCAGGTCATGGAAGGTTTGCAAAGAATTAATTTGTGAAAGGAATTTTGTGTGTGATCAAGACGGCCGAAATTAGAAGGGAATTTTTTATGTCTTTCTAAAGATTGAGCTTTGATTAAAATATATATGTGTGTGTTTGTGTATATATATATATATATGATACAAAACTAAAATTTTGGTCCCCTATATCAGAACAAGGTTTTCTTGAAGTATTGATCTGCTCTTAGTAAAATGTACAAGAGCTTTTGATTTTAGTTCTGAAATCTGTTTAAATTTCCAACCATCTTCTGAACTGCAGCTTTAGAGCAATGTTTTTCTCCAGCATAACTTGATTCTGTAATATTGGTTTTTCTTGATGTATCTAAATTATTCTGTGTCACCAGGCAATTTTAAGTGCTTTTACTTTCTCTACGAGTCATATACTGCCCTGCTCAAGGTACTGTTTTTCTTGTTTATTTCTTCTATAATATGGTATACATTCATAGCCTGGGACACATCTCTTCTTGTGTCTGGTTGAATTCAAGCACTTTCATCAGGTTCAATGTTTGGGTTATCTAAATGAGCTTCCCATAAGAAGTGATCACATAGCAGGAAGTTTTTCTCTACTTTTTGGTAACTGGCCTGAGAAACAAAGCTTTTGCGTTTTATCAAGATGGTTTCCTGCGTTTCGCGTTGCCTTTATTAGGTTTTGATTATTTAGGAAGACTGAGCTTTGAAAGCGTTATAGTGTTTTTTGTTTGTTTTACATCCGTGTAACTTTCTGTATTGCTTTTGAAGTCTTTTGACTATCACTCTGGTTAAGTCGATGACTATTAATTTCACAATGACATATGTTCCTGTTTTGATCAAGTGTTTTGAACCTTTTGACATGTTTGGCAGGCTTCCCCAAGATTAAGTCTTCTTGACCTCGAACTAACCTCAGGACTTCTCAAAGGTTTATAAAAGAGAGATAGTGAACTAAATCAGGATTGAGATGTTGAATTATACAGAAAACATTGTCAAATGATAAATGATGCTAGATCATCTTTCGGTTCCATTTATGGGTAGAGTGTTACCACCCTACTGGGTTCTGTTGCCTGCTGCCCAGAAGGAAGCCAATATACTGAGTCAACAGGTGTTGCAGCAGAGAAAGAGCTTAATATTGCAGGGCTACCAAGCGAGATGGGAGAAATTCCCCAAATCTTCCTAAGAATTTTGGTGCCAGAGTTTTTCAAAGCTAGTCTGGCAGGCCAAGGGGTAGGGAATTGGGTCTGCTGATTGGCTGGGGATGAACTCATAGGGTTGGGAAGCAGAAATTGAGGGTTGCAGGACCTGTTGAGTCAGTTCCTAACTATGGCCACTGGTCCAGTTGGCATCAGTTGGTCCACCTGTATGCAGAGTCTGGAAAATATCTCAAAGACCACTCTTAGGTTTCACAATAGTGATGTTATCTACAGAAGTAACTAGAGAAGTCACAAATCTTATGACCACCAAGGATACGTGACTCCTAAGCAATAAGAAAACACAGGAAGGCAAGCTATGAAACAGTGAATGGCTGGTTATTTTTCAACTATATCTATACCTTTGCAGAGTTTAGGTCCCTGCCACAGTTTCCACCTTGCGGCCTTGATTAATTTTATAAAGGGTGGTTTCATGAATGTTTCAGAATTGTATGAAATTCTTAGAAATCTAATATGCCATCAGTGATAATTCTGGTTGTTACCTTGTATGCCACAAAAAATGACCAAATTTCCTGGTCAATTTCTGGTTCTGGTGAACTTTCATTGGATTTTTTTAACCGTGGCTATTCTAAGTTTTGTCATCCATGGTTATTCTTTTTTTTTTTTTTTTTTTAATCCATGGTTATTCTTTTGATTCCACTCTAAAGGGATATACAATCAGATTCATGGAAAAGATAAGTAACTCTTGAATATAGATTTCTAATAACTTTTAAGATCAATGGATTAAATAAAAATTTTCCAGAACTCTAACAAACACAATAAATTCATGAAATTGTTAATCAAGATCAAGCAGAACATTAATTACATGAGAATGAATAACTGATAATATTTTTATGACTTTTATTTAAAACAACTGTTGGTTCTTAAATGCTTTGTTTTTCAGATTTAAGAAACCATTTTCTCTGAAATTATCTATAGTTTATAGCAATTTGGTAAGTATACTTTTGTCAACAAAGGTGGAAATAATTACTCTTTCTATTTGATCCCTCAAAAATTTAGAAACTGTTCATGAGTATTCTTAATTTTTTAAATGAAAACTAAACTTATTTTAAAAACAAATTAGTCTTACTCTGATTACCTTTGATAGAAATCAGGATGACTGTAGAGAGAAAAAGTTATGTTACTAAAGAAAAAATATAATACCTGTTATTAGATTGTAGCCCTTTGCATGGTTTTCAAGTTCTTGTTATCCACCTGTAGGCTGGACTGGACCTAAATTCTGGGTTCCTCCAATCCAACTTTTTTCTATGAAATTAGAACTGCTCTGTTCCTGAAGCCCTGTAAGCTGAAAGTAAGTTAATTTTAAGGGGCAAGTCTTGTACCTGATGTATGGGCTACACAGAAAGCTCACCAGGCCACCCAGTGCCATGACCAGAGACATTCAGACTGCAAATTGGGATAACATGTTGATGGTTTCCTTCATGTTATGGGCAGCTTTTCCCAAGGTGCCAGAACAAGACTCCCCATCATATAGAGACTCTTGCCCCTCTTAACTTTTCCTTATGCCCACCTCTTTCACTTGGCAGGATGATGATATAATTGAAACTTCATGATTGGCAGCCTCTGCTAGTAACTTGACGGAACCTGACCTAGGAGATTCTTCAGTCACCTGGTGGGTTACTTTGGGTAACAACATCCCTAATACAGCTGTTGCTCACTCTCTGCTTTAACTCAACCCAGTCATGGGATACTAGATGATAAAATTGCTCTAGATTATCTATTGGTTAGATAAGAATATGCCTGTATTATTGCTAATACTATATGCTGTACCTGGACAAATTCCTTTGGGGAAGCTAAGACCTAAATACACAAAATAAGAAAACAAGCCACATGGTTGCAACAGGTCTCACCTAGTTCCCCGTGGGCATTTGATTTATTCAGTTGATGGCCTTTAAGCCCAGTGGGTCCATAGCTTGAAAACATTATGCCAACTGGGGTTACCATATTACTGTTACTAATAATTTTATTTTGTATGTTATTTTTTAAAGTTTGTACCTGTTGCTTGTCCAATGTTTGCAGAAATACAACTCCTAACAGAATAATGCTGGCCCAGCTCTTTGGGATGATAGCTAAAAGACTACAGAACAGACACAATTGAACTTAAGAATAGACTACAGATCAACTTAGCCTGAGAGCCACTCCCTCCAAACCTCTCTTATTGCTCAAATGTAACTAAAAAGGTTTTGACACTGACTCCCTGTTGCCAATCACTCCCTGTGATGTGGGACCAGATCAACTTGGGATAGATCCATCCTGACACTAAGGAACATCAAAACCTAAGTACAGGATGATTGATCAGCAGGGCTTTAAGACTGTGGTCCCCAACCCAGTACCAGTCCGTGGCCGGTGAGGAGCTGGGCTGCACAGCAGGAGGGAAGCCACCGCTCAGCCAGTGGAGCTTCATCTGTATTTACAGCTGCTCCCCACTGTTGACATCACTGTCTGAGCTCCACCTCCTGTCAGGTCAGTGGGGGCACTAGATTCTCATAGGAGAGCAAACCCTACTATAAACTGTGCATGGGAGGGATCTAGGTTGCAGCTCCTTATGAGAATCTAATGCCTGATGATCTGAAGTGGAGCTGAGGCAGTGATACTAGTGCTGGGGAGCAACCACAAATAGACTATCATTAGCAGAGAGATTTGACTGCACAGAGACCATGATAAATCAACTGTCTCCCATCACCCCCAGATGGGACCATCTAGTTGCAGGAAAACAAGCTCAGGGCTCCCACTGATTCTGCATTATGGTAAGTTGTATAATTAGCTCATTATATATTACAAAGTGATAATAGAAATAAAGTGCACAATAAATGCAACACCCTTGAATCATCCCGAAACCATCCCCCACCCCTCCAGTCCCTGGAAACACTGTCTTCCATGAAACTTGTCCCTGGTGCCAAAAAGGTTGGGGACCACTGCTTTAAGAGAAACATCTTAATCAAAAGGGGAAGATGTGAAAGTTGTGAGAATCAAAATGGAGTCACTTGTGTTAAAACTCTGACAAATGGGGATAGGGAAGGCCATGAAGGGAGGATTCTCACACACTAATAAGAACTATCACAAAAGACTGCAAAAACCACAACATTGCACCACTGCAACCTGAAAAGTACAACCACAGAAAATACTTCTGCAAGGATGTTTGTCCAGCAACTGTCCAACCTTGGACTGATACCACTTCTGTTACTGAACCTGGTAGCCAAAAATAATGGATTCAAAACAACTTATGTAATCCTACTCAATCCCCCATGCCTCAATCTCTTTGAATACACACATAGTTTACTATGCCATGCAATGCTAGTCCTGAATAAATATTTTCTTTTAGAACCCCTCTCTCTGTTATTTGGATTTGACATTACTATAAGTGCAGCCATATAGTATTTGTCTTTTTGTGACTGGCTTATGTCACTTAGCATTATGTCTTCGAGCTTCATCCACATTGTAGCATATTGCAGAATGTCCTTCCCTTTTATGGCTGAATATGTACATATGTATATACCACATTTTGCTTACCTGTTCACCCACCAATGACACTGGGTTACTTCCATGTTTTAGCTATCGTGAATAATGCTGCCTATGAACACAGGTGTACGAATATCTCTTCAAGACCCTGTTTTCAATTCTTGTTGATATATACCCAGAAGCAGAATTGCTGGATTATATGGTAATTCCATTTTTAATTTTTTGAGGAACTTTCATGCTGTTTTTCACAGTAGCGATATCATTTTACATTTCCCTCAACAGTGTACAAGTGTTCTCATTTCTCCACATCCTGACCGACACTTGTTTTTTTGTTGTTGTTGTTTGATGTCAGCCATTCTAATAAGTGTGAGGTGGAATCTCATAGTTTTAACTTGTAGTTCCCTGATGATTAGTGATGTAGAGCATTTTTCACATGCCTGTTGGCCATTTAAATATATTCTTGGAAGAAATGTCTATTTAAGCCCTCTGCCCATTTCTGAATCAAGTTTATTGTTGAATTTTAGTTTTCCATATATTTTAGATATCAGTTCCTTATCAGATATATGATAGGCAGATACTTTCTCCCATTTTGTAGGTTGCCTTTTTACTATGTGTATTGTCCTTGATGCACAAAATTTTAAAATTTTCATGAAGTACAGTTGTCTGTTTTTTTTTTTTTTGCCTGTGCCTTTGTATTATATCTAAGAAATCATTGCCAAGTCCAATGTCATAAACCTTTTGCTATGTTTTCTTCTAAGAGTTTTATGGTTTTAGCTCTTACATTTAGGTCTTTGATCCATTTTGAGTTAATTTTTAAATATAATGTAAGGGTCCAACTTCATTCTTCTGCATGTGTAAATCCAGTTTTTTTAACATCACTTGTTGAATAGAACATCCTTTTTCCATTGAGTGATTTTGGCACCCCTGTTAAAAATCATTTGACCATGTATGTGAGGATTTATTTGTGGGCTCTCTATTCTTTCCCATTGGCTATATATCTTTGTGCCATTACCACACTATTTTGATTACTGTGGCTTTTTAGTAAGTTGTGAAATCAGGGTACGGGTCCTTCAGCTTTGTTCTATTGCAAGATTATTTTGGCTATTTCAAGTCCCTTGAGATTCCACATGAATTTTAGGATAGGTTTTTCTATTTCCTCAAAAAACATCATTGGGATTTTGATAAGAATTGCACTGAATCTGTCAGAAGTATTAACATCTTAACAATTATTAAGTCTTCCAATTCATCAACATGGGATGTGTTTCCATTTATTTACACTTTCTTTAATTTCTTTCAGCAATGTTTTGTAGTTTTCATTGTTCAAGTTTTTCATCTTCTTGGTTAACCCCTAAGTATTTTATATTTTTTGATGCTATCGTAAGTAGAATTGTTCTTATAATTTCTTTTTCAGGTTGTTTACTGTTTGTATATAGAAATGCAACTGATTTTTGTTTGTATCCTGCTACTTTGCTGAATTTATTGGTTCTAATAACTTTTTTTTTTAATTCTTAGGGTTTTCTACAATAAGACCGTGTCATTTGCGAACAGATAATTTTTCAACTTTGATGTCTTTTGTTTTTTTCTTGCCTAATTGCTCAGGCTAGAACTTCCAGTTCTGAAAACAAGTGGCAAAAATGGGCATCCTTGTCTTACTTCTGTTATTGATTTTTAGCTTCATCCCATTGTGGTGGGAAAAGATACTTTGCATGTTATTTATCTTTACAAATCTATTGAGACTTAAATTTATGGCCCACTACATGGTCTATGCTGGATAATGTTCCATGACTTAGCACTATCTATTGAACACAGCGAGTGCTCAACAAACATCTGACCAGTTGTTTCCCAACTTCTGATGAGAGGGAAGTTCTGGAGTCCAAGCTGTGGCCTGAGTCTTGGACTAGCCACTCCCATCTCTGTGATCTTGGATGAACACCTTAAGCTCTCAGAACCTGTTTCTTCAGCTGAAACGTCAAGATTCCTACCTGATAGCACTGTTATGAGAGTTAAGATAAGGTCTAGAAAGCACTCCCTGGCTCCCAGTAGGGGTCCTACAAATGTCCTCTTCCTCCACCTATTCTGCTTACCCCAACCTCCAAAGCAAGCACCACCTCTGTATATATAACTGGCAACAACAGGCTCCTAGAAATTAGATTAAGACGGACACTGTCCCACCTCATCCCCCAAGGCTCCTATAAGGCAAAGGCACCTCCAGCCAAGGGAGATACTGACTGGGCCTGGGTCTGGGTCTGCTCATGGGCTTTGTTACTGTTGGGTACTAGGTGATCTTCCTCTGTGCACCATGGACTTTTGACACTGCTCCTTCTCAATTTCTCCATCTGTTCAGAAATACCCGCTTCTGATGTCCAAGCATAACTTCTCTCTTCCTTTGGAAGGAGCTCCTTAACCCCTATAGGGGGTTCAAACACTCCCTGACCCATCCATTCCTGTCCTCCTATGTCATCCACCCAAGTGGTTCCCAATACTCACCTGCAACCGACCAAAGCAAACACAAGCCCCGGGACACCTTGGCATAACTTTATTCACAGACTCCAGACACCTGGCCCGGCTCAGCACAGAGGCCATTATTCTTGCCAGTGGCAAAAAAAAAACCCCGATAAAACAACATTTGTTAATACTAACCATTTTAATTTAAATTAATAGCATTTCTGGAAGACAAACGCAGTTGATAGAAAATATAAAAACTTTTACTGTACAAATTTTACATCACATTCAAAAACAGCAAGTGTGTGCCCTGTGGCCACAGAAAACACTGGGTCTGCACACACTGATGAAATCCTGGCTGACGTCGCAGCACAGCACAGACTTCCCAACCGGCTTCACGTTCGTCTCCGCCCTCTCCTCACTCCGAATCAACACAGAATAACAGAGGCTTGCAGGGCTTGCCACTCCCCTCTGTGACAAGATGAAATGCCAGGAGATGACAGAGGGTGTTTTGATTTGGTGCTGTGGAGAGATCAACTTTGCTACACGTGCTCACAACAAACCCAGAACTAGCCGTGATTCACAACGTCAAGCTGGACAGAAACCCAGGGGGCTGCGGCTCTGGTGGTTAAAGGCAGCAGGGCTTGGAGGGGAGGCTGGGCACCAGGGTGCCACGAAGGGCCAAAGCTCGGACTCCACTCTCAGACCCCAGTGGGGACTTCCACGGCCCCCGAGAGCTGTTGCCAAGCCCTCCCACCCTTCTCCGTCCCCTTCACGGTCGCCGTGAGGGCTGAATTCACAGTATCTGTCGTCCTTCCTGTGTTTCCAAGGCAGACGGGAGGGTACACAGAAGGGCACGCGCGTCTTCCTAACCGCAATTCACAGTCACTTAAATAAAAAAGGGAGCAGGGGACCGACCATCATGGGGGGGTTTCTTAAATGACAGGCAGTGCAGAGGCAGCAGGCCGAGTCTGCCCAGGGCCTCGGAGAGGAGGGAAGAGGGTGTCCCTCAGGTCCTCAGCTCCACCCTTGTGGCCAAGTGGCTTCTGGGTTCCTGGCAGATCACAGGCCCCCATCGGATCGTCAGTTCCTTAAGGGTGGGGACGGTGACTGCTCCTACCTCTAGGTCCCCAGCACTTGCACAGGACCAGGTACACTGTAGGTGCTCAATGAGAGCTTCTTGAACGGTGATACTCACAAGAGAAAGCAAAACCCATATGTTCTGTGGGCTGCGGTGCCCACTGTGGCCTGGGGTCAGGGAGGAGCTGAGCCTGACTCAGTCAGCTGCCGTCCAACCCGGGGGCTCACCAGCATGTCCACTGGGTCTGCTCTCACTTAGGCAAGGGCCAACGTCACAGTGGAAAGGTGACAGGCTGGAGACACACACACTGCGATCTCCGGGAAGGTGCAGCCGTGTGGGAGGCCAAAGGGATGATGAGGTGAAATGAACAGTCCCACCACACACAGAAAAGCCCCAAACAGAGCTGAACTCAAGTGGCTTACAAGTCCTCCTCCCTCCCCACACCCTGACCGGAAAGGGCCGGGATGCTAACGTCCCAGGGCACGTCTGCACTGCTGTGCCCCCCTGAGGAGGGGCTGCCCAAGGAGCGTTCAGCCCGGAGAGAGGGAGGCAGAGTGGCCCGTGTAATAGGACGTTTAGACCAGACTCCGGGGCTAAGGAAAGGCTCTGGAAATTGGGGGCTCTGCTAGGTGGCCTAACTGAAAGGGACAGGGGAGCCACAGGCCTTCCCTGTTCCCAATCTGAGCTCAGAGCATGGTCACAGGTTCTGAGCCTGAATCCAATCACATCTCCACCCTTCACCCCTCTTCCCTTCTGGTCTTGGAGTCCAGTGTAACCTAACCTCCACTTAAAGGCTTCTTTCCATTTGGAACTTTTCTCTGTAGGTGACAGTTTCTAATGAAGACAGGTGTGGTGCCCTCATGTCAAAGACTTTCCCAAATCTAGCCCCTCCTCTGGTTCAAAGGGACTCAAGCAGATGCCTGGTGGAGCTTGGGAAGGCTCTGTGGACGGGGGCTTGCTGGGTGGGTCCGAACGAAAGGCATGGACGCAGGCCACCTGCCCCTGTCTGAGCTCAAAGCACGGACAGAGGAGTCAGGAATGGGCTAAGGGGTTTCGACAGGACTGGCAAAGTGGAAGAGGTGGGTAGTCCCGGAATCTTCTGGCAAGACTGACGATGGGTTTCTAAAGTGCCAGAGTCACCCTGCAGCTGGGAAAGGGGGTTAGGTACTTGCTGCTGTCCACTCTCCCTCCCTCCCTCATCTTCCTAGTTCCCACCAGCAAGCCCTCATGGTCCGCACAGCTGCTGGGCTGGCCCTCGGCCCTGCGGTCAAATGTCAGCCAGGGAGCAGGATGTGTCTAAAAGCCGAGGACCTCAGGCCCATTCCATCAGTGCCTGCCTGGGGGCTTCAAAAAAAGAAACACCTGTACAGGCACGTGGATGTTTCCTCACCTTGCAGCAGAAGCCCTGGCTGGGAACCGCTGGGCGAGCCCAGATGTCATTTGAATTCGGTCTCTACTTTTCCAGCAGGAACAGCCTGGAGTACAGGGGTGGGAAGGTGAGTCCAAGCTCTCTGGGAGCTCCTGAGCCCTGTAATTGAGCTTGGTTCCCTGCCAGGGTTTCCTCTGCAAGATGAGGAAGGGACAGTGTCCCTGCCATAGGACGAGGGGAGAATCCTACAGAGGGACATTCCCCACTGATGGGGAAAGCAGAGGCCGGCCCAGACCTCACGGGCCTCTTGACCTACCCGAGAACAGCCACCGTCATGATGCTTTTCTTCCTTCGGCCCAGCGTGGGCCCTTCACTGCCTGCTGGGTCCTCCAGAGGGGACGGCCACTCCTGCCGTTCTGGCCATCGGTGCCAGTGCGCCTACGCACGGACTGTTTTTATTATTACTACTGTAAAACATCAAGTTCACGTAGCAGAAACATACATGTAAACATCTGCTGTCGGTCGCGACAGGTTTGGTGGTTGGTGGTGTCGTTTTAAGACACAGCAGGTGCCGCTCCATCTCCGTGCTCCCGTTTGCAGCGCTGGGCGGGCGGAGTGTGTTTTATGTCGTGGTGGTCGTTTAGGTGTTTTGGAAACACATTTCAAAAAGAAATAAATAGGCAGCAGAAAAACTGCACGGCGGGCTACATCTTTGGGTTACTGGACTCCAGGACGCCCAAGCCAAACCTTTCAAACCGGGGCACGACTTTGCTGTTAATGCTGCAAAGAGGAACAAAAACAAGGGTCACAGCTCTGCTGGTCCTGATCAGAATTAGGGACACACTAGTTATGTACGAAATGGGCTAGTTCCAGAAGCTCAGCAGAGGCCCCCGCCCGCATACCAAGAAGTGAAATTGATTGTTTGGCAACGGCCTCGGCAGAGGTGCCCCTGGCCAGCGACAGTAGCTCGTCTCTGAATCCCGAGCCCCCAGCACTCGGTGTGGTCTTGTCCGAATCGTTTTCTCATTTGCAGCCCACGAAAGCTCTTGCCCCACGTGGAACTGGGAGAGAATTAAGACCTGACTCCCAGGACCAGGAGTGACAGCCCATGCTCCTTTTAGAAATCGACTCAAGTGCTGGGGTGCACTGGGGCCACCCAGGAAGCGGGGTGCAATGCAGATCCCCAGAGCCTGAGTCCAGAGACCCGGATCCGGCAGGTGGCGCTGGGGAGGGTGGGCGGGAATCTGCATTTAGTACACAGTGCGGTGGCTCTGTCGCAGGAGGCCACACTCTTGATGAACGCTGGTCTGTGGAGCACTGGGCACGTGTAAAGGGAGTAACTTTGCCAGGGCGGGGTGTGGGGGCAGCAGCTTTGTTTTCATCAGTGAACTTGTCTGGAGACAGGCATCCTGCTGCTTTAGCTGATGTTGTCATGGCAACTGAACTTTCCATGCCTCCTGCCCCCACTCTGCGGAGGGGACTGAGAGGAACTTGGAAGAGGGTCTGTGACCGGGGTGCTGGCCTCTGGGCAGCTCTGAAACCACTCCACTCCTTGTTGGGCAAGATCCCCACGGGTTAGAAGCAAGCAGAACCCCTCCCCGCGTGCCACGCACACACTCCGCGGGAGGCTGGTGTGCGCAGGCGGGTGGGACGGATCTCACGGAGGTGTTAGCAGTGAGACGGGGCCACCCAAACGGAAACAAAACCGGCCCTGAGATGAAGAACGAGACAGAAATACAAGTCACGTCCAGGAAGGTGGTTAGAAGCTGCTCGGACGGCCTTGGAGGGAGCTCAGTTAGTAGGATCCTCTGACAACAGCCACTCGGGCACAGGCAGGTCACGCAGAGAGGGGAGAGGGCCGGTTGTAAAAACAGACAAAGCAAAGGAAGTCTCGGGTGAGCAGACTGGAGCAGCAGAGCTCGCATCCCCCGGGTTAGTGCCCGTATCTCAGTTTGCGTTTTAGCAGAAGTCACGGTGCTGAGCTGCCAATTAGGAGGGAGGAAGGCCTGGTGGGCACAAAGCGGCCTACAACCTACAGGGGGAGAGAAGGGAGAGTAGCGTCAGAGCCAGAGCCCAGGGGTGCGCCTGGGGGAGCCGGAGGCCTGGCCAGAGCGGCTGGGCAGGGGACCTGCTGTCCCTGCAGAGAGACGGGACATTCCCCACCTCCATTCCCTAGGCATGGAAGCACAGTGAGCGTGGAAGAGAGCCGGGGCACAAAGAAGCTTTTCCAAGCTCCCGCAGGGCGTCATCCCAGGACGCTCATAGAGAGGCCAGCTAACAGGCCCCTCAGCCCACAACTATCAGAATTTACTTCCAGGAGTATTTTTGCTCATTGGAGTCTCTTCTTTTGAGCTCTGGCCAGTAGCCACACTGGGGACTCAAATCAATGATCTGAGTTCTCGCCCACCCAGGGACAAGCCATCCGTCCACTGTTGGTGTGGACGGAGGCCTTGCCATGTGATTTAGGCCTTCTCTCGCCCGTGGAGGGAGACACAAGCCTGTGTGGCCCTTGCTGGTGGCCGTGTGAGCTGCAAGAACACCACTTGGTTTAAGGGAATAAATCACACAAAGATGGGGAGTTGGGATGCAGACACACGGGAAGCGGGGTGTGCAAGGGGACAACCACAAACAGGCGGAGAGTGAGGGAAGTGACAGGAGACACACTATTCCTCCAGAACCGGAAAGGAGTTCTTAAAGTCAGGGTGGCCGTAGCGTCCTTTCCCGTAGTAGCGGCTCCTCCAGCGACTGGAAGTGCCCCGCGACCATTGCGCCAGGTGTGGGAAAAGAGCAGTCCAGCCCCAGCAGGTGGTCGTGTCGGCCCCCGGCAGACAGGCGAAGGAATCAGCGTGGTGGGAAAGGGGGAGATGACAGGACAGGACAGGACAGCACATCCGCCACCCCCCGGAAATAAAAAAAAGTAACAAGACAATGGGAAAGAAAAGAGAAAGTAAACATCGTGACCAGGAAGCTTTGACACAGACTAGTTCAGGTATGCTGACATGCTTTCCCTTCCCCCATTTGTGACTCAGTTTCCCAGCCATGAAATGAGAAGGTGGGGCCGTCTGGTTTTAGGGGATACAGAATCATCCCCTGAATGCAGAGCCCACCCCGTGCAGCCTTCTCTATCATGGCTGAGAAACCCAGGGCCCAGGTTGTTAACAGAGTTGCCCGAGGTCTGACAGGACCAGCCCAGAGCTCAGCCCTGCTGCCTCACGTCATCTTCCTTGAACTGCTCTCTGTGGGGACAGTTCCAGCTCAAAACCTGGTTCTGACAACCCCTCTTCTGCAGGCCCTTCCTCAAGCCCCTCGCGTGGGGGACAGGCCACTCTGTGCTTTCCCACAGCACTCAGCGTGCTGTCATCATTTGCTTATGCATTCGCGTACCCATTAAATATTTACTGACCAGCTATTATGTCTCTGGGACTGTGCCAGGAGCTGGGAATACAAAGGTGACAAGCTGGAATCCTGCCGCATGGAGGTGGCACTACAGCACGTCTGTCTGTCTTTATTCCCGACTAGACTGTGACCTCCAAGCTGGTGGAAACCTGGTCTTGGCCATGTGTGTGTCCCCAGGCGCGTAGCAGGCACGCAGCAATGCCTGAGCAAAACTACACCTCTAAATATGGGGCAACTTGGACTCTGACTCGTCCTAAGAGCAAAATACTGAATCTAGTATTGCATTAGAGGATGCAGTATTCCCTAACCCCAAACTGGTGTTCCTCCCAATCGTCCCTGCAACTGGCCCAAATCTGCAGAGCATGACGTGCGATTTCCCCGACTCGCATCCTCTGTTTGAGAGCCTCACGCTGGGCCTCTCCATGGGGCCGGCAAGGTGTGTGCGAAGCAAATCTGGCCACAAGCTAAGAAAGGTTTTGACCATTTTAAAAGATATTTGGTGGGGGGGAAAAAGACACATAACAGACTGTATCACCTGCAAACCTAAGCTATTTCCTACCTGACCTTTTCTAGGATAAGGAACGCGGCCACCACCACACACCTGGGCGTCAGGTGCGACAGCTGGGTATGCAGCTCTTCAGGGTCGTGACAGGTGTGCAGGGACTGGGGACCTCCGGGGCTACCAGGGCAGGGGGTGGCAGACAGGCTCTTGCCCCCATCGCCATCAAGAACAGCACCACTTCATCTGTTTTATACACTGGGGCTCTGAAGGTGATTTCACTTTTAGAAAGTGTCCTTCACCTTAAAACAGTTTAAAACTGTTCATCTCGTCCAGGAGCCCAGCCTGTGGGTCAAGCGTGGCCCGCCACCTGTTTCTGTACAATCCGCAGACTAAGAATAGTTTTTACCTTTCTAAATGGTTGGGGAGGAAAAAATCAAAAGAAGAATATTTTATGACATGGAAAAGTTCTGCAAAACTCTGATTTCTAGAATCAAGTGCTGTTGGAATGCAGCCAGCTCCCTGGTGCAAGCGTCACCTGTGGCTGCTCCCGTGCTAGGACAGCAGGGCCGAGTCTTCGCAACAGAGGCAGTGCTCGTCCCAGGAGTGAGGACTCGAACTGCCCACCTGGTCTGCAAAAAATATGCACCATCTGGCCACCCTGCATCTTGCCCAACCTCGGCTTTCTAAAGCTGCAGAAAGTGAGGCCCAGTACAAAGAAGAACTTCCCTGGGTTCTCCCAGAGCATTCAAGGCAGGTAGAGGTCTCTTTTGAGTGTTCTGGCAGAGGCAGCCAGAGGAACAAAGGAGAAAAGGGAAGAGACAGAATGCAGGAGAGAGGACAGTGGCCTCCGCTGCCCAGAGGAGCAGGGGTGCAAAGGGCTATGTGATTAAACAGAGGAGGGAGAGAGCCTCAAGCATCAAAGCACCACGTAAACCCACGCAATGTGTGGTCCCATAACAGGTGGCTGGCTTTTTGTGCTAAAGAGCTCTGTGTTTGAGTCACTGCTGCTGTAAGCAACACGGGCTCTGCTTATGTTGGTGACACTCAGCACCATGTCACTCTGACTTCCAACTGGCTCATCTTGCCCCTTCCTAAGTAGAGCCTCCTAGTCCTGGCCTGGCATCAGTGCTGGTCTTTCACAGATGTGAACTGGAGGTGCTTGCCTGTCAAAGGGAGTCTCCAAAATAAACTCGGTAAATAAAATTCTTGGCATCATTTGGGCAAAGGGATGAGGCACTTCTGGCTAATCAGCTTCATGCATTCCCCAAAGTCTTGGGCAGACAGAGCAGAAGGTGCCTCTATGACCCCAGGTGAGGTTGGAAGGGCCTGGTGGGCAGGTTCTGGCTCACTGAAGGGAACTTACTCAGCCGACTTCCAGAAGTGTCCGGGGTGGGAGAGCCGTCGGTTCAGCTTGGGCAGCTTCTCCAGCATGTCCATCAGCAGGCTGAAGCTGGGTCTCTCCTGCAGGTCAAAAGCCCAGCAGGCAGACAGGATCTCCTGCAAACAGAGCTGCCATTAGTGGTGTGTAGGATGGTTAGGAGGAAGAGAACACAGAAGGCGACACAGCAGGGTGCTCCACAAAGAGCCCCTGCAATGCTCTCGAGCACCCCCTGGCGGGCGGCCCTCTGAACACCCTGCCAACCTGCAGAGCTGAGAAATAACTTTCAGAAGAGCTCTCATGCTTCTAGTTCAACACAAAGTACATGAGTTTGCCTCCATTCCTTCCTTCTTAGATCAGTCCCTACCCCAAATAAGAGTAACCATGTTGACAGACTGGTAGTAGGACAGAGGTCAGAAATGGGGTTGTTGGTTTTTAGATGATGCAAAGTGGAAGGCACAATGTCCACAAGTAAAAGTAAAAAGCAAGATGCTCAGAAGATGTGTGGGGCTGCTGCAGAGGTGGGAGCCTCAGTGTCACTAGAATGGAGGCCAGGAGTGACAAGGACAACTAAATACAGGGCCATCAACTGAGAGTCGGCAGAACAGCTGTCCAGATCACCCCTCCTCCCGAAGGAAAGCCCTTCACGCTGTGGCATTTTGCCGCCTGCTCTCAGGATCTGCATGTGTACACCGTGCACCCCTCAGCCTTCCGATTCAGGGGGCCCACCTGTGAGGAAATAGGCTGGCATGCACGACAGAACACGCAAGCAGAATGCACACACCACCTAGACCCAGCAAGGCAGGCTTTTCTTCTTAAATACAATGTGACCCCATGGGGTTGCCTGCCGAATCAGGAAAACCAGAGACCAAAGACATACGGATCAAAATACCGTCTCTGGAGGATACGGGTGTGTGTGTGTGTGTGTGTGCGCGCGCGTGTGTGCATGTGTGTGTGTGTGTGTGCATGAGAAGAAGCTATTCTATCCATAAAACAAGACCAGAGTACAATAAAGAAGAAACCGACAAATAAGGAAGTGCTTGAAATTGAAAATATAATGTCTGAACCAACATTAGAAGTACTAGAAGATAAAATTGAGGAAATTCCTCAGATTGTGAACCCAATTTTAAGACAGGGATGGAAAATACGAAAGACAATAAAAGATATGGATGCTAAGAAGAACCAGATTCTATTGAACATGAATTTCCACAAAAGAAAACAAACCACTCAGCGGAAAATTATCATAGACATAATAAAAGAAAATTTCCCAGAAACTTCCAAAGGAAATAGGAGTCTTCAGCTGAAAAGGCCCAATAAAGGGATTTCACTAAAAACAAACAAACAAAAAACCCTAAACTCAGACATATGAAATTTCACTATGGCAAAGATAAAGAGAAAATCCTAGATGCTTCCAGAAGGAATAAGATAAGCTTCGATAAACGGTTGTGAATCAGACCAACACCAGATTTTTCAACAATGCACTAGACACTTAGCAGACAGCAGAGCAAAATCTTTGTGTTCTGAGGGAAAATTATCATGAACTTCAAATTCGACTCCTGCTATGTGGACAAAATAAGAACTTTTTTAGGCATGCAAAGATTATCTCCCATTCATCCACTGGGAGACAGTTTCTTTAGGTTTCTCTCTCATTTTGCTGGAGTGCAAATAAAGAGGGGCAGACATGAGACACAGGACAGTACAACTGCCCCAGGATGAATGAACAGGAAACGGAAGGCAACAGCCGTGCGGTAGACCTAAAATCCCACAGATTCGAATGATAAGAAATCAGAAAAGGGCTCTGAAAAGAATGGAACAAGTTCCATTCAATAAGCAGAACGAAGAAGGTGCTAAACGACCTCAGGAATATGATAAAAGTGCTTGTTTCTTCTCTCAACAAGGAAAAAAAAAAGGCAGTTAAAACTACAGGAAAAACTAACTAACACTGCACAAGAAAGCCACGGTCTTAATGTGAAGCCAACAAAATCATGGGCCTTTGAGTAATGGACGAAGTGGAAGAGACGGACCCACAAAGAAGAAAATGTCACCCCAGCGACACGCCTGACCAGCGGTCAACGCTCTCAGGGTCTAAGGTAACAGCGCACACGCTGCCTGTCGTCTTCCCGCTTAGCCTCAGTCTACAGACACAGCGTGGAAGATTTACTCACAGCAACGTGACATCGATCTTAGCGACACAGGAGTGAGGGGAAAGCTGACCTAAGCTCGCTGCGGAAGGGACAGAGTGACGGGGAGTGGAGAGCTCATGGGGCAAGACGCCGGTGACTTTGGAGGCTGAAGGGGCGAGGGACTGCTGGTTCTCATTAAACCCATTCTGGTGTTTGATGTCTCCGCGCGTGTGCGCATCCCCGGACAAAACGCTAGCTCCCTGGCTGCCTTGGCACGTGATGCAGAGCCGGTGGTGAGCGAGACAGCAGCACGGCTGGAGGGACAGAGAAAGGTACCGCTCAGGGGACACTCCCTGCGTTCGACTATGGTTTAAAATCGTTTTTTATTGCTACTGACCCCCTAACCTGACAAGGCAAAAGACAAGACCGGACAGGAGAGACAGACCTCCTGAGTCGGAGCAGGCTGCCAAAATGTCCTGTGTCCCTACTTCCCTACCCCCTAACCCCAACCTGTTCTTAAAAGGCTTCAAAGCACCCATACCCCAGACTAAAAGAAATCCTTCCAATTAGTTCAGGACTCTGGCTGTGCTCTAGAATTATCCAAGAGCTTTATTTAAAAATAAAAAATTATGACCGTAGCCCCCACCCCAGGCCAACTGAATGGGTTGGGGAAGGCCCTGACCCTGGCATTTTTAGAAAGCTCCCAGATGATTCTGACCTGTAGACGGTGCTGAGCCGGGACCCAGCCCTCTCTGATCAGCTCCGCTCCTTGCCTCCACCTCCCTGGAGACAGCACTTAACACTCTGCTCCAAGGGCCCAAGTGTGCAGAAAGGGAGCCGGGATGGCTGCCAGGGGAGAACTTACTAGCAGTATTTTTTCTTTCATATATATATACATACTCTTATTTATACAGACACAACCTTACTTTTGTTGTAAAGGTGAAGACTGGAAATCTCCTACATGTCCAGGGACAGGAGTAGCTACGCTGTGGTGCAGCCACAGGACAGAGGGGTAGACAGGCTTAACAATAAAGATTTGTCAATGACTTGAGATAATGAGAATAAAATGCTATGTGGAGTAAGTCGCAATTAAAAAAATCAGTTATATGTTATGAAAGATATGTATTTTTAAAATATTTTTTTAAGAGCCTGGAAGGCAGCGGCTACTTTAGCTGCCATCTGAGCTGCCCCAGGGCCCAGCCAAGGGGCTGCAGCGACAGCCAGGAGTCCCAAGCTCATATCCTCATGTCTTGAGCCCACCACACACTCCTAAGGTGCCCCAGGACGCGCCTCGGTGAAGGTGGCATTCAACCAGCTCCGGCCCAGAAGGACGAGCCCGAGAGCCAGGTGCTCATCACCCACACCCCGTGCCCAACACCCCGGATGAAATGGTGTCCACTGCCCAGAGAAGAGCCTGCTATTAGCGCTGTAGACTGGCATTTTGGTGTCATTCTCGGGGGAGCACACCTCCACAGATACTTTGTACAAGATGACATGTGCTACAGTAGAACAAAGCAGAATCAAACATGGTGTCATCTAAGAGGCTTCTGACGATGCTCTAGCTGCTTGCTGCCCATCAACCGAGGAAAACATTGACACCTACTAAGATCTGGGAGGAAGAGGAGGCTGAGTTCATCACTGTGCCTGTCCAGAGTTCACAGACAGTGATGCTGCCAACACCGTTCACGACTTTGACAAGCAGCTCACAGTCCATTGAGATCTTAACCCGCACAAGTGCCAGCTGGTCCCTCTGAACACTTCCCATGATGATGGCCAGACACCTACTGGAGTTACCTATTAACATAAAGCTGTTCTGCCTGAATCCTACGTGACTTGTGAACACGTGGTTATCAGCGATCGCACTGAAAATGTCAAGCCTTGGGGTTTCTTTATACATCATTGCGCCACGACAAGGAGACTTGTAAATGCAGAGAAGCCGTTCAGAAACGAGAAGCCAGCGACTATAACTAAGATTCAGCATTTTGAAAACGAGTCTGCCATGGAAACTTCGGTCTGTTCCTGAACAGTCAATAAAAACATTATGGAGAAAGATCTGATACCACAGCACAACCCTACTATTTGTGTTTTGAGCAGTGATTTATTTTTTTTATTTTTTTGAGACAGAGTCTCACTTTTGTTGCCTGGGCTAGAGTGCCGTGGCGTCAGCTTAGCTCACAGCAACCTCAAACTCCTGGGCTCAAGCGATCCTCCTGCTGGGACTACAGGCATGCACCACCATGCCCGGCTAATAGTTGGCCGATTAATTTCTTTCTATTTATAGTAGAGACGGGGTCTCGCTCTTGCTCAGGCTGGTCTCGAACTCCTGACCTTGAGCAATCCACCCGTCTCGGCCTCCCAGAGTGCTAGGATTACAGGCGTGAGCCACCGCGCCCGGCCAGTGATTATTTTTTTATTATCTTCTTTCATGTAAATAACGTACAGGGGTTTACTCTCTTTTCATCTCATAAATCAATGAAAACCATTATCTTTTGTTAACAAAAGACTGGAAGGAAATGAGAGAAGTGACCAGTGGGGTGAGAATGGATGGTTTTATTTTCTCCGCTACGCGTCCCCGTTCTCGCCCCGTCTTCAGTCATGTGCACTGTGCTAATTGCTAATTATGACACCTCCAGGCCGCAGAGCCCCTCACTGGTCCCGCTTGCCAGGGGGGTCAGTGAAGGCCAGCAGTGCCATGCACCCAGCCCCACCCTCGGCCCTGTTCCTCCCTCCCAGAGCAGGTGGCGACTCACGCTGACTTCCTTCCCCAGGCTGACGGACGCCAGGACGCGCTTCATTCCTTCCCCGCTGCCGATCTGCCAGATCAAGGCCTCTGCAGCTTGGTTCTTAAAGGGCCAGTCTCTTGCTTGTAGCTCATACCAGATAGTCCTGCGGAGACCCGTCCACAGCGTGAGCTCCTGAGGGCTCTGCCCAGCTCATGCCCAGGGGCTGTGTGACCAGAGAACCGGCTACTCAAAGCCAGGAGCCAAGCCAGAGGACCAGGGTCCTACTCTGTCCTTGCTCCTCACCCGCCAGGCTCCAGGGATGCTATGATGGCACGTGAAGGCTTCTCCCCGTCCTGCAGAATCTGGGCCCTGCTGCCGTGGTGGTAGAGGTCCTGCCGCTTTCTAGCTGAGACATCCCGGCACAACTGCCTAACCTCAGCGTGGCTGATGCCTCCAGAGTAACAAAAATGCCAAGCCCAGTGCCTGGCACACATCGGTGCTCAGGAAATTATACAGTTAAAAGTGAGGGAGGAATAGACAGCGCCCAGGCCACCCCGTGGGAAGGAAACCCAGAGAGGTGGCCAGGTGCGGAGCCTTCCCGGCTTATTAGGATGGGACTTTCTCCATCAGACCTACACTGTCCTATGTGGGGGCCACTCGACATGGGGGCTACTGAGCAACTGAGACGTGGACAGTTGAACTGAGGTGTGCTGGAGGTGGGAACACGCACCAGATTTTGAAGACTTAGTAAGAAAAAAGAACATAAAATATCTCACTAATTTTTTATATTGATTACATGCTCAAATAATATCTTAGATATATTGAATTAACTGAAATATATTATTGAAACTAATTTCACCTGTTTCTCTTTTATATGGCTACTAGAAAACTGTAAATTCTGTATCTGACTCACATTTTATTTCTACTGGTTGGCACCCAGCTCTTCACGGGGCACCAGAGCCTGGTGGGCAGGACACCCAGTTCCCTGTTCCGATGGCCACCAAGGGCCCTCTCTTTTGGCCACACTTGACCTCGGAGCACGAGGGACCTGCTCACCCAAAAGCGTAGACATCGGCGGCTTTGGAGAACGGCAGCTGATCCTCGTCCTTCCCGGGGGTCATCTCACGCACGATCTCCGGGGCCAGGTAGCACAGCCAGTCATGTGACAGCTTCAGCTGGTTCTCCCGCCTGGAGGCCAAGAAGCCAGGACAAGGACACGGGCCTTTCAGCAGGCAGCAGAGAGGCCTGCCTGGCACATGTGTGCCCCGGGCCAGCAGCGCACGCACAGCTCAGAGAAAGGACCCGGACCCAGCACGTTGATCCTGTACTTGCAAAGGCACTGGTGTTCTTGGAGAATGTTACAAAAGAGTCATAACCAGGTTTTTCTAGGAAAGCAGGCCAAGGACGGCACCGACAGGGAGCTGCACTTGAAGGTGTGGAATCTCTGTGCTAGGAGGGGGGCACATCGCCAACCAGAAATCCACACCCACCTATGGCTTGCAAACCTGCCTGGCATGGGCTCTGCAGCCTGGGGCCACTCTCCTTTCCACGGTTCCCCCGGACGCTTGGGGAGGAGCCTTTCTCCCCACTCCAACCCCTTCAAGATTTGGGGAAATAAAACTTGACCCTCTTTCCCAACACAGGGATGTGAATCCTGGTTGCTTGCCCAAGTCTGTGAACAGCCAGGGCAAATGTGAGTGTGGGGACCCAGCCTCCACGGGGGTCAGCCTGAGAATCTAAATGTGACCCAAACCTGATTCCGGACCAGAACCACAAGGGCAGGACCAAAGCAACCCCAGCCACTGACAGCCAGAGTGCCCAGACCCCAAGCCCACCCATCGCCACCCAACTCCCCCACCCCACCTGACACCCATGCCGACTCACCGTCCTTCTCGGACCACGCCCGAGATCCCAAACAGCCCGAAGTCTGTGATGACCACTTTGCCATTGTCATAGAAGACGTTCTTGGATTTGAGATCTTTGTGCACAATGCCCTTGGCGTGAAGGTAGCCCATGCCCTGGAAGAGAGTGAGCCTCACGTCAGCAGGGAGTTCAGGTGACTGAGCTTCCACCCTGGGCCAAGCTACCTAAAGCCCCTCATTTGATCTTCATAATTCTATGCAGTATATTGTTCCCATTTGACAGATGAAGAAACCAAGGCTCAGAGAGGGAAAGTCACTTGCCCGAAGCCACAGAGCAATTAAGTAGCAGAACTGAGATCTGACCCGAGGCCCGTCCACCTAGAACTTGGATAAGGTGTGCAGTGTGGACAGGGTGAGGGAGGGGCGGAAGGCTCCGGGGGTGGGGGAGGGGATGATATAAAGAGCAGTGATACCACCTGAGTTAATTCACTAAGGGCCGGAGTGAGCTGGGGTCTCTATCAGGATTTGCACAGCTGGTCTCTGCCCTCAGGCAGGGCAAGGGCTCTCCTGGGGGACAGAGAGGCATTCCCAGAAGGGTCCCCAAGTTTGGGAAGTCCCAGTATCTGCACTGTGGCAGAAGGAGCCCTGGACTAAGACAGAAATGTGGGGTTTGTGCTCCATCTCAGTTCAGATTCTAATTCAGTGTGGCCTTGGACACATCACTCAATGTCCGAGCCTCAGTTTCCTCACCTGTCAGGTGAAAGGGCAGCAGTGGGTGATTTCTAACCAACACTCTATTTGGACCAAACACCAACAGGCCAGGTGCGTGGAACGTGGGTGACCAGACACGGGCATGGTCTCATCCAAGGTCAAAGCTGTCTTCGAACACCAAGCCCAGGCCTCCCCTGTGCCCTGACGCCCTTGGGACTGGTAGCAAGATGCCACCACTGGAATGGCTGTTCCTGCCAGCTCAGGAAGAATCCACCTCCCATCCCCACACTCGGGGTGCTTCACGTGTCCCAGAGACACCTCCCGGCTACGAAGGTATCTCAGGGCGAGGGGTGGAAAGGTGACGTCTAGGGAAAACCAGCTACGTTTAGGAAATAGATTGAGCTGTGTGGCGGCACCAGACAGAACTCAGTCCCAGCCAGAAGGCATCAGAGACGAACTTAAACAAAGCAGATTCTCCTCTGAAAGAAAAGGGAGGGCGCAGGGTCGGCTGAGAGCTGCCATCCTGCGTGCGACAGGGGCAGGCAGCTCCAGGAAAGGGTGACTTGCTCCTTCCTAAACTCCAGCCTGAATGCAAGACGATCCTTTTTAAAATATCTGCCCATTTCCCAAACCAAACCAAGGCACATGCCTTCCCCAGTAGCCAAACAGAGCCAAAGACTCCAGGAGGCCAAGTCACTGTACCTCTCTGAGTCTTATTTGCAAGGTGAGCGTCGCAGCCGGGGAAGGCCCGTTTAAAGAGACAAGAGGTAAAGTGCTGGGTCTGGAACCCAGATTCTCCTCCCTTCCCAGAATTTCACAGTGTTTCCGCAGCAGCCCCAGAGCTGCTGATCCTCGAACCAAAGGGCAGGCTGTCCCTGTTTATTTTGACTCCGAAAGCATCAGAGGTAAGGACATGGAGGAAGTGGCTCAGAAGTTCCCAGCAGAAAGGGGAAAGAGATGGTTTTTCGGCAAGACAAAAACCAAACAGGCCAGCAGAGAGGCAGCTTCCAACTCTGCGGCTGCAAAACCTTTTAGTAACTTTTGTCCTCTGCCCTGGTATCTTCCAGAAGCCTCTTGCTTCCTAACTCAGCCGGTCAGCAGCCAGACACAGTCTCCGAGCGCTGATGGTAAGGAGCGGGGCGGGGGGGGGGGGGGGGGGGGGGGGGGGGGGCGACACAGAGCTGGAGGGTTTGGGGGGAAATGAAGTTGGTGTAACCATCTGCGGCACCCGCCAATCTCTCTAAAATCACACAGACTACAAGTGAAGGCAAAAATGTGACATTTTGGTTTTGGTCTTCAATAGTTTAATTCATCAATTTAGCCACATGGAAATGTCACACGGAAATCTTGGTTTATCTAAAAACATCATTGTGATTTTTATTTTTTCCTTTCTAAAGACACACACACACAATGGATAGAATTGAGGAAGGGAGGGAGGGAGGAAAGAAAGACGATAAAAAGGGGAGAGGCTTGGTGGGAGCTGATAAGTGAAAGCTTTTCGACTCAATAAAAAAAGGAAAAAGAAAAAGGAACCCCTATCCACCAGCGTTCTCGTTTTCATTTGGGCCTGCTTGTTGCTAAATAATACAACAAATGAACTTTTCTTTCACTTTTATTTGATTACTTTAAAACATGATAAAAGAAAGGAAAAAAGCTGCCCAGTTGAGCCCAAAACTTGGATTTGGCTTTGATTTTCAAAAGTTTAATTCCTTAGTTTAGCCACATGGAAAAAAACTTCAGGCAGAACACGTAGGTCCTTGTGTGCCCTGGAAGGAAAAATGCACCCCTCCGCCCCTCCCATCCTCGGTCCTAGCAGGCCCTTGCCCGGCCCTGTGCCAAACTCTCCCCGCGGATTACTGCGTTTATCCTCGTGCCAATCCAACGAGGGAGGCTACAGCGGTACCCCTATTTTACAGGGGAGGAAGGTTGAAGCTCAGAAAGGCTAAACAACCTGCCCAAGGTCACCGAGCCGGTGGGCCAGGATTCAAACTGTCTTTAAAGCCTACTGAGTTCCTCCCCAACCAATTCCGTTCCATCAAGGCTAATGGAGTAGACAGCTCCTGACTCCAAGTGGACGAGACAAGGACGGAGGTAAGGGAGAAGGGGCCCCACCCTTGAGGAGCCTGAGCTAGAGGGAGGGACAAAGTGGGCCCCTGACATGGCCACAGAGTGGGGGAACGACCGAGGGCTCCGGCACCAGCAGAAACCCGCCCTCCCACAGCCGGACGCTGCTTTACCTTGATGATCTCTTGAGCGATCTGTCTCGTCTTGTTGATGTCCAGAGACGTCTTGGGGTCCCTCACAAACGAGTGCAACGTCCGCCCCTTGCAGAAGCTGTCGAGGGTGGTGGGGTCAGAGGTCTGGGGCTGGTGCAGCCGCCCCCACCTCTCGTGGAGCCCATGGAGAGAACTGTGACTGCCCACCCCCAGGGACTCTCTGCGCCCCCCTCAACCGAGAGCCAAAGAATCTTCTCTCTTGACCAGGCCTGATGCCCCACTCCCGCCGGGGCATCGCCTGCCACGTGCACCAGCACCCACAATGACACGCACCTACACACACACACCCTGTTCCCTGAGCCCAGGGCCTGCCCTGCCCTGCAACAGGAGACTCAGCTCATCGGAGCTGCCAGCAATGCGGAGCAGCCATCCTTGACGGGTTCAAGGCACAACTGCCACCACTAAAATCCCGACAGGGAAGACCCTGGCCTTTCAGGGCTGAACCCAGACACCATCAAGGCCCTGGAGCCCACTGCCAAGACTCTGGTTGTTGTTGTTGTTAGTATTTTCATCACAGGGTTTCTACTATGATAAAGGGGCGTGCAAGGACGGAGGGGTGAGACGGACGTCAGGGGTGTCAGAGTACTACTGGGACAGGCGCTTGCGTTCTGGGGTCCCTGCCTGCATCGACTCCTAAAACCCAGCGAGGAAGGACTCAGATGTGTGGCTCATTCCCCTGCTGCAGGGACGGGCTGCCTTACACTGTCTTAGGAAGGGACTACTTTTAAGGAAAAGATTCTCGGAGCCTCAGAGACTTGGAGAACCAGGCGAGGGGTATGGAATATTGGTGATGGCTTCCTTATCTGGGTTCCGTTTTTCCTAAGCATATTCTAAAAACACATTAAGATTTGTTTAAATTAATGAATATTTTGCTTTTTTAAATTGTCTTTACCAGACTCAAATCTCTTGTGGAACTGAGAGGATGAGTTAGAGAGAGATGGGAAGGTGGACAGACGGGCAGGTGACGTTGGGGGCGGCTGAGCTGTGCGACCACAAGGCTCCCTAAGGAGGTGCTGTGCTTTGGGCTGGGACTGTGTCCTGTTGGTGTGGTGACCCCGGTGATGTCACACTGCTCAGGAGTTCTGATGGGTGGTTACTTATGTCTCTGATACATAAGTAAAATGGAAATTCATTTTTACTTGGTTGATACAGTTTGAGCACAATTTTTTTTTTTTTAAAGCACAGACTTCAGCTATAGGACCATCATCGGAATATTAATGTGAGTTCTTTTGGCTGATGGGATTAATTTGATTTTTAGTTTCTTCTTGAACTTCTATGTATATTCCAACATTTCTCTAATGACCTCATATTGCTTTTCCTGATTTTAAAAGCAAACAACAATTTCTTAAGTGCCCTGGGAAAAAATGTTTTAGTTCCACACCCCCTGGTGCTCTGGGGAAATGGACACTCCTGTATATGGATGGAGAAAGTGAATTGGTGAATGCTTTCTGGAGTAGAAACGGACACTAGAAATCCAAATGTTCCATATGCACGTTCTGATCTAGCCCCGCAAATATACTTCCTGAAGCTCATCAAGACATACAAATGAGGATGCTCATTGTGACAGTGTCCAGCACAAGAGGGCTGCTTAAATAAATTACGAGATGACCAGTGAGAGAACCATGAGCCCACTTGTTTGACTCTTCCCAGTTCTGCTCCACTCTCAGTGACATCATGTTGTTATCTTGAAACTGACCATGGAATTGACAGATGCTACAAATTAGGGCTTCCCTCCTTATTGCCCCAAAGCTGGTTGTTAAACGTTACCAGCACACCACCGGGTTCGACTGTGATGGGAATACCTGCAGGTACTGAGAAGAATAAAGCGGACCTCAGATCTACAATTAAGTGGAGAAAGCAACGTATAAACCAGCATAATCTCTCCTGTATATTTTTACAAAGGAATATATAAGTAGTTTAAAAACATGTGAGCACATGCAAACTTCTTCATATCAATGGAAGAAATGTCAAGGAACCGTTTATAGTCCCCAGCTTTGGGGAGAAGCGCCCAGCTGGTGGGGAGGAAGGGGATTGGATTTTGCTTCGTGCCTTTTATTTGAATTTTCTCTAACTTTAGAAAGGTATCATCTTCTTTGTTTTTCAATGTCAGTGGGTTATGTGAGTGGGGAAGTTCCACCCATTCTTGGTTCTCCTCTTTGTGCCTCTCTACGTGAAAACTTCCGCACTCCAGGGCGAGCGCCCAGAGGAGAGGGCTCCTGGGGAGGGGGCTGGGTTACCTGGTGATGATGGCCAGGTGGGGAGGGTTCATGCAGGCGCCCATGAAGAGCACCACGTTCTCGTGCCGCGTCTGCCGGTAGTTCATCACCTCCTTCTTGAACAGCTTCAGGTGGTCCTGGTTGTGGCCGTCCATCTCCAGCAGGCGGATGGCCACCTCGCCGTGCCAGCGGCCGCGGTGCACCCGGCCCCAGCGGCCCTGCCCGATGGGCTCGCCCAGCTCCACCTGCTCAAAGGGGATGTCCCACTCCTGCAGGTACACACTGGTCTGGCTGGCCTTGCGGGAGATGGGGCCCCGCCAGGGCCGGCGGGAGCTCGGCAGGTCGTCCACCTCGTCCTCGTCGTCTTCTGCCTCGGACTTGCCGGCCTCCGGCTCCTCAGCCTGAAAGGGAGGCAGGAAAGAACAGGGAAGGGCAGTGGATCTGGGCTCAGCTGACTTCTCCTCCCTTCTGTGGAGCCCCCCATGTAATACAGGGGTTCAGAGCACACATAGAGGTAAGGTAGGAAAGATGCACGGGGTCGGAGACCCAGGTTCTAGTCGCAGTTCTGCTCTGGCTTCCTATGGATGGCGGGTGGATCATTTATTAGCATCACTGGACCTCAATGTCCTCAGCCACAACATGTGGCAGTCGGCCCAGGGCATCCCTGAGGTCCTTCATCCTGCTAACACTCCGAGATCTGCCTCTGAGCAACATCTGATTACTCAGGGAAGAGCATTAACATCCCTGGCAAGGAAGAAATTAACTACATTCATCTTTCTGGTATTTTTTGGTTTAAACACAGAGTTTCTGACTCTCCCCTGAGCAGGAGTAAATCAGTCTGCGAACATTCTCTAAGCCACCCTGCACAGCAGGGATCCAGGCTCGGTCGACACTTTTGTTCAAAGATCAAGACAGTGGTTCTTGACCCTGGCTACAATCAGAATCACCTGGGGAATCCTGACAACACACAGACACCCGATCCCATCCCGGACTGACTGGACAGTCCCCCAGGCCAGGGCCCAGGCATCCGGGCTGGGGGTGAGGACCACGAGAAGTAGAAACTTTAGTGAGCCTCAAAAACAGAAGGAAAAGGAAGTGTGTTTTGTCACAGCCTCATCGTTCTTCCCTGCTGCAGCAGGCACCTGGGACAGCCCTGGCCAGGGCCCGGCACCCACTCACGGCCCAGAGCCCTGCGTGCTCTGAGATGGGGGTAGAGCACAGAGCAGGGCCTGTCTATGGACTCACGTGTCGGACCCTCACTCACCTCCACTTCGTGAACCTCTAACACGTCTGCTTTTGGCTGGTCGTCGAGCCTAAGAGTAAATAAAACAGGATTTGTCAAGGAGACCCCATGGGCAGGCTACTCTGCTCCCAGTGGGCAGGGGACTTGGGTGAGGGCTTAAACAAAAGGCCACCAGGTTGGATCCTTACTCTGACCCACACCTGGCTGGGAAGGGCAACGTGGATGCTGAGGAAACAGGCAGAAGGTGAGGACCAGGCCCACCCCCTCCCTGGCTCAGCCTTCTCCAAGATAATTAGGGAGGTGGGAATCAGGGGTGGGCAGGAGCCACCAAGGCCCCTTTCAGATTTGACACTGCAGTACAGGGGTTCGGGGCACCCGCACAGGACTTGGAACCCGACAGCCTTGCATTTGAGAACTGGCTCTATCACTTCCTAACTGTGTGACCTTATGTAATTTTTTAACCTCTCTGGGCCAGCTGTCCACTAAGGATGACACCCACTTTAATACCTACCTCACCAGGCTGTCTACGGACTAAGTGAGGGAACATGAGTTAAGTGCTCAGCACAGCCTGACACGGAGAAGGGACTCAACAAAAACAGGAGCTATTTCTAGTAGTTTTCTCCAACTCTGCGTGCCCTTGGTCCACCCCTCCCAGTCACAAGACTGCTCTGGCTTCACACGCAGCCCACGAAATGCTGGCAACGCTGACGGGAGGCAAATAAAACCCTCTGGCCGGTTCACGGGCCCAGAGGGTGAATGGGCCCAAGGAGTTCTCCACCTGGCTGGCCCAGGCACATGGCAACGCCCAGCCCAGGAAGGTCAGAGGGTTAAAGGTGGGGGTGGGTGGTCAGGAATGTGGTCCGCCATAACAAGTCCCATGGGAGAGAGGGGGCGCGGCACAGGGACACCTACCGGGTGCTGTCAGCGGCATCGGGGAGCGGGGCTGCCTGCGCGGAGGCCGAGATGTCTGCGGGAAACAGAAAGCAAACACGAAGCCTGAGACCGCCCTTCCAGTCCCCACAAAGACACCGCGCCCGAAACCCAGCACCCCCGGCCGTCGGCGCCCCGAGCTGCCACGTGTGCTCCAGACTCGTCCTCGAGGACCAGGGCGCTCCTCCCGGACACCACACACATGGTCCTGTAAGGACCCCAAGTGCTCCCAGTCAATTTCCTAATGCAGCTGGGCCGGGGGGACAGAAAATCCTGGAATAACCAAAATACTATGACTTCAAGACAGTCTTGTTTAATCCAAGAAAAAACCAAGCAGCTACAGTCTTTGTTTAAAGACCACCACGCTTGACACCTTCATCTACAGAAAAAAAGCACTGATCTTATAAACTTCTTAGGGGCAGAAATATGGTCAAAGGCAAAGGTTGGCACATAGTCGGTGTGCAAAAGAATTTTTTCTGAAAGGGAATCAATGGACTGGACTATATTATTGAATTGAAAGTTTTTTCCTTTAAACTTTCTTCAATAGGAGGCACTTCCAGAGATGGCCAGCAGATGGCACTGCGTTGTAAAGCGTTGGGCAAATGAAGCCTGCAGACCTTCCCAAATTGGTTTCCACTTCTGTAAGATAAGGTAGTAGTTTACTGTCATTGTGTATGTAGGGGAGGATATGGTGACAGCTGTTCATAAGGCACCAGCAAAAATTCCTCTCCTCCACTCTGCAAAACCAGGTTCTAGTCCTGCTTCTGCCACCTCCTGGCTGCGTGACCTTGAAAAAGTTGCCTTCGGTCTCTGTGCAAAAGGCTGGACAGGATGGATTCCAGGGTCCATCCCAGCAAGGACTGCTCATGTAAGGAGCCCACCTCCAAGACACTTGCCCTGTCCCCTTCTGATCCTCAATGGGCAGTCAGCTCTCAAAACAGGTGGAGGGAGACTCAAATACCTCCAAAGGTACCCAGGGAGAGGGCACCCAGGTGGGCTGGACAGAAGGGGCCGCAGCAAGGGGCAGTTAGTAGAACCATGCAAAGGACTCACCTGGAAAGATAAACTGCTGTCTATGATGAATGAAGGAGGCAGCTTTGAACAGAAGAGGAAGTGAGTCACACACACAGAACAGCAAACTCAGCAAGGGAGGAGGGAACGCAGGCATCAGCTTGGGAGATACGGACTTGTTATTGGGCTGGGACAGCCCTGCCCCAGATGGGCCTGGCAGGGGCAGGCTGAGCCGTGCAGGAAGGACGGAAAGAGCTGGGAGGAAATGGGCCCCGGCTTGGGCAGGCGGCCTGGCGGTTCGAGACCCAGTCTCAGCGGCCACCCTGCTGCAGAGGCCAGTGCTGTGCTCTGCTACACGCACTTGAGCCCAGGAGGGCAAAATACAATGTGGGAGAAAACAGGGATTATGCCAAGGTTTAACAGTGCTGTGTGCAAAGACGGGCCCCCACCTTCACCAGAAGAGTGTCACCCCCAACGCAAATTTTTTTTTCCTGTCTTAAGAGGAACTGAAAGGAACACACTGGGCTTCTGGAATCTGCCACAGCATGTTCTAACCTCAGTTCTGCCACTTACTAGGCTCTGGGACCTTGGCAAGTTAGTTACCCTCTCTGGTTGTCCACTACGCATATAGTCGTGCGCCGCATAATGACGTTTCAGTCGACAACAGGCCACGTGTATGATGGCGGTCCCGTAAGATTATAACGGACCAGAAAAATTCCTATCACCTAGTGACACTGTAACCGTTGTCATGGAGTATTATCCATGTGCTTGCGATGATGCCAGTATAAACGACCCTACTATACTGCCAGTCATATAAAAATACAGCACATACAATTATGTGCAGAAATAACACCCAATGATAAGTGACCACGTTACTGGTTTGTGTATTTACTATACTTTTTATCATTAGAGTGTTCTCCTTCTATTTATTTATTTATTTATTTTTTATTTTTGAGACAGAGTCTCACTTTGTTGCCCGGGCTAGAGTGCCGTGGCATCAGCCTAGCTCACAGCAACCTCAAACTCCTGGGCTCAAGCAATCCTTCTGCCTCAGCCTCCCGAGTAGCTGGGACTACAGGCACGCGCCACCATGCCCGGCTAATTTTTTTTATATATTTTTAGCTGTCCAATTAACTTCTTTCTATTTTTAGTAGAGACGGGGTCTCGCTCTTGCTCAGGCTGGTCTCGAACTCCTGAGCTCAAATGATCCACCCACCTCGGCCTCCCAGAGTGCTAGGATTACAGGCGTGAGCCACCACGCCCGGCCTTCTCCTTCTATTTGTAATAAAAATAAAAGTAGGCTGTAAAACAGCCTCAGGCAGGTTCTTCAGGAGGTGTTCCAGAAGAAGGCACTGTTGTCACAGGAGATGACAGCTCCATGCGTGTCGTTGCCCCTGAAGACCTTCCAGTGGGACAAGACGTGGAGGTGGAAGACAGTAGCATTGGTGATCATGACCCTGCATAGCTCTATGCTAATGTGTGTGTTTGTGTCTTAGTTTTTAACAAAAAAGATTAAAAAGTAAAAAAAAATTAAAAATTTTAAAAATAAAAAAGCTTATAAAAAAAGGATATAAAGAAAAAATATTTTTGTACAGCTGTGAAATGTGTTTAAGCTAAGTGTTATTACAAAAGACTCAAAGTTAAAAAAAATTTAAAAATTTATAAAGTAAGAAAGTAGGCCCAGCGCAGTGGCTCACGCCTGTAATCCTAGCACTCTGGGAGGCCGAGGCAGGAGGATCGCTCGAGGTCAGGAGTTCGAAACCAGCCTGAACAAGAGCGAGACCCTGTCTCTACTAAAAACAGAAAGCAATTAATTGGCCAACTAAAAATATATAGAAAAAATTAGCCAGGCACGGTGGCACATGCCTGTAGTCCCAGCTACTTGGGAGGCTGAGGCAGGAGGATCGCTTGAACCCAGGAGTTTGAGGTTGCTGTGAGCTAGGCTGACGCCATGGCACTCACTCTAGCCTGGGCAACAGAGTGAGGCTGTGTCTCAAAAAAAAACCCAAAAAAACAAAAAAGTTACAGTAAGCTAAGGTTAATTTATTATTGAAGAAAGAAAATCTCTAAAAATAAATTCATTGCTCCTTAAGTGTGCAGTGTCTGCAAGGTCTACAGTAGTGCACAGTGATGTCTTACACCTTCACATTCACTCCCCACTCACTCACCCAGAGCAACTTCCAGGTCTGTAAGCCACGTGGTAGGCTCCCTATGTAGGTGTACCATTTGTAATCTTTTATACAGTATTTTTACTGTACCTCTCCTATGTTTAGACACACGAACGCCACTGTGTTACAGTTGCCTACAGTATTCAGGGCAGTCACCTGCTGTGCAGGTTTGTGGCAACAGGCTGTACCACGTAGCCTAGGTGTGCAGTGGGCTCCGCCATCTCCTTGTTCGTGTGAGCACACATGACGTCCCACATGACGAAACTGCCTCACAGCGCATTTCTCAGAAGGTAACCCCCTCAGGAAGTGCTGTGTGACCGTAACCTTTTCCCAGGTCTGCCCCTGAAGACCAAGTGCAATGCTCCCGCGTGGCACAGAGCAGGGGACGACAGGTGGAGCTCCTTCTCCAGATTGGCCCCCGGGCAGCCAGCCCTGAGGGCTTGGCCCAGTTGGTGCTGCCACGGCCAGAGACATACGATCTTGGAGAGAGGGAGCCTCTGTGTAGGGGACAATGAGGCCCCAGTCCAGGGACACCAGGGAAAGTAGAGACGGTCTGGCTGATATCACAAAAAGGACCTTTTCTGTGGCTGTTGTTTTTCAAACAGGCCCTTCCTTTTAGAAAAATCCAAAGTAGGAGGTTAACAAAGGCAGCGTCAGAGCGTAATGAGGACAGAGCAGAATGGGAGAGCAGGTTAAGCAAATGGGTCATCGCTCACCTGCGGGGAAGGGAGGGCTGTGCTCAGGACAGGTGTTAATGTCAGAGGATACCCAGCGACGTGCATATTGAGGTGAAGGGACAGGCACAAGAGAAGAAAAGATTCCTACAAAACCTGGTGTCTCACCACCCACTAAAACAGTCCCCAGAACCCTGGTGAGACGAGCCCCGAGGCCCGGCCTCCTGCTGGCTCTGCGTGGCCCCAGCTGGGCTCCCCTGGCACGAGAAGAGCCGCACCTCTGTCCTCCAGGGCCTGGAGCCCCAAGGGCCAGTGACAGGGGCCTGACCTGGACTCCACGGGCTGGGGACAGCCTGTGGCAGCTCGGAGCTGAGCATCACTGCCATCCTCCTTCCTCCAGGCCTGCAAACTGCAGAAGGCTAAGGGCTGAGTCCAACCTCGAGGAGCTGCTGGGGAGGCCACGGTGGCAGCTGAGCCCCAAAAGGGGCAAGTGGGCTTGGCTCTGCCCCGTGGAGAGGTGGCCCCCCAGGCCTGGCCGGGAGGAGGGCGGGAGGGGCTGGGGTCCTGACCTCTCCCCACAGAGCCCTGGGCAGCGGGGCTGCAGGTGGAGCTGGAGTCAGCTCCAGCTCAGGCCTCTCACTCTGCTCTTCCTTGGGACAGTGTCCTCATCCACACCACGAGGACCGCCTAAGCCCAACTTCGCACGGGTTCCTTGTTTTATGGAAAATGAACGAAAGGTCTCCTTGAAGTAGCTTACCCAGATCACAGAGCAGGTAGGCAGCAGGGCCCCGGGTCCCCTCTGCTTAGGCCTCCTGGCTCACTGTGCTGCCTGCCACGCCCGCTGGGAGCTCAGATGCCCGCCCTGAGCAAGTGAGCCACGCTCAGGAGGAGCCACCTGCGCACGGGAGGGCAGCGTGGGGGTTACGTTACGTCATATGGTCTTGGGTTTGGTCCTCGCTGTGCTACTTTCTGAGCCATACAACCCAGGGCAAGCCACTCCCATTCTCTGAACCTCAGTGTTCCTGTCTGCAAAATGGGCACAACAACAGCATCAACCTCAGAGCTACCGTGCCTGAGGTGCTCGGCAAGTGCTCCATAAACATCAGCTCTTAGTGGTAGTGGTGTTTGACCTTGAACCTGCCAGGGTCTGCTGAGAAGGGGGGATCTGATTGCTCCCCTGAGAACCCAGAAAAGCCGAGATGTGGTACCTGGGAAGTTGAACCTGCTGTCCCGCTGGCCAGGCGAGGGGTTGGGCGGTGTGGTGGCACTGGACGGGTTGGACGATGCTGGGAAGGGCGCTGGCGAGGAAGGCGTGGAGGAGGTGGTGGAGGATGGGTTGCTGCTGGAATCCAGGTGGTTCATGGCCGGGGGATGCTCCTGCAGGACCGGAGACACTGGAGTGGGTGGGGCTGTCACCACCTGACCCAGGCTACCTGCCCCGTGTCAGCACCCTCCCTTCCCCACTGAAAAGGAAGAGATCAGCCCAGGGGATCCTCAGGGTCTTGCCCTTCAGCTGACGTTTTATGGGTCTAGCATTTGAGGAAGGGGGACGCACAGAGACCCTCACCTCAATGCCCATCCTCTAGAGGACGCCCACTCATCTTTTTTCAGCCCAAGCATACTTTCCCCCAGAAGCCTTCCCTGAACCCCAGCTGGGACCATGCTCCTCCTCTTTAGCCTCCCATAGCTCCCAGCAATTTTCCATCAGGGCACTTTTTCGTGATGAACGTCATTCCCACCACACCACGTGTGCTGTGAGGCCAGTGCCTGCCTCTGAGCAAGGCAAATAGTACGGTTTTATAATAAAGCGAATTCAGCCTCTAACGCACGTTTACGTAACGTCCGTTCTCGCCAGGCGCCCTGCCACAAGTAGGGAGACTACGGCAAGCCAGATGCGAATGGTCCTGTCTTTGCGGACCTTGTTGTCGCAAAGGCACTGGGAACTCTAGGAGCCCACGTTAAGCTGCAAAGCCAGTGTGGGCCGGTGCTGTCTGCCATCATGGAGGGGTGAAAAATTCCAGAGCTGGAATGAACTTTCTAGAAGATAACCACAAGAGTTGGTTTGTCGGGACAGGCCTGGTCCTGCTGTCCCAACTTAAATGTTAATGTCATCCCTTTCCCACACAAACGCAAGCACAGCCCCCTAATAGATCACACACGCCAGCGCCTGCCAGGGGTACACACATTTGGTGGCCCATGAGGTGACTTTAGGAGGCCCTTGGACACACCATGGGGACACTGAGCCGCAGAGGAAGAGTGTTCTTTTTCCCCTTGTCCTGCAGGCAGGCCTCAGTCCCTGCTGCTGTGTCCTGAAGGCCTCCCCACACCGGCCAGGCTCTTTAACAAAGAGTGAGGGCGTCGGGCTCCGAGTCATAAGCAAGCATAATATCTAGGTGGGATTTAGTAACTTTTGGTTTTAACTGTATTGATTTTAATGATTATCTTCTATCTATGGAGATGGTGGATTTTCCAATTATGATAGTGATGATTACATAAAAATGAATTCTTATATGTAAACATTAACCCAGGGAGTACCCAGTTAAGACATAAACCATGAAGACGGTTAGCAACCTGATGAAGTCTGGCCAGCACTGATTCTCCATCAGCTCTCCCCGTACCACGCACCACCCCGGCCCCACGTCAGAGCTCAGGAGGGCAGGGCCCGGGGAGGAGAAGGGCTTTGCTCACGGTCACAGGGGATGGGCCTGGCTGGATCCCGGCTCCGGGCTTCCTTCCGGCCAGGGCTCCCCGGGCCACAGCACAGAGGAGACCCGAGAATAGCAACAGCATCTCCCAGGGGAGAGCAAGCGCCTGGGGGAGGAAGCGGAGCGCCCTGGGGACGGAGGTGCTGCACTTGAGTTGGGGAGGCCCAAGCTCAAACTTCTCGGCAGAAACAGCAGGGGCCTTGGAAGCAGAATAACTGGAATTCTCACCCAGCTTCTGTCACCTCTGAGCTGGGTGACTCTGGGCAACTTTCTTTACCTCTCTGAGTTCCCATTTCCTCAACCACAAAATGAAGACATCCACACCTATGCCAGAGGGTTGCTGTATTAGCAGCTTAACAAAGGGGAGTGTGTGGTACACAGCAGGTGACTAATAAATGCTCCACTCTTCTGCAGACCTGCTAGCTAGGAGCACCCAGTGGTTTGGGCCTAGGCTACCACCAGACAGAGGGCTATGGGGGTTCATGTTAAGGCAAGACCCCAGATATCACGGGTGTCCCCCAGACCCAAAAGTCAGGTCCTCAGGGGGTGGAAGAGGAATTTCTTGGTCAAAAGCGTTGGGGACAAGTTGGGTTAAATGCCAAGTTCCGCAGGTATCTCTTCTGCGGGCCTGAAGGCTCTGGTTGCACAGTGAACTCCAGGGACAGCTGACAAGCTAAGAAGGGGGCTGGGCCCACCGAGCCCTTGCTCTGCTCGCTCACACCCCAGGGCTCCATCAGCTCAGGGGCCGAGCGGGTGAGTGCAGGAGGCAGGACTGAGAGTCCCGAGCCGAGGGAGGGCTGAGGAGCGGCGCCCAGCTGGGTGGAGGTACAGGAGCGAACGTGCCAGGGCATGAAGGGACGTGAGGTGAGCACAGGTGTGAGGACCCTGTGAGGCCGCGGGTGTGCGCAGCAGAGCTGGAGAGGAGACAGCCGGGGTGGTGACGATATTGTTAACGGGGTGGGTGTGTGCTGGCGTCCCTGCTGGGGAATTACTCCTGTCTGTGAGAGGCTGGAAAACAAATACTGACTGATGGGATGGTACCTCCCCCTGCACATGAGTTCATGAACTTTCTCTCATTGCCCTTACAACACCCTGGGAATGAAGCATTATTATCGAGGCTCAGAGAGGTCCAGTAGTTCACTTAAGGTCACAGAAGCAAAAAGGGGGACTAGTTGGACTCAAACCCAGGGCTGTGATCCGCTATGGTCTGAAAAACTGTGTCCCCCAAAGTTCCCATGCTGAAATCCTAACCCCCAAGGTGATGGTATTGGGAGGTGGGACCTTTGGGAAGTGACCAGGTCATGAGGGTGGAGCCCTCATGAACAGGAGTGGTGGCCTTATAAAAGAGGCCTGGGGGGACTTGTTGGACCCTTCCACGGTATAAGAACACAGGAAGAAGGCACCGTCTATGAGGAAATGGGGCCTTCCCAGACACCAGATCTGCCATTGCCTTGATCTTGGACTTCCCAGCCTCTAGAACCTCCAGAACCCAGGCTATGGCATTTGGTTACAGCAGCCCAAAGGGACTACGACAGGATCCTAACATCTATCCGCTTGGTCCCACCATTCCTGCGGGGAAGCCACCATCAGAAAGAAAACACAAGACAGGCAGAGCCAGGAGAAAGGACAGGAGCAGGCCCGTGAGAGAGGTCAGGTCTGGAGCAGCTGGCCTCGTCTGACGGTAAGAGGCGGCCCTGGACGCTCCCCGAGCAGCCCCTGAGTTAACGGGCCACACCGCCCACCTGCCTCTCTCTTCTCTCAGCTCATGCCTCCGCTGAGGCTGGCCTGGGCCACTGAGGCCAGTCACAGCCAAGCAGCAGTGGTCACACGCTCCACATCGGGGAGGCGCATGCTACGCCCTGGTCTGGGGCCAAGACAGGACACACTTAAAAATACACAGCCACAGCCTGGGAGGAAGCTGCCTGCTGCGTGGTCACCAGGATGGAGGCCGCTGTCAGAAGCCATTGAAACTGGCGCCTCGCAGACACCAGCACACCTGCGCATAGGGGCCCAAGACAGATCTGCAGACCGTCCCGGGGGACAAAGGACTTCCAGAGTCTGTCTAGTGCAGAGGACGCCTGTCTGTACCAGCAGAGGAGCCCGACCCCAAGCTACGGAAAGAAACGCACTTTTGGGTGCGTCCCAGTAAGGGCGGCGGAGCCTTGCTCAGTGCAGGCCATGGCAATTGCTTTAATAAACAACTGCAGGCGTACGTGCCACGCTGCGACGAAGGGCCCAGGTTTTGGGGTCGGGCAACTGCCAAGGTTACCGCTCTGGGTTTGCTTCTTGCCTGGGCTCAGTGTCTCATCTGTAAAACAGATCAGTCTGTGCCCTTTGGAACTACCGTGAGGGGTCAAATGAAATAGCAATAGAGAAAGCTCCCGGCACAGACTTTGCACGCGGAAGTGGGTGGGCATCACAGCACTTTGGGTAGAAGCGTGAAGTCTCCTAGATGGCAAAGATATGCTCCCCGGGGCCACCCTCCTGGCTTGAGGTGCCATGTCATACTTCCCCACCGAGCCTCCCCGTCAGGGGTGCTTTACGGAAAGGAATTCTGGGGGTGGTGGTCCTTCCGGCACCGCCCGGCCTACCTTCTTTGTCAGTGCTTTCGGGAGGGTTCCGAAATGGGGCTCGGCCGCCCTGTCCACTGGGTTGTTGATGTCCGACGGGACGGATTCCGTCCTCCGAAGCCTCGTTACTGTTTGAACAGGGGGGAACCCGTCAGCAGGGAGCAGACCAAGCTAAAGAAAGCTCACCCCAGATCCAGAAGGCAGAGGAGAGGGAGCGCAGAGAACTCACGTGGAAGGAAGGATATTCTGCAGGCGGGGGCTTCTTTTGTACACTTGTTGTGACACTTCAACCTGGTGAAGGAGGGCAAGGTCAGGGTGCGGGGGCCACGCCGGGGCTCCCGGGGCATCGCCTGGGCAGGTGGCGTGCGGCATCCACCCGTCACGGCCTCAACTCCCACAGACTTCTCAGCAAGCGTGAGCTCAGAAGTGTGGGATACTCTGACGTCGGGAGTGACCGCAGCCACGACCTGCTGAGCACTGACCATGCGCGGCTGTCGTCCACCCAGTCCTCACAGCACAGGTTTCATCGTGCCCATCTAACTTGTCACAGGTCACATATCTATTTTCCCTTTCTAAGAAAAAGAGACCCTCTACCTATATTCAGAAGGCTCGAGACAAAGCTGAACTCATAACAAAGAAGAACTGGAAGGCGAATGTTGGCGTCCCGAAGGCTCCCAGGGGTCCGCAGGGCAGCCCCTCCTGCCACATTCAAGCACTGGGCTGTGCAGTCTGAGGGGCAGGGGTGGACAGAGCCGGGTTCTCGTTTTGGCCTGTCCACTGCTCTGACTCTCAGTTTTCTCCTTGAAACAACAGGCTGACAGCTGGTGCCGTGGGCCCAGAGGGCGTCCTGTGCTCTCCACGAGAAAGGCAGACTTGAATGGGAGCTGGAGGTCCCTAATTGAAAGCTAAGTGGTCTGGAACCACAGGAGAGTTAGACTGGAGGGAAAACTCCAGCATCTCCCTGGAGGTCAGCAGAGCTGTCAGGAAAACAAGCTCGATCCGAGTGATACGCACAAGACCCAGCACCTGGAGTCTGCCTGGAGCCCCAGTGCATGAGCATGTTCTAGCTCAGACTCTCAGAGCAACCTCAGTGGAATCATCTTCTCAGGTGTATAAATAAAACAAGAGGCCCAGAAAGGGCAAGCACCTTGCTCCAGGTCACACAGTAGTGCAGGGCCAAAGTGGACCGGGAACCAAGACTCCAGGGCCACCATTCGTAAGGTGAGGGCAGCCAGACGGCAGAGGACGGACTCTGCTCAGCCCACACTGTTCCCTGTCCTCCCCTTTCTTTCCCCCCAGAAACCACAATGATATGAGAAAATAAGTTGGATTTGTATAGAATCCACACTCTCTTGCTCTCTCCTTCTATAAGCCAGAGCTCTGTTTTTACCATGGTCTATCCCCATGTCCCAGCTAAAATGTAAGGGTAAACTTCAGAACTCCTTACAGTTCCCACAACAGTCCTCATATTCCTCCCTGCCTTTGGACAAGATCCTCCCTTGGCCTGGAATTCTCTTTCCCCCTTGGTCTACCTTATAAACTTCTATTCATCGTCCAAAACCCACCTCAAATATTCCCTTCTTCCCGGAGCACCTTGCTTAATCTCCCTGGAGAGGCCCGATCACTCCCTAGTGGGCTGAATGGGATTATGAATAGTAGTAGGTTTAGGAGAATTCCTCTGAACTCTGACTTACTAAACCGAAAGTGTTTGCTCCCCCACCCCACCTTCCGCCCATCACCTGCAATGCTTGCACTTCACTCCAAACATCATGCTTTTCTGGCACACGTGGCAGACTTGCGACAGCCAGGACTTGGTGGAGAACCTGCAGGGGGTGGACACATACACATGCTCATATGGGCCAGGAACCCAGGGCCCAGCCACAGAGGGGTTCCCACACAGATCCGGGGAAAGTGAGAGTCCTGCTCCATCCCAGAGCGTCAGGGGCCCTCTCCCAGGAAAGGCAGGATACCCAGGGGCCACTGCTTCCCCCCCAGGCATGTAGATTTCCCAGCCACAAAACCATCACTATCAATACCCTAAAGTTCACGTGGTCACTGATACCTACTTTGGCAACAGCAATCAAAATTACAAGTGTGCATACCCTTTGACCCAGCAATTCCAGTCTTAGGAACTCATCCAACAGATACTCTAACAAGTGTCAAAAGACATATGGACAAGGTCCATCTGCAGCAGGTTTGCAGCCATAAAAGACTGGGAATAACCGACATGTTCATCAGTAGGGCACAAAGTAAAGCATGGTTCATCCATACAATGGAACACCTCACAGCCAGCAAATAAGGACACTCCTTTTGTGCAAGTGTGGAATAAACTCCAAATCACACCGTCAAGTAAAGAAAGGTACAGTATGAGATGATCCTATTTATATACAGGAAAAACTAAGCTATGATGACAAAAGTGACTAGTAACCACTTGATGGTAGCGCTATCAACTAGGAAGAGCCAAAGGTAACTTTCCGGGGTGCCAGAATGCTCTAAATCTACTGTATGTGTGTATATATATAAAAATTCATTTGTGCATTTTGCTCTATATAAATATCTCAATGTTTTTAAAAAGCAAAGCATATAACAGTGTGTGCATAATATATGTAGTATTCGTGTGGAAAAAAGGAGAAAGAACATATACATATATTTGTTTGTATAAAATGTATCTAGAAAAATACACGAGAAACTGCTAAGACCTGCCTACAGGGGGAGCTGGGGAGCTGGGGACAGGAACGAGAGGGGACTTTTCTCTATACACACCCTCTGATACCTCTTGAATTTTGAATATATGAATGTATTTTCAATGCAAAATTTAAAAAATAAAAAAACGCAAAAGATAGAGCAGAAGGAACGATGGGGGTTGAGTGTGCCCACAGGGTTGGCAGGCCTAAGAGCGGAAAGAACCCATATTTTTTGAGGAATAGGTTTGTTTACAGCACAGTATATCATAGTGACAACAGAATGAATACCGACCACGTCGGGGGAGTCATTGGTAGTGCATCCACAAACACTAGCTCACTTGATTCTTGCAACCACCCCGGGGAGTTTGGCAGGTCCAGGATCTTAGCACACAGGCAAGGGAAGCAGCTCTGAGAGCTTAGGTGACATTCCTGAGGTCACACACGTGGGACACTGTGCAGCAGGGCTGGCGCCCAGGTCTCTGAACTCAGAGTTACAGAGCTTCTCTGCAGCAGAGTCCACCGGGGCAGCAGAGGCCAAAGGAAGCCTTGAGCAGCAGGAAGTGTACCGGCTTCGGGCTCATACCAAGCCGAGTTTGGGCTCATACCAAGCCTACTATAGGCTGTAGGATGCCTCAGAGCCTCTGTAACAGGGCTAACACACACCCGCACAGGGATCTGGGGAGGGTCACACACATGCTGTGCACATGTGTAGTGCCTGGAGGGTAGAAAGACCCCTGCACGTCACTGTCCCCTCACCCAACAAAACTCGGAGCTTCTGGTGGCAAAGGATGCCCATCTGCCTGGAGTGCCCAATCCAATCTCCCTGGAACCTGGGTTTGTGTAAGCGTGCTTTCTCTTTCTCTCACTCTCTCTTTGGGTTTTAATTGCCCCTCACATCAACATTGGGGGTGAGGGGGGCAAGAGAGGTGCCTGAGACGACGATCTCCCCTGGGAGATTTTGAAAGTAAGTCTAAATGACAGTTGGATCTGGGACTAAGCAGAGGCAGTTCCCTGGGCAACACAGCAAGCCCCCATCTCTAAACAAACAAACAAATAAATATATAAATAAATACACACATACATTCATAAATAAATACATACATGGTAAAAACCAAGAGGGTGTGACCATGACCTCACCTCCTCAAGCCCAGAACCCAGCGAGGGAGGCGTGGGGCAGCCCGGCAAGGCTGCAGCTACACTTGGAGGCTGAAACTAGCTGCCACAGGTGGGAGGAGGCAGCAGCCTGGGAGACATTTGGGGACAAGCTAGCTCAGCCCTAGATCCTTTGTGAAATGGGGCAATCTGCTAGTGCCGGTGCCCCTCAATGTCAGCCCCTCTGGGTTCTAGAGCCCGAGGTTAAATACCAAGCACTCACCACTGCTGGACACGTGAAGCTCACATGCACATCACCCCATTTTATTCTCATGATGGGACTGGAAGGTATCAGTATTCCATTTGCAGAGGGGGAAACTGAGGCTTGGAGCAGTTACTGCCTACAGGTGTGCAGCTCATAGGGGGAAGAGTGGGTGCCGGACGTCAAAGGTCCTATTCCTGGCAGTTCTCTCCCAGCCCTTGGAAGATCACACCTGACACCTCAGGTGTGGCCGAGGGACACACTGTGACCTTCGCTCCAAGAACCCTATCCTAGTTGGCTGCTGGTGCCCTGGACCCTCTTCCCCGAGGCTCTAGGGTACAGGCATCCCAGCCCTGACAAGGCACCAAACAGGTCCTGGGCATCTCTTGCGCTCAAACACTGTCTTACTGGCAGTGTGACCTCAGACAAGTTACTCAACCCTTGGGAGCCCGGGTCTCACCCTCTGGGGTAAGAATTCCAGGCCTGCCTCCCGCGCAAGCTGGAGAGCAGCTCACGCTCTCTGGGGGAAACGCAAGGCCCTGGCACATTGCAATGCTGCGGCACTCCCTGTTGCATTTACAACAGTCTTTTAACAGGGACAGCCAAAGCACAGGCATCCCGAGGCACTGACCTGCCAGCTGTCCTGCTGGTGATGAGACGCCACCCAGACCTGCTGTTGCCAGCACACACCGGCCTCAGGAGCCAAAACCCCTGACGGTCTCTGTCACAGGCCCATATCCACCCTCCCCAATATGTACGAGCATCAAAGACCCTGCAGAGCTTGTTAAAATCCAGATTGCCAAGGCCGGGCGCGGTGGCTCATGCCTGTAATCCTAGCACTCTGGGAGGCTGAGGCAGATGGATCGTTTGAGCTCAGGAGTTCAAGACCAGCCTGAGCAAGAGCGAGACCCCGTCACTACTAAAAACAGAAGGAAATTAGCTGGACAACTAAAAATATACATAGAAAAAATTAGCCGGGCATGGTGGCGCATGCCTGTAGTCCCAGCTACTCGGGAGGCTGAGGCAGAAGGATCGCTTGAGCCCAGGAGTTTGAGGTTGCTGTGAACTAGGCTGACGCCACGGCACTATAGCCCAGGCAACAGAATGAGACTCTGGCTCCAAATAAAAAAAAAGAAAAAATCCAAATTGCCAGGCTGAGAGCCTCAGGGATAGGGCCTGGGAATCCGGATTTTCAGCAAACTCTAGCAGGGACTCTGAAGTGCAGTGTTGTAGGACCTGCACCATATCACACGGGGTGCAGAGGAAGCTCTTGGCTCCTCCTTATTCCCCCTGGGAAAGGAGGGGAGTGATGTCCTCCCCCAGAGTGAGGAAGAGACCCAAGGAGGGGCAGGTAAGGGACCAACAAGTCCACGTGGCTGCCAGTGACAACACAGGGGCTCCAGGTGGGTGCAGGGCTGAGTCCCACAGAGGAGACAGACAGGCAGAACAGAGGCGAAGAGCCCAGAGAAACAGCGACCAGGACAGATCCCCCACCTCAGTGGGGACACCCAGCCCTGCGTGGGTCCCAGCCCAGCTCCATGCCCCTCCCTACCAGGCCGGCTGGACCTACCTGTGTGTCACTGAGAGCCCGATGTCCCTTCGTACCATCTGTGGGGATCCATGCGGGAGATCTGCGAGGAAAGAAGCCAGGTTGGGCAAGCTGCAGAAGCCCTGCAAGGGACAGTTTGTGCCTGTGGCCTCCGATGCCAGAGATCCCACACTAGAAAAACGTGTCCCTGAACCTACGTCTATCAAAACACGGGCAGGCCAAGCGAGACCCGTGGAGTGGCATGGCTTGCTTCTCTAGGGACTGTCACTGCCTGGCCTCTGCAGACAGCTCGGTTTGCCGTCCCTGTGCGGTTTCCGGCGCAGGTGGAAGGCAGGCTCGAGAGGCAGAAGCCAGAGCAAAGGTGAGGGGAGCAGTTTCCACACACCCAGCTCTTGCACTCTCTCACCAACACACCCACAGGCCACCGGCTTGCAAAGGCTTAATCCTGTCACAGCTGACCCTGGAATGACATGGGTTTGATTTGCACATGTCCACCGACATGTGGATTTTCTTCTGCCTCTGCCACCCTTGAGACGAAAGACCAACCCTCCTCTTCCTCAGCCTACAAAATGTGAAGACCACGGGGACGAAGACCTTTATCATGCTCTATTGCCACTTAATGAATAGTATGATTTTCTCTTCCTTGTGATTTTTCTAAACAATATTTTCTTTTCTCCAGCTTACTTTGCTGTAAAAATACAATACATAACACACATAATATAAAATGTGTGTTAATCAAATGTTTATGTTATCGGTAAGCCTTCCGGTCAACATTAGGCTATTATAGTACTGTGTTTTCCCAAAAATAAGACAGGGTCTTATATTTATTTTTCCTTAAGAAGACACCCTAGGGCTTATTTTCAGGGGATGTGTTATTTTCCCCTCAAAGCCTCAGCTTGCAGCATGCACAGGATGGCCGGGACCTGACAGGGGGAGCCGACCTTGTTGGTGGGGCTGCCCGAACCTTTCCGGTCACCTCTGGGATAGTAGCTGTCACGATGGGGCAGATGAGAAGGGCTGCTCGTCTTCTTTACCACTCCTCGACGAAATGCATGGGTTGTGCAGATACGCTGCGTAGCCACGCCCATCACTAGGTCTTATTTTCGGGGTAGGGCTTATATTGCGCAAATGCTTAGAAATCCTGCTAGGGCTTATTTTATGGGTAGGTCTTATTTTCAGGGAAACACGGTAGCTAAGTTTTGGGGGAGTCAAAGGTAATACACAGATTTTCAACTACACGGGGCAGGATCAGTGCCCCTAACCCCCACGTTGTTCAGAAGTCAATTGTACATGTTAAGTGGGTAGAAGATGCTTGATCGTTGATGGGGAGTCTGTGGCTAGTACCTTCCCAGCCTGAAACACCTCGAGAACATTACTCTGAAGCCACCACTGGCAGATCTTGGCAGGTAGAACCAGGACAAGGGGAAGGTTTACCACTCTCCCACCCAGACCAGCCCTACCCGAGCGCTACAGTCTGAGCCTCTGGGGAGGTCTCAGAAACCCTTTCTCTGCTGCAAGAAGAGCCACGAGCTTTGAGGTGCCCCTTCTGCTTGCCTTCCTGGAGGGCTTCCTGGACGTGCCCTCTCCTGACCTGGGCTTCCCCGTGAGAACAGGTGTCTCCCTCGTTCATGGCATAACAGGCTCAGCAGTGACAAGCAGCCATCCGCTGGCAGCCCACATGTCCAACTCACACCCCAAACTCGGCGCTGTGTCCTCCCAGAACTCATGGATGGGCGTCAGGGACCTGGGGAGCCTCTGCAGTGGCCAGCAGAACACTGTGGGCTTTTCCCTAGAAAGACAGTCTAGACTCTCCTGTGCTGGAGTGACCTGGGGGCAAACTGTGTTCTCTACATCAAAAGGTCCCCTGAGGGTGGCCACTGCCCCCTCAACCTTGAGGGCTGGCCCAGCACACAGCTGGTGCTCATTAAGTGCTGGTTCACTTACAGCCAAGGACCACATACCCCACCTGAAGGCAAATGGCGTGCTGCAGGTACTACTGCCTCCGCCCATGCCACGGGGAGTGTGATCGGCACCCAAAGGCCCTCTGCCCCCTCCTTGCTCGGGAACCCACAGCGGTCTCACCCGCAGCTCTGAGACACGTGCACAGGGCTGACTTATCCTCAGTCTCTCCCGGGGCCCACCCCAACCCAGTCGGCAGCCAAAGCCTCAAAGCACATGGGGCTATAAGGGGGTGCTGCCAGCCTAAGAAGACAGACTATGAGAAAATGAGACTTCAGCCACCCAGCTCTGAAAGCGAGCTGTGATGTGTGACATCTGCTACAGGCAGGGGCCAGGGCAGCGAGGTGGTATGGGTGCTGGGCGTCACCTCTCTCAGATGTGGATGGAAATACTGGCCCTGAAGGCCTAACAGCCTTGCTGCTCGGTCCCTGCATTACTATGGCAACTGGAGGGATGGGCTGTCCTAAGGACGGAGGTGCTGGATTTTCCTCCAAGGCTCTGTTAAGGGCCCTGGGAGCTTCTGCCTGTGTCCTGGAGAAGAAAGTGTAGCTGTTCTCCTTCCTCACCCCGTGCCTCCCTGGGGTGCCTGAAGCCACTTCAGCATCGCCACTGCCTACGGCGCCCCTGCCCGTCCCCACGGCCCCACACACAGCTGCGTTACTCTCCTCTGTCAGCTCAGGGTAGTATGAAAATACGCTGCTATTTTGCTCAGGCAAAAACCAGATGTCTCTGCATTTCCACTCATTAAAAGCAGGCTGCAGAGGCACGGCTGCTCCCTCTGCTTGGACTCAGAGAGAGAAGCCGTACAGCCCGGCGACATGCAGGAACCTGTTCCCAGCCTGAGCTGTGCGGGGGAAGAGGGGTCCAGGTGGTCCTGGCATCCTCCTCCCCACCCTAAGGGGCATCTGCACCCTCCCATCCATCCCGGCCTTGTTCAGGGCTGAGCCGCGCCCTGCCTCCAGGAGTGCCCCTCCTGGACAGAGGCGTCCTGAGACGTCAGGTGGGGTTCCAGGATGGCTGAAGTCCACCTAAACCAGACAGGTGGCATCTCCCTCCCAGAGGCACTGTTTTACGTGGCAGCCCAGCGGGCAAGTGTCCCTGCCAGAGAGGTCACTGTAGGTGACTGTGGGCTGGCAAGGTAGAGATGGGGCTGCTCATGGACCATGACACTCTCGGGGTCCCGGCTTCTCAGAGAGCAGATGCCAGCTGGGCTGAAGCCAGCCCGTCACTTTAAGCCCACCAGTCTTAGGACTATTTCCTGAGGCGGTTACCAGCACCTCTGCTTCTGGACTATGGAAACAGAGGGTCAAAGAAATCCACCCCCGATGGGGACAGCAACACAAACACGACTCTTGGGTGGTGGAGGGGATGGAAATGAATCACTCTTACCAAACCTGGAGGAGACAAAAAGGAGAGAGGGGATTATGTCACCATGCTGGCTCTGCATGTTCCTAGAACGTTCCCCTTGGGAGGGACAGGCAAGGGGATGGAACGTGGGACTCTGAGGCCTGGCTCGAGGCCAGGCTGGCCCAGTGGCTGTGGGAACCCCTGCCATCCCGTGGGGATGTTTCCTCGATGGTAGAGGCTAGAAGGCGTTCCCTGGGACACTAGCTTATCTGAGTCTCGCCAGCTCCCAAGCATGGCAATTAAAGCTCACCCCACTTCATAGCTAGGGAAACTGAGGCTCATGAGTGGGACAGTTCTGCCTAGGGTCCAGGCAGAGAAGGGGTCAGTGCACTGGAGAAGGGGTGGCTGGGCAGGAGGGCAGGAAGGACAGCCTGCTGAGCAGAGACGTGGCCCCTGCGAGAAGGGTCAGGGAGGGACACACCCTGAGCAGTGCCCACCCTGGGGCTGCCACTGCCCCTAGAGGTGCAGGGAGCTGGGAGGAGCTAGGACACTTAGTCTGCCCTTAAGCCAGTGACCATGGCAGGTCACACCTGGATTTCTCCTCCTTGGGAGGCACACTCAAAGCCATCAGAGCTGTCCAGAGTCCATGCCATGAAGGCCCCGAGACAGCCCGCACTGGGACAGGGAGAACAGGCCCATCCCACCAAAGGTGACTCCCAGGCCCAAGACAGACCAGGCAGGGCCCAGGGAACCCCCCATAAAAGTGTGTGCCCATGTCAAGGAGGTGCCCCAACCCACAGGGGTACAAGAAAGTAAGAGGCATCCAAAGAAAACACCCCCTTGTCTTCTATTCTGCCCACAAGGGTATAATGACAAGGATGATCTTTATAATAGCAAAAAAAGACAATGATCTAGGTGCCCATCAAGAGGGCACAAGTTAAACTATACGATGGAATGATATGGACAAGTTAAAAAAAATGAGGTTGTTTGAATAATTACAGATATAATACAAAACTGGTAACTTGGTTGGATTCTGAAAGGAGAACCAGGTGACTGAGTAGAAAATGGTGAGGGACAGACTTTTTACTGTGTACCCTGCAGAGACGGAAAGATATGAGGCACAGAACTGTTGTATTTTGGACCATGTGACTGTCTCACTTGTTCAAAATACACAGATAGAAAAACTTTTAAGTCAAAAAATAAAGGAGTAAGGTATTTCAAGATCTACCGATGTGATACTCTCAGAGATATCAAGGTAAGTCAAAAGGACAGGTCACAGGACAGAGTGCATGGTATTTGACAGTCACTAGTGGTTTCTGCCAAATAGTACAGGCCTCCCCTCTCCGCTGCCCAGCCACACTCAGGATGGTGGCTGCTGTGTCAGCGTGGGGCCAGGCAGGAGGCTGACCCACGATGGGCAGGTAGCATGAGTGACAAACAGATCTTTGTCATTTTAAGACCCAAAGATTTGGGGGTTGTTTGTTACTGTAGCACAACCCAGCCTACTCTGACTGATACGTGGTGTCATTTAGTGTGTGTGTACGTACCGAACAAAATCTAGGCGGATGCAGCCCAAACTGCTAAGGGAGTCTGGGCACTGGATTGAGAGATGGGGGCACCTTTTACTTTTTATTTCACACATTTCTATATTGGTTGATTTTGTGTGTCCTTTTTATATACCTTTATGATGAGGAAACGGCCACCAAAGCTCTCGGTAGCTGCCCGGCAGGAACACTCACCTCATCGGGGAGACGTCATCAATGCGGTTCCCCAGCTGGGACTCGTGGGACTTGCTCCGGGTGAGCGTGGGGAAGCTGGGCAGCAGCTGAAAGACCTTGCGGCTGGGTGGCGGGGGCGTCCGCGGCGGCCTCAGCTTGGCGTGCCGGCGCAGCTGCGGCGTGGTGGGCGGGGTGAGGAAGCTGTGCAGGGCGCGGGGGGTCAGCCGGCCGCTGGCGTGCAGGGGGACACAGGTGTCCGAGAGGCCCTCACTGAGGCCGGGAGCTGGCAAGTCCGAGGCGGGCAGAGCCGACACGGAGATGGAGCGCGGGCCCTGGGCGCTGTTGCCCACTCTGCCCAGCTGGGCGCTCCCCGGGGGCCAGGGCAGGCTGGCTGGAGAGAGGGTGTCCGTGGGAGGCCCCGAGCCACTTTCCCGCCGAGCATCTGACATACTCCAGCCCGAGTCCTCTTTGTGCTCCCCTCCTGTGGGCCGAGAAGTCGAGTCACAGGTGGTTGGGGGGAGAAGGAGCTTCCGGGTGAGGTGACAAGGGGCCAGAGAGGTTAAACACCTTGGCCGAGGAGTCACCTTTAATGAAAGCCTTCGACTACCAGCCTGTACCCGGCTCAGAAAGGCCTCTCCTGCACACATATCATCTTCCGCGTTATTTAGCTGACCGTGAGGCCACCAGGGCAGATATTACTACAGGGTGCGTATCCCTAATCTGAAATCCAAATGTTCCAAAATCGGAAACTATTAACATTTCAGCACCAACATGGCGCTCAAAAGGAATGCGCACTAGAGCACTGTGGATTTTTGGATTATGGATGCTGATAAAGGCAAATACCTCCAAACCAGAGAAAACCCAAAACCTTCTGATCTCAAGCATTGCGGAGAAGGGACACTCACTTTGCATCTCTGTTTTACAGGGGAGGAAACAAGGCCCAGAGAGGCAGGGCCTGAACGGAGCTCTTCCCGGCAGGTTGAGGGCGACAAGCTGGGAAAGCCACCCCAGAAGTGGGTGACTCAGAGCAAAGGGTGACTGGTCCTCAAGGAAGGGTAAGCTGAGTGTGTAAAAACAGAGGGAAAACGCCACTTTAAGAAAGTTCAAATGTCGGGACAAGGGGCTGCCCTGACCTTCAGATAGCAAATTGTCCTGGGGCTTGTGAAAAAAGGTCCAGATAGAAAAGGATCACAGCCACTCCCTTCTGAGAGGAGCCCCCCGAGTGACTTTTGGCTGCCCCCACCATGGCCCCTGTCCCAGGCCCCTGAGACCTTGAGACCCGTGGGGCTCAGACTCAACTGCACAGGCCGGCTGTTCACTCAAGCATATGCCTAAAAAAGACACACGCCCTTTACTGGGAGAGTCCAATGGAAATGACAGACACACAAGAGCGTGTCAGGACAGAGACACATGGGGACTCTGGAGGAGTGGGGGTTGGTCAGGGAAGGCTTCCCCGAGGAGGTGGCACCTGGGTTGACCAGCTCAGGAAGAAGGTGCAGAAGGTACTCCAGGCAGAGGGGACAGCACACACACAGCAGGAGAGCACGTGACACCTCCTGGTAATGACGAAGCGGGCTGTGGGCCTTTAGAGGTCGGGACAAGCCAGGGGGAGGCAAGAGATGAAGTCAGAGGGGTCACCCCAGGTGGGGCCACTCAGGAAGGGCCTGGAATGTCTCATCAGGGACTTCAGGTTTGACCCTATAGGAGATGGGGAGATACAGAAGGGTTATGGGCAGGGAGAAGGGACTCTATCCGCAGAGACCCAAGAGGCCGTTGTGGGGAAGGAGAAGACGCCCTCCTCCTCTCCTATCTACCACCGAGTGGACAGGAAGGTAGATTTTGACTCAAGACAAAATGAGCCTCCACGCTACGCGCACACATACCCCGCCTCCCTCCACCCTCCCGCCATGCCCGTTCTTCTCCCCGGTGTTCAGAGGAGGTCGCTGAGACTCAGAGAGGCCACGGGCACTGAGACAGCGGTGGGATGGGAACTGAAAACCTCGATTTCAGCACCATGCCCCCTCCCGCAATGCCATCGACTTTGGATAACCTACAGTGGAACGACACTGGGGGTGACAAGCTCTCTGTCTTCAGAGGTGGTGGAGCCACTGAGCAGGGGTGGTGGGGAGGGTTCAGCCTTCACCATTCATAAGGTTTCTTCTGTACATCCACCCCCTTTTCCAGTCCCTTCCCTGTCACTGCATGGTGACTTTCTATCCATGAATCAACGGGGCAGGACGAAGTGCTCAGTCTCTGTGCTCCTCTGCCACTTGCTGCTTTGGAACTGCAGCCGTGACTCACACTGTAGTTTACATACTGGCCTGCCGGAGGCACTAAACATGTTTCTTAGCGAGTGGAGGAAAGAATGAATTTCACGAATCTGTGAACAAGTCTGCCACCCAAGGAAACAACCCCCAAGGTCTTCACATTGCCTATTGAATCACCACCGCTTTGGGCCAGGACAGGGATAGCAAATGGGTCTTGATGTGGGTGCCGACCCCAGTCGACTGGCAGGGGGTGCTTGCGAATGACTCTGGAGTCGCTCAGCAGAAGCATTCGTGGATTGACTAGTGATGTCTGCTACGACGAAAGACGGGGAATAGGCAGGAATGATCAGCCCCTATTCAGCAGCACAGGGAACCTCCTTCACTCACCTCCCTTTAAGACCAGAGACCACAGGTAAGTGACGTCGACATTTTCCATCACCCCTCAGGTCTAATATTGAAAAAAGCGTCCAATATGTGCCAGGTTCTGGTCTAAGCACTTTACCTTAACTCATTTCATCTTCACGACAACCCTATGAGAGAGGTGGTGCTATTACCTCCATTTTGAAGATGAGCAAACTGAGGCATAGTGAGATGAAGGAAGTGGCCAAGGTGCCACAGGTTAAAGTGGCTGCGCAGAGTGCTGGGCCCAGGCAGTCTGACTCCATAGCCCATCTTTACTGTGAGCAGAACGGCCTCACCCGGCCCTGCTGGGTGCAATAAAGATGCTCCGACTACATGAGCCGACAGATGGGGGGCACTGCTGCCCAGCTAATCCGCAGCAGTACCCATGAAGTGCGACCCGAGGAGCCTCCTCCTGGGCATAGTGGAAAAAGCACCCTGTGGGTTCAAAGCCCAGCTCTGCCCTGCGGCAGGTGTGGGATCCCAGGTGACTCACCCAACGCCTCCAACCGTCAGGTGCCTTAGCTACAAAATGAGCTTAGCACCACCTCTCATTAAGGTGTGCCACAGTGTGTATGGCACATGCCTGGCACACGTAGGTGCTTAATAAATTAGTGATCTCCCTATCTCGGCATCTGGAACAGGCAGAGGGCACCTTCATGGCACAGATGGGTCACTACCACTCGACAGCTGTTCCCTTCACAATTCTTTAAGATCCAGGCATAAGACGGGAGGGAGGGAGGGCTGAGGAGCTACTCCAAAGATCCCAGCTTGGGTGGCAGCGTGGGAACGACCCCACCTCCATCACAGCTCGAGGCTCAAATCCCAGCTGCTGTGTGTCCCTTGACCAAGCCCCGTCCCCTCTCTGGGCTGAGTTTCCTCCTCTGTGAAATGCAGGCAGGAGAATGCTGGCCACGCCTCTGTCACATTTATCTCTAGCACCTGCTGGGAGGCCTGGTGTGTCAAGATTTTTTGAATTGAATGAAACTCTCTACACTGCTCTGGTTGAGAGGACTTGATACAATGGGGCCAGGGAAGAAAAGAAGCCCAGTCCTCTCTGCGAAGAAAACAGTCGAGTAGAATATAAACCTCAGTGCCCTCCTTTTAAGCCTCAGGCAGCTGGAGATAAGAGGCTCAGATAATTAAAAAGTGAACCTAATTCCATTCATTAGGCTCATTTTAATGCCTTATCTGTGTGGTAGCAGGAGCATTAAGTCAGGCACTTGACGCTATTTCCAAGGCAAGATGTAGACCGCTTGCAAGTAATTCCAGGGACCTCGTCACAACACCAGGGATATACACTTTGCCTGGGACAGCCATGCACACGCTCCCAGCTGAGAAACCATGCAGCGTCTCTAAGCACACATGGCTCAGGCTGACCCGAATCAGCGTGTGCCTCTGGAGCACAGAGCCCAGCTAGCCAGTGTGGCGAGGGCTGGGGGCCGGAATGCAGGAAGCTGGTGGAGGGTACATAAAGCCCTCCACGGAGGGAAAATCACACAGGGCCAGCCCAGCAGACTGGCCTGGGATTTCCAACAATCGCTAAAGCCTCTCGGGGTTCAGACTGGCCAGACCGACCTGGAACCAGAGCCCCAGGACTGTGGGGGAGGCTCCCTCTTGGGCAGGCCCATCCCATGCTTTCTGAACATCCACCCTGGCCTGTGCGAGCTGCCCTGGAAACCCTGGGCCACACATACCCCGCCCCATCGCCCGCTGTGGGCAGAGGCCCTGGCCCCAGGGCACCAGGCCAGGCTGGGCTGCGGGGAGAGGGAGTTCCCACCTACCCAGGCCCGGCACCTTCCGCAGGCAGGTGAGGGCGTACTGCAGGCGGCCGCACTCCTCGGCGCTGGTCCCGCAGCGCCGCAGCGTCTCCTTGACCTTGGCCTCGTTCATCTCCAGCAAGGCATCCAGAGTGAGCTCGCAAGGGATCTCCTGAGGGGTGCAGAGGGACAGAGGGACAGGGTAGAGGCCACGGTGAGCAGTCAGCAGACCAGGCACCCCCTTCCCCCTCAGGCTGGCCTCCCGCTGAGTGGCAGGGGCCAGCTGCTGCCACCAGAGCCACCACGTGCTTGAGGACACAGGCAGAGAGCCCTCCCCCCCACCCTCAGTGCTCCCAGAGACGGCAGCTGAAGGGACTCCGGGTGGGGAAGAAGAAAAAGCCTGAAAGGTTTTGATGACAGCATGTTGTCCCTCTCGTTACTTTATATTCTTCTGCAAAGAAAAATTGTGAACCGCGACAATTTTTTAGAGTGACAGGTATTTCGGACAAAGATGGCCCTTAACAATTTTGTTGTATGAGAATCAGACAAGAGAGATTTCAAATAAAATTGGCTCAACAAGGGAAGGATCAAAAAACCCTCGCCAAGCACTGCAGAGATACTTACTATCGCATTATTTAACTGTGGAAACCTCTGGCTGGGCCCACTTGACAGCTGAAGGAAGAGGTGCAGGCACAAGAGAGCTTGTGTCACCTATGCCAGGTCACCGGGCCCTCAAGGCAAGAAGGTACCAGGCAGAATTTTAAGGTGGTCTCTGACCCGAGTCCCCCAGTGTCACTCATGATTATGTTACGGTACAGTCGTCCCCCCAACACCCCATCGACCGTTTTGCTTTCTGCAACTTCAGTTACCTGTGGTCAACTGTGGTCCAAAAATATTAAGTGGAAAATTCCAGAAATACTCCAGAAATAAACAATTCATAAGTTTTAAATTACACGCCGTTTTGAGTAGCGTGATGAAATCTCACACTGTCCCACCCAGGGCATGAATCATCCCTTTGTCCAGCGTATCCGAGCTGTCTCCACTCCCCGCCTGTTAGTCACTTAGCCACCCTGGTTATCAGATCCACTGTTGTGGTGTCTCATCACCTAGGCATTTATCATCTCACGTCATCACGAGAAGAAAGGTGAGCACAGTACGGTACGATATTTTGAGAGAAAGAGAGAGAGACCATATTCACCTGATTCTTACTACAGTATATCATAATTGTTATTTTATTATTAGTTACCGTTAATCTCTTACTGTGCCTGATTTATTAACGTTATCAGAGGTACGTATAGGAAAAAACATAGCGTAGCGTATATAGGGTTCAGTACTATTTGTGGTTTCAGGCATTCATTGTGGGTCTTGGAACGTGACTGCTGTATATGGCAAAAGGGAAATTGTCCAAGTGGGCTTGATCGAATCACGAACCCTTTAAAAGCAAAGGGTTTTCTCTGGCTAGTAGCAGAGAAGTCTTCAGAGGCTGGCAGCATGACAAGGACTCTGCAGATTTGAAGGAGGAGGGGGCCACATGAGAAGGAATCTAGGTATCCTCTAGGAGAGAGAGTGGCCCCCAGCCAACAGGGAGCAGGGACCTCAGACCTGCAGCCACAAAGAACTGATTCTGCCAAAAACCTGATTGAACTTAGAAGTGGATTCTTCCCCAAAGCGTCCAGGTAAGAGGCTGGCCTGGCCCACACCTGGCCACAGTCTTGTGAGATCCTTAGCAGGGTTGCTAGCAGCACAGTCCACCTGCATTACTCCGCTCCTACAGAACCATGAGCTCATAAATGGGGGGTGTTTTAAACTGCTAAATTTGTTGCACAATAGAAAATAATACAAAGAACAGGCATGTGAATCAAGGCCTAACTGGCTTCAAAGCTTGTGCCCTTCCCTCTTGTCAAGGAGGGAAGAAACCCTTCCAGCTTTGACTCCTTTGAGCCACATGTGACACCAAGTATGGAACAGATACGAAGACCAACGGGACATGTCCCTGGCCTTATGTGGCTTGCAGCCCAGTGGAAGGTGACAAGATGAAAAAGTAATTATAATGCAATAATACTGTCTAGAAGAGAGAGAATTCAAAGAGCTTTGGGACCAAATCAGGCTTTTTTTCCCCCCTTCTTTACCCGTTTCTATATTTCCCAGATTTTCTGTAACAGGGAAGGCCAGACATCCCGCACCTTTGTGAGTCCTACAAAGCTCACGGTTCTTGAGAATCTAAGCGGATTTTCAATGATTTTGAGCAAGTTGTATCTAACATTCACAAGCTGTTAAATCTCTGACTCCAGTGTAAAGCCAGCCCATGCCCCTCTCTTGCTACCATGTCAGTATATTCTTCAACCTCCAGGGCCGTGGGCAAGAATCCCCTCACTGTTTAGAAGGATTCATACCAAAATAAAAGCAGACACATAACAGTACCAAGAAGCTCATCACTGGTTGTCAGACGCTCGGTCGTCAGGAATCCTTCCAGATGATAAACTAAAGCATCACAGGAAACCACTGATAAGAACAGCACGGGAGAGGCTCATTAGATAGATGGTCCCGCACAGAAGCTTTTATTCAATCAATGCACCTTCATCAAAAAGCAGTTCTGACATCTTTTCTCTGATTTTACTAAGAAAAGCAACTTGGCAATATTGTTAGGGCAAGAACAAAAGTGACCTTCACCTTAACACAACTGCACAAAGCAAGCCTCCACCTTTTCTCCAGCTGGGGCTCTTGAGTTTGTCACTCCCCACCCTCCACACACACACAGTCCCGCACATTTTCCCAAAGCTGTGATGACTCAGCAGTTCCAATTTTTCCCCAAGGTTGTGATGACTCAGCAGTTTTCCTGAAGATGGGAGATCTGTTTGATGGTGGCCAGAAGGGAGCCAGGCCTCAGAAACCCAACTATAATGCAGATAGAGATCGTTTTCTTTCTTTCTATTCTTTCTTCTCCTCTTCACCTACACCAAGTTTCAGTTTCTTAAACATAATAACTATACCATTATTACAAACTGTTAATATTTGCCAGTGTAATATGCCCAGGGCTATACATTATCTCCTCTCTAGACAATTCAGCAAGTAGATGCGTTAGGCCCATTTTTCTGAGGTTCACAGACCTCATGCGACATGGTCTAATAAATGGCTGGGCCAGAACTGAAGCCTGGATGTACCAATTCGAAGCTCCTTCAATTGTTCCATGTGGCAAAGCCTTGGGACGCAGCAGCTCCCTTTTGGGGGGAGATTATTTTTTCAAAGTAAATTAATTTCTACCTACTTTCTGAAAAATCTATACTTTAAAATAGAATGTTCTTTGTTCTTTAAGCAAGTGAAGTAACCTCCTTAAAAAGAGAGAGAATATGTTCAAATCCATTCCCTTAAAAAATGACAAAAAGAGAAAAGGTATTCCACTATAGCTTTAAATTAGTTGGAAAGCGTCCCTTGCTTCCGAGGCTTCGGGGATCCATCTAGCCCACCCTAATAAAGTAGGGAGGCATCTTCCCTTTCCCTCCCTTGCCTTCCCTTCATGCTCCAATTCAAACCAGCACTAACGGGTTGGCAAGACCAAACTGGGGTGCAGGCAGGGGTTCTGGGTCAAGGGAGTTGATCTGCCTCTCCCCAGACAAAGCAACTTAACTTTCCAGCCCTTGCTTTCTGGTCCGTGAACTATGCATTTCCACACAACGAAATTAGAGTGCTTAGCACACCATCCAGCACCAAAGATTACGATCATCATTTCTGAGCAACTGTCCCTCCCACTGTCTAATCCCTCCTCCCTGCAGCACTGGATTATTGAACTGGGGCAGTGCAGCCATCCACCAATCAGCAGGCAGGCTACCTGGTACAAGGGTCTCAAACAAAAAAGCCTCAGGCCCATCCCTTGGGAAGAGACAAGACCAGCAGGGACAGGCCCCTTCGATCTATCCTTTGAGGGAACTACAGGTGCTAGAAACATTTGGCTTGTCTTTTTACTGGACAAGAAACCCAACAGCAGCAATGGTGATGCTAATCAGAAACCCACCCTCTGCCCTAGCTCAGTGTTGGGGGACAGGGGTTGGGGGGTAGGCTATGGAAGGACGCCAGATGTTCTGGTTTGAAAGAAACCTGAATTTTTCTTTTTTTAAATGACTGGTTTTTACATGGTGGCAATGAATTTAAATGTGTGCAGCAAAACAAATCACGTCCATGGGTAACACAGAGCCCCCAGGCCCAAGTGTGGAGACCTTATAGGAAGAATCAGATGCCTACTGAAGGTGGATCTGATCAGTGACTTCCAAAACTTTCTTTCTGCAGGCAAATGGGGAGGGCTGGTGGCCCAGCAGCAAGTAATCCAGGTGGCCAGGCCTTCTCAGCGAGGCCTGGAAACAGAGTGCCTGGCTCAGACTCCTGCAACCGACTTTGGGGCCCAAAGTTGATTAAATCAAGAGGGGAAGTGCAAGAAGCAGGCATGCTCTCTCGACTGGGCCTCCAGCTTAACAAGTCTGCCCAGGCGGCCTCGTGGCTGTGCAGGCCCCCGGCAGTGGCCCTGGTATCTCCTACTATCATGAATCAACAATGCCCCAGAGCAACTTGGCACCCCCAGACCTCGGACACAGATGTGGCTCACCCACCCACAGAGACAGGCACAGCCCATTATTTCAAACCAGAGGACTTCATTTACAACAAATTAGGGAATCATTTTTGCCACCTGCTGAAGGTGAACTCGCAGGTAAAGCCACTCTGAAACCTTCTCAGGCCTGGAAGGCTCCAATACCCCAGGAAGACATCCCACCTGCCTGGTGCCACATAGAAGATGCTAAGTTGTCCCAAAGCCAAAAGCAAAGAGTCCCTCCCTCTGCCATCCCCTGAGGTTCTGGAGAAGAGATGAAGGCTGGGAGTCCGTACTGCCCACCCCTGCTGCTATCTAAAGAAGAAAATACAAAACCAGAAACCAAGGGAAAATGTGGACACCCAGACCATCCTGGGAGATGGCCGGCCCTGGCTCCGACAAGCCTCGGGGTTAGCCAGGGAGCACGTGTGCCGGGCAGGGCCAGAGCACACTGGCTCCCTGCCTCTGCCTTTCCCTCAAACCACGACGTATTAACATGTTTTCCAGTAGGTGACACTGAGTTATTCTTTCTGATAATGATTAGAGAGCACGACCGGTTGAGCACTGAGGTCACCCCGGTCTGTGACAATTCAGCCATGTCATTAGCAGGAGACTGCTGGTCTCCATTCTCTACAGTGGAAGGTGGGGAAGGGTTTGGTCACACGCGGCTGCCCCCTCCCCTCGGCAGCTGGCGTCACAGGCCACGCTGGGTAAGCCGGCAGCTCAGGCCAGCTGGGTATCAGATGGCGTCCTGGGACTTACCAGCAGCCACGGGGCTGCTGGGGGCTATACTTAGAAACCTGTGCTGGCGGACACAGAGCCACCACGCTCATTGGGGGCCAGTCAGGTGGACGGAGGAATGCCAGGGGCGTCGCCACCTATGTGTGGGCCACATACACAAACATAGTGCAGTTCAAGCCAGAATTTGGGGTGAATGCCAGGTTGAAGGAAGACCAAGAAACAAACTGACGCTTTGTGTTTCTGTTTAGCTTTTTTGTCCTAGAGCATATGATAGTAAAGGAAGGCTGCTGCCTCAGTCACCTGTAGAGCCTGGACTTCTGGTGTGTGCAGGAAAATGTGTGTCCCCCGGCTGTGGAGTAATAAAAGGGCCACAGACACTTCTCCGGGAACTGGTTACTCAGGAAAGGCCAGAGGGACTCCTAGAGCCCTGTGGGGTGGCGTAGGCCCCTGCACATCCCTCTGCAGCAGTGGAGGGTGGGAGGAGGGGGAGGAGCAAGTGGGGAGGGTTTCTATGGCAGCCCAGGATGGGAGCCTCGTGCCACACATTGGCAAGGGAGCACCTGACAGATGTTCCTCCCGCCGGCCCCCCACCGCTGGGCTGCAGAGAGGGAGGAGTGAGGCTGGGATAATAATAGTCAGATATTCTGGGAGGTAAAGGAGGGGTTGAAGCAGCAAGGGCCTGGGCCAGGCAGCAGCCTCCAGGGGTTTCCACAAGAGCAGCAGAAAGTTTGAGGATAATGGTCTTGCATGGAGGCCAGTTCTGGGCCCTGCCTCTTCACCGTCACACCCCGGGAAACAAGGACAGCAAAGGCCCCTCCTGGGAGAAGTCAGCTGCTTCTTCGAGGGAGGGCAAACCCCAGCTTCTAGACCCCACTTCCCAAGCAGCCAGCACAGTGAAGGAAAGAACCAGACTTGGTCCTTGCAACCGCCTTGACCTTGGACAAGGCCCTGCCCTTCTCTGAGCTTCGGTTTTCTCATTTATAAAGTGAGTTGGCTTTGGCTAGATCAGCTCAGTAGCTCTCAACCCTGGCTGTGCCCTGGAATTACCCAGGGGATTTTAAAAAAGAATCGAGATGCCCAGGTCCCACCTTAGACCAGCAGAATGAGAATTTCATAGGGTGGGGACCTCGAGGGCAGACAGGCTCGGCACCTAAAGTCTGGCCAAAGTAGCCCAGGGCAGCAAGGGACTGAGGACACCTAGTTCAGGAGGCAGATGTGGCCACGGTGGGGCTGTGCTCTGGGGCTTGTCCCCCTCTCCCTGTCCGGTCAGGAGGCCACATTCCTTCAGCGTGACCCCAGCCTAGCCCATGCTCAAGGATGTCCCAGAAGATGTCCCCTCCTGTGCACTGCCTCTCTCCCCACAAGGTAGGTGGGAGCTCACAGTGGGGAGCTGGGCTGGAAACCTTCAGGGACCGGCTGCCTCTGGCCTGGGCACTGGCACGTCAAGGTGCAGGGGTGGAGAAGGAGGGGTACAGGTCAAAAGGGAAGAAGAAACGGGAGGGGATCGAGAAAGGGTGAGTGATGAGCACCTACTACGCATGACTTAGGCACCAGGCATTCTGCGGGATGAACTACAGAGTTTGGCACATGCAAGCCCCATAACATCCTGAGATGGGTAATAAGGCTCAGAGAGGGTTGGGAACTTGCTCAAGACCACACAGCATGATGGGTGGGGCTGGGGCATGGCTGTCTGTACCTGCTGACAGCCAGCCACCCCTGTCAGCTCTGGTGCCCACTGCCTTGCTCTATGAAGTGAGCTCTTTTTCCCAGGGCAGAGTTTATTTGCAGCCACTGGCACCGCAGGTCACATCTGACTTTCCTGACCCTACCCTGGCTCCACCCCCCAATCAGGTCAGAGTGAGCTCTGGTAATGGGGTCATAGTTCAGCAACCCCCAATCTGGTGGGTCATTCAGTCACTCAACAAACACACACCAGCTAGCTATCGCTCTACCTCCTGCTGGCCCTGGGCCTCACTGCTTCTGCTTTCTTCTCCGTCTGCTGCCACGTCCTCTCCTGTCCAACCCCCAGCACACAGGCAGCAGGAACACCGAGGAGAGGCTTTCAAGCAGGCCCACATCTGCCACGTAGGCAGCCTGCATTTTGTCATTTTTCTCTGCGTCATCAACACACATTGCTAAAATCGCTGTTCTTGTCTGCTGTCTGAAAATGGCCAGACATGTCCTGCACTAAAGGAACACACATGTACCCCAGCTTCAGCGACTTGTGTTTCCCGAAACACATGCTGTTCCCAAAATGGAGAGAGGAGATGGGTAGGCGTGTACAGAGTAGGTTTCTCTACACCCAGGATGTTTGCTGACTGTGAAATTAAAAAAAAAAAATGTATTTAAATAAACACGATTATCCATAAGACCCCACACTAAAACTTGAGCCAAAAATGGCATGTGCTAAAATAGGCTGGGTGCAGTGGCTCACACCTGTAATCCTAGCACTTTGGGAGGCCAAGATGGGAGGATTACTTGAGGCCAGGAGTTCGAGACCAGCCTGAGCAAGACCAAGACCTCATCCCCACAAAAAATTTTAAAAATTAGCCAGGTGTAATGGTGTGTGCCTCCAGCTACTCGGGAGGCTGAGCCAGGATCGCCTGAGCCCAGGAATTTGAGGTTGCAGAGAGGTATGATCATACCACAATACTCTAGCCCAGGCAAAAGAGCAAGACCCTAGCTGAAAAAAAAAAAAGGGAATATATTAAAATTTTTTAAAGAACATTCAAAAGGAAGGCTGGGGTCAGGGTAGGACAAGGGAGAAGGGAGGGTTTGCCAGCAGCCAAAGAGCTGCATTAACCCTTGGGTGACACCTGGCTTCTGCGGAACCAGCAAATGGGAACGCCCTCCCCCCCACACAAAACAGAGCCGTATGGAAGGGCCTTTCCCCCATTCCCCGGAGCAGCGGCTGGGTGACGGGCTACAGAGGAGGGTAAGCACATGATGTGCCATCACAACAGGGACACTTCTCCTTTAAGGAAGGGTAGAGCTGTGACAACAGACCTAAACTGGGACAGTCCCCGGCAAGCTGGAATGCTGGTGATCCTATGCAGAGGGTGCGGGGAGCCAGATCTGGTTTGAATTATATCTCCACGTGTGGGACCCTCACCCTCCCAGGGGCAAAGGCACAGACAGACATAAACAGGGCTCTCGGGTGTGGCCACGGCTCCAGCATCTTCCCTGCCTGCTGGTCCCCAGCATCTCCCTCTTTCAGTTCTCCCCTGCTCAGGCGCACCATGAAGAAGAGAAACGCCAGACAAGTCTCCTCCTCCCGCTTCTGCCTCCTCCACGTGCACAGGGTGAGAGCTCGGAATCTAGTCGGCGAGGCCGCTGCACCAGAGCGTGCCCAGGGTGTCAACCAGGCCTCTGTGTGCCAGCCTTGGTGCCTGGTGGGTCCCCAGGAGGGCCAGGAGCCAAATCACAGACCTTCCGCCCTCAGCCGGAGGGACATGTCCCAGTGTCCAGCACGCGGGTAGTCCGCCTGTCTGTCCAGGTGGGGGGGTGAGCCAGGCTGCAGGAAGCGGGCCCAGAGCTGGAGACCTGAGCACCAGGCTCCTCTGCCTAAGAACAAGGGCTGCATTGTTTCAGTCACCCCATGGGTGTGCACCCAGGAGACAGAGATCTCGCAGGAGA
>VBSM01003215.1:33208575-33249748 GCA_008086735.1 Cheirogaleus medius | reverse complement strand
CTGTAGTTTTCCAGAAACCCTGAAAACAACTCCTGCCACACTGCAGCAAGGGGCCTCAAAGCTACGAGAGCTCACTAGAGCCCCTAAGCAGATGGCCAGGACCCACGCTGGGTGGGCCATCGCCACAGCCAGCAGGCTCTGAGGGCACAAAAGGGGCCAGCAGACACTCAAGAGGTTGGGAAGAAACCATTTCTTTGCCAAGGTCGAAGGCAGACTTCGGAGGGACCTTAGGAATAATCTAGTCCAACATTCATTTTGGAGAAGAGGAAACCAAGGCCCAGAGAGAGGAGGGGGACCTACCTGGGTCACCCAAAGCAATAGTGCCAGGACCAGGTGTCCAGACACCCCTGCCAGTAACACAGGATATCCACGCCCCTGGAAGAGCTCACCAGTCTCCACGGTGGACACTCCCTACCCTGATGTAAAGGTTGCATTCCTTCTAGGTTTTCTGAGCTGGTCTAAGAAGGGAGCCAAGGGGAGGATTCCCCAAGGTCTGCTCTGAGAATAGTCTCCCTCTGCCTGAGGGACGCCAAACCACGTGCTCACCTCCCGAGCCCAGAGCTCTGCGCGCCCAGGATTGGGGTTCTGGGCTCTCGGCCTCACCTGGAGCCTGGCAAATCCCTAATGTCTTGGATTAGAAGATGGCGGCACACACGACTCAAGGCCGGGTTCTTGTCTGCCCCCACCTGCCCCCACTTTGGTGACAGTGTGCGCTTTTCTTCTTTTTGAAAGGAAGATTAACACCCACATCACCAGCTACACCCAAACACCCAGGTTCTCAGACAGGGCCTAAGACCCACTTGGGGCTGTGGCATGCTGATTCTTACTCAGCTTCTCGCCATACTTCCTCTTTTCACGACCAGTCTCATCACAAAAATAACAAGCACTGGTACCACCACTGCCCGGTAAGTGGCCTGGGCACAACTGCTTGATGGCTAAGGAGCTGAGGCTCGGAGAGACTAAGTTACTCACGTTAAGACACAACAAGTAAGTAACAGGGCCTAGATGGACCCTGGTCCCGTGTCACTGTAAAGTTAGCATCTCTACTCGGACGGGCCTCCCTGGCCTTGTACAGAGAGGCTGGCTACACGTACAGAGAGGCAGGGCTGGGGCAGCCCACACGTCTCAGGGTTCTGAGCTCCCTGTCAAGGCTGCAAGCTCAAAACTAGTGTGTGTCCTGTTCAGACCATAAGCATGAAAGGACCAAATACCATTCCCTAGCAGGGTGGGGAGGATCCATTTCAGGGAGGGTCTGACTGTCCCCAGCCACTTTATCACAAGAAAGACGGGAATAGAATCAGGAAACGGAGGCACCTCTACCCCAACATGCGGATTTCTCCACGTGTGCTCTACAGCCAGTTAGCAAAGCAGGGACTTGCAGCCCAGCCACATGCAGCCACTCCGGGGGGTCGTGGAAAGGGCTCCTGGGCCCGGGCCTACCTCGCAACCCTCCGGCCCAGGCTGGCTCAGGCCTCGGGCTTCTCTCAGCATCACGGGCGGTGGGGCCTCCGTGTCCCTGGGTGCCTTAGCCGTCACCCAGCTCCACAGGCAATGCATGGTGAGGGGGCCCCAGCCCAGGGTCTCCGGCAGCCCCAGCCCCCAATGCAGTATCCCAGGCAGAGGGGTTTGTTTTCATGACTGTAGTGAGCAGCCACTGCAGCCAAAAATAGTTTGTGCCTGGGAGCTGGGGAGTCAGCACATACCTCCCGGAGCAGGTGCTGGGTATGATACACACAGGTTCTGGCGGGCCTCGCAGCAGGGGGCTGGGGACCTGGCACCCAGGACACCAGGCCACAGAGAGGTTTCCCCTGCCTTAGCACCTCCCTCCAAAAAGTAATATCTGAGTCAATAAGGAGCATGGTCTTCTCCCTTCTCCCAGTGAACCATTTGGGGGAACCCTCACCATAAACGCCCCTGCCCCCAGCCCCCTGCAGCCTCTCACGCACTCAGAGTGGGTGGCTTGCACACCCATGGGGAGAGCCCCCAAGCCACAGCAGATGCCCTGGATGGCACACAAGACAGCAGTTAAAAAGGGTGCTCAGCTGTCAAAAGTCCTAGAAGCAAACATCAGAAACCATGAACGTGAGTAGACGTAAATGGGAAAATAAATGTAAAAAAAGTTAAGTGCCGACTATCGGGCTGGCAGGGTTATGCAGAGATTTTATTTTCTTTTTCAAGCTTTTCTGTATTTTTGGATTTTCCTACAATGGACATTTGTAATTAGATTTAGAAAATGTTGCCTTATAATAATAATAAATAAAAATAATAAAATAAAAAAGGAAAGATGCCCAGGCAATACAGAGGGTATGTACAACATTGTCCTATCTATAAAAACAGAGAGAGAGAATGAGAGAATTTCATGACCCAGCTTTGGAGCCAGACTTCCTGGATATGAATCCTGACTCCACTACATACCATCTAGGCCAGCGATACGCAACCTTTTGGGCACCAGGGACCGGTATGGAAGACAATTTTTCCGAGGACCAGGGGTGGGGGGCGGGGGAGAGGCAGAGCTCAGGCAGTGACGTGAGCCACAGAGAGTGGCTGTAAATACAGGTGAAGCTTCACTTGCCTGCTGGCCACTGCTCCCCTCTTGCTGTATGGCAGATCTAGGTGACTTCAGGTAAGTGACAAAGTCATTTAGTTTCTCTATCTCTATTATATACCGAGGATAAAAGCATTGCCTCCTCATAAGGTTATTGGGAGGATTAGATGAGACCCTCCATGTACAGCTCACAGCTCAGTCCCAGGCACACTGGGAATGCTCACTAAATAACCGTAGCATAAATTCATGAATAAACTACATTAAAAAAAAGAAAAGAAAGAAAGAAAAACCCAACACACAAAGATGGCTGACTGGAAGAAAATACACCAAAATGTTTGCAGTGTTTCCTCTGGGTAGTAAGATTATGGTATAAGCCAACAATAAATGGTAGCTATTGTTGTTTTCTGTAATTCCTATACTTTTTGCATTTTGAAAATGAACATATGGGCTGAGTGTCGTGGCTCACGCCTGTAATCCAGGCACTTTAGGAGGCTGAGGGCGGAAGATCACTTGAGCCCAGGAGTCTGAGGTTGCAGTGAGCTATGATGACGCCACGGCACTCTAGCCCTGGGGACAGAGTGAGACCCTGTCTAAAAGAAAGAAAGAGAGGGAGGGAGGAAGGAAGGCAGGACAAACATATGTGTAAAATAATGGATATTAAGAAAAAACCTAAAAAGCCAAGAACCAATAATTGTCTCTGAATAGGATTATGGGTGACTTTTATTTTCTTTGCTTTCTTGTATTTTCTAAAATGAACATTTATTACTTTCATAGTGAGGAAAATGAGAAATATTATTTAAAAAACTGAGAGATGGGCTCACCTACTGCATTCTAGAAACACGATCTCTGCAGACCCCTCCTGGGGAGCGGCAAAGCCTCTGGCAAGCCACCTTTGAGTCAGAGGTCCTTCACCCCACCTCCCCCAGACACAAGAGATCTGTTCCCCAAGGGTCACCTGAGACCCCCAGGCGACCCGCCCTGAGGAAGTGTGGGGGCGGGTGCCACAGTAGCTGCAGTAGCCACTGTCACTGCGACCTGAGGGAGGGAGAGTTTTACAGGACCTGGCCTCCTGTGTGCAGGGCTGTCTCTCCTCCAGGAACCACTTCCTGAGAGCAGGTGGCCCTGGCCCCTCAGGCTCCTCCACCAAGGCTAAGTCTTTTGAGCCAACTGGAGTTCTCCATCCGCATAGCTGGGTGGTGGGCACGTGACCAAAGCCAGGCCAACCAGAGCCTCCCTGGGACTGCAGTTCGGCTGCAGTTCTGAGGGAAGCAGCTCTTCACTGACAAGCACGATGGCGGTGGAAGGGTGTGGGGCTCAGCTGCCTGTGCCCTTCGCGCCTGCCAGACGGAGCAAGCCTGCCTGAGAGGTACCAATGGCACCACCTGAGCCCCTGCACCCAGACCTCCCTGGACTCGTATCACCTAAACTGACAAGTCTCTGTTTTAAGCCAACTGGTATCTGAACTTGCTATGGAAAATTTCTAACTAGGAGGAGAATATAATAGCTTTGACTAAGTAAGTGCTTACTATGTGCCTTGGTGCCATGTCATTCTTCCATTGCTCCACCCACCCATCCACCCACTCACCCATCCATCCATCCATCCATCCAATCAACAAATAGCTACTGACTACCAGCTGTGTCCCAGGCACCTTACTCAGCACTGGGAATAAAACAAAATATATAGTCTTTTCCCTAGGGCACTTACATTCGGATAAGAACCAGAAAATAAAAAACAAATCAAAAATGACTAAAATATGTAATTGAAATTTGCAATTTAAATTTGCTACAAAGGAAAGAACATGTTGAGATGAAGTTGCAGGTATTGGGGGGGGGGCATCTAAGTTCAGACAGGGTGGCCTCTCTAAAGAGCCGACCTCCAAGTCCTGGTCAGATGATGGGAAGGCGCTAGCCATGAAGGCAGAGAAATTTCCAGGCAGAGGAAACAGAGCATACAAAGGCCCTGGGCTAAGACAGGAAACGATCTGACGTATTCTACAGCCAGTGGCAAAGTGACAGCCGATGACATGGAAGGAGGAGGAAGACGCTGAACACTTCAGGGCCTCGACAGTAATGGTAAGGGGCTTGGATTCTGCACTGATTATAGCAAGACACCGAAGGATTTAGTGCAGAAACGTGAGATGATCAGAGTTGGGTTTTAGGAAAAGTCACTCTTGGCTCATGAAGAATAAAATGAAGGAGAGGGTAAGAGTGGATACAGAGAGCGATGTGGGGAGTGCAGAGGTCCCAGCAGTAGCTAGGACCAGGGAGGTGGCACTGAGGAAAGAGACACTGGTGGATTTGAGACATATTTGGAAATAGAGCCAATGGGATTTGCTGGGTGATTGAATGAGAGGGTTGAGGAAGCAGAAGGAATCTGAAATGACTCTTAAGTTTCTAGCTAGAGCAACTGACACAGGAGTAAACACGCCCAGAGAGGTTAAGGGACTTGTCCAAGGTCATAACGCTGGCAAGTGGCAAAGTAGGGATTTTGTCTCCTAGGGCCAGGACCTAGGCCATCTACTTCCAGGGGTCACACTCTTAAGCAATCTTGCTTTCCAATCCTGCAGCCAGCCCAAAGACACATATATATAGCTGGGAGCAGGGGCCACTGACATGTATGTGCTACTATTTTTTAAAAAGAAAAATAATGAGACAAGAGACTCTTGCTTTACAATAATAACAGTGCAGTGTTGATGCAAAATTTCCCAGTGGTATCTGGCTAGTCAGATCTCTTCTAGAGCAATTTTGCCTTTGAGGTGGCCCCAGAGGAGGAGCGGGCAAACATAAGCTGACGGTCCAGGAGCCAGGTGGTCCCCAGAAGAGGCTCGGCACACACCATGCCAAAGACGTCTCACGGCAAGGCCATGGGCATGTACTCTTGCTCAAGTCCAGCCTGTCGCCAGTGGAAACCACAAGCAGCTTAGGCCTCAGCAGGCCACCAGCAGCCACCCCATCTTTACTCTCCCCAGAGATCCTTGCAGTACAACCTGCACTGGCCCAGACGGGAGAGCTCCCGAGAGACTAGGACTCTGTGGATCATCTTATTTGAATCCAGTTATTCAATAAGAGCACCTACTCTCTGCCAGGCACTAGGGACAGGGCCGTGAATGAAACAGCCAAGTCTCTGCCCACATGGTGCTTCTAGTCTAGTCAGTTTTTACTGCAGCTGGCAGCCCGGAAATCCCAAGAGCTGATCAAAAATGCCAAGTAGTACAGGCCTAAGTAGGACACTCATGATCGTGATTGTTCAGATTTCTAGAAACCAGAGATACCCCCACCCTGAAAGCTGAAGAGAGGATACCTTTGGCTCAAGATCAGAAAAATTAGTTGGAGAAAGTGATGCCAGTTCTCTAAGGCCAGGAACTTGGGTTCAGGGCCTAGAACAGTACCTGGCACACAAGAGGTGCTAAGTACACACTCACTGAATGAGAACACCTGGAAGTAGGCCCCAGCTCTGCACCTGTCCACAGTCCGTCCCTTCCTCCCTGGGGTCCACCAGCCAGCTTTGCATCCTGGTGAACTGCACACATGTGTGTCCCACCAGCTGTAAGTCTCCAGGGCAGACTATTTTGTCTGTTAATCCTCTATGATAATCAACCTGGGAGCCTGGCACAAGGTAAGTGATCAGTGGGTGCATAATGAGTGGATGTGAAGGAAAGAAGAAATGAGAGGAGTAAGGACAAGGAGGGAGGGAGGGAGGGAGGGAGGGAGAAAAAGAGAGGGGAGACAGAGAGAGAGAGAGAGAGGAAGAAAGGGAGGGAGGGAGGATGGGAGGCAGTCAGTTAATTCAATTATACAACTACACACAGTAGCCCCAGACTGGGCTATTCTGGCTAAGAGATTAGATGACAAGACTGTGTGGGCAAAGGAAGCTTGGCCGTGGAGTCACCAGGACCTGAGTTTGAATCCTGACTGCGTCATCAGCTTGCGTGTGACACTGACAAGTCACTCAACTTCTCTGAGCCTCAGTTTGCTCAGCTACAAAACGAGGATCATCGGCTCTCCCTCTCGCCCTGCCGCAGGGGTAAGGATTAAACAGGACGACAAATATAAAAGGCCGGCCTTGTAGCTTGCCCCCTTCCTTCCATGTCCCAACTTCAGCTCCTCTCCTGGCAGGCCGGGCGACACAGGCATGCCAGTCGGCCACTGTGGCCTCCATTTCCCCATCGTAAGTGGGGGGCTCTGTGGCCCAGGCCCCCTGGGCTGGTACTGAGACCCCACGCCCAGTGCTGAGCTCTCAGCTCCTCAGTCCCACGGCAGCCCTGTGCTGCTGGGGCCGACACGCCGGCATGGATGCCCCCACGAGGCCGGGTGAGGACGTGTGGCGCTTCCTGGGGAGGCTCCCAGTCGCCAAAGAGCCAGGCTGTGAGGACGGCCGGGCCTCTGGCTCCCAAAGGGAGAGTGCGGGGCCAATGGCAAGAGGGGCAGGAGGGAGAGGCTGGGGGAAGGGGCCGTGGGCACAGGATTCACGCCAATTAAAGCTCACGTGTCTCGCTCAGACCTCACACGTCCTCCCAGCTCGCACAGCCTGCACTCCCGGAGCCCACCCAGGGCCACGGCCACCGCCAGCTAGTGGGAAACCAAGATGGTGGCAGAAGGCAGGTAGCTTTTCTCCCCGTCCCAGAGAGAGAGGGCCTCATTTTAAACATGGGACTATGCAAGGACAGAGGAGAGGGGAAAGAGAAACTGGCCCCGTCAGGGCCACAGCGAAAACCCCTTACCGGACCTGCCTGCATCTTCAGTCAAGAACCCCAGCAGCACGAGCTTATTCGGGGGAGCCTGTAGCTGTCGCCCTGGAATCCCCGACTCCACGGCACCCGCCGCTCCCTGCCAGAACCGACCCCGGCCGGCGCTTGCCACTTCCTTCAACAGCTTCCAATGGGGAAATCGCTGAAGGGAAAAAAATCTGGCTCCACGCCAGCAGGCTCTGAAATCACTTCCCCAGCTGCAGCCAGAGCACGGGGTTGCGAGTTTTAGATCTAACCTGTGGAACAGGGGTGGCTGCAGATGGCCACAGCGTGTGACTCCAGATGTCGAGGGCTCCTGCTCATTTCCTACCCCGGTCCTGTCCCTTGGTCCCTGGCCATGCCTCCACGCGGGAGGCGCCCTCATGCCCACTCTCTAGCACACCCAGCCTTCTCATGAGGAGGAGCTTTATTTTCCTTAAAGCAATTCCAATATTCGCTCTTCCTCTCCCTCTCTCTCTCACACACGCTTCCACTCCTCCAGGTAAACCCCAACCCCTGCGCTGCACACACGAACAGTTCCGGAGCCGACCTGTCCCTCAGCCGTCCCACACACGACTGCAGCTTCCTCATGCTCAGGGTCTCTGCAGAATGTGCTGTTTCTTCCCCTTCCCCTCTGGGCTCTTGGAAAGTGTTCCCTGGCATCGGTCTTTCCCTGACTGTCCGCAGTCTGCCCACTAGTTCTGGGAGACCCCAGGCTGGCTGCCACCAGGGTACCTCACCCCAGCCTGTGCACTCCTGGGGCCGGGGAGTGTCTTTAGCGCCCAGCTCTCAGCACAGGGCCCTGCCTAAGGTGGGCTCTAGACCTGCACGGCCAGTGCAGCCACAGTCAGATGTCTATTTCAATTAAAATTCATCGCAATAAAATGTAACTTCAGTTTCTCAGTTGCACTGTGCACATTTCAAGTTCCCCCAGCCACATGTGGCTAGCGGCTACCAAGTTGGATGGGGTGGTATGGAGCGCTTCTATCGTTGCAAAAAGTGCTATGGGACAGTGGCGCTCTAGAAGGTGGTCTGATGGTTGGGCAAACATACAGTGGTGCCACCCAAGCTCTCTGTCCCCAGTATCCACAGACAGGAGAGAGAGGAGGAACCAAAGGTCAGGCAGGCCAGAAATGCCACAGCAGGCTCCGAGCTGCAGAGAGCTGAGGTCTGACTCAGGTAGAAACAGAAGGCAACATACAGAGTCACCTCGGCCACACCAGGAACCTGGAGGTGCAGCTGCCGCCCTGTGACCACAGCCACGTCTATGCCCTTTCTCTCTACCCAGCAGAAAGGGCTTTATTTCCTGGAAACTTCAAGACCACAAACACTGTCCAACCTAAAGACAAAAGCTGAAACGATACTGAGCTAGCCCTACAGGGACGGCCCCTAGGAAAGCAATATTGAAAAGGAAAGAGGCGATTATACACGCACATACGGCTTCACACACGTAAGATCTGTTCGTGTGTTTTCCTGAGGGGAAAATCAGGGTCCCCGTTATGAAGCTATGAAGAGTCGAGGTCAGCAGAGAACTCGAAGAGGCTGAAGGGACAAATCCGACCACACAGAGGCCATCCCCAGAGCCTCAGGGAACATCCCTGGGGCAAATCATCTCTGGGCGTTGACTGCCCGGGCGCTGGGCCCTTCGGCACTGACAGCTTAGCAAACGGTCTTCGTGGATCTGGATCCCTTAAAAAAAAAAAAATCCAACATACAGACAGACAGATATTGAGAGAGGCCCCATTTTTGACTCTGGCATCTCCAAGGTCCACCCACAGCGACTTCTGTTCGTTCCCTCACCCCACAGGTAAATGCCAAGGGCCTCCCGCCATGCAGCTGGGCGCCTGCCCTCCTCCGGGCACTCCGTCTCTTTCAGGTGCTGAGCCACCTGGACTACCAAGAGGCTGCATGTCATGGTGTGTGGCTGCGTGAGCAGATGGGTGCCCCTCAGTCGCATTCATAAGATACCTTGAAGAAATCCTATATCTTACTATTCTAAGAATACATGGATTCTTACAGACTAACACAGAGATGAGGTTAAGACTAAAAACCTGCAGAATTGTATATATCATAGGACCCCGATTTCACAAAGTAAAAAAAGAGAAAAGAACAAATTCATATGCCGGTTTAAATGACTGAAACGTGCATGAAGGGGTCTGGCAGGGGACCCATCAACTTGTTGACAAGCTGGGACCCTGAGACATGGAAGAGGAGAGAGGGCCTTTGCCTGCTTACTTTATAACACTTCTGTACTCATCAGGTGTTGACAACAGCTTAAAATCCCCATTTATCAGTATTGGTATCTGCTTGCTTCCTGATTGCTTCTTGTGTCGGAGAGCAGACACATCGAGAGGCAAAAAAGCCACCCAATGGCAGGTTTGGGGAAGCAGGACATAGCTTCTACTCTACGCTCCTTTACTCTCCAAAAGAAGCAACTGTCTGAGGCAAGGATTTAAAAGACAGTCTAATCCATCATTTCTTGTGGGTAAACTGAGGCCCAGAGAGACGAAGTTACTTGCCTGGGATCTCAGAGTATAAAAGGCAGTGGGGGCCAGGCGTGGTGGCTCACACCTGTAATCCTAGCACTCTGGGAGGCCAAAGCGGGCGGATCATTTGAGTTCAGGAGTTCGAGACCAGCCTGAGCAAGAGTGAGACCCTGTCGCTACTAAAAATAGAAATAAATTAGCTGGACAACTAAAAATATATAGAAAAAATTAGCCGGGCATGGTGGCGCATGGCTGTAGTCCCAGCTACTCGGGAGGCTGAGGCAGAAGGATTGCTTGAGCCCAGGAGTCTGAGGTTGCTGTGAGCAAGGCTGATACCACGGCACTCTAGCCCAGGCAACACACTGAAACTCTGTCTCAAAAAAAAAAAAAAAAAGCAGTGGGCCCACTCTAGATATTCAAAGAATCTCAGGCGCTGCCTGGCCCCCACACCTGGCCAACCACGGCCACAGGGATGCAGGTCCACCCTGCTTCCACTAGACAGCAGCTCTGGGAGGCAGCAGGTACCTGTGGTCCACCTGCAGTGTCCACCACAGGGGCTGGCCTACAGGCCCCACGGTGCACGCCAGCCAGGTAAGTGTGGGGTGTATGTGATCCTTGCCTGGGAAGAGAGGGGCAGACACCATGACTTCCTGGCCTCCTCTACCCCCTACAAGTCCCTCCTGATCCTGGAGGTACTTTCTGGTCCAAACCCCTCTCACACACACACACTGGGCGCTACTTCTTCAGGCTGCCGAGGTGCCTTGGGGGAGACTCTCTCCAGGCCAAACTTTAGGGCCAGATAGAAAGAGGGCCAGCTCTAGAAGGACCCTCCAAGCCTCTGCTCCACAGAGACCCCGAGGCCCTTTCCCCACCTCCCAGGCCAGGTTTCTGGAGATCCTGATGGGTTCTGGGTCCTTTCTGAAGCTTTACAAAGCTTGACCCTCACGGGTCTAGACTTTGGAGTCGGGGCTGTCCCAGGAGGGCACTGGCAAGAACCTGGCACCCCTTCTCCTTGGTATGAGCCAAGCTGTCCTGTCCTATCAGCCCCTTGCAGGATCTGTAGCTTCCTAAACAGTGGGTGGGCTAAGGTACCAGGGCGGGCAGGCTAGGAAAAAAATGCCACTGAGCTTCCAGCCTCAAAGGCACCAGGCCAGTCCAGATACAGCAGAGAACACATGATCCATAAAAGCCTGGGCTTCCTGGAGGGTTCCCCAGGCAGGGCCAGGGCAGCCTGGAATCAGGCCCTGCACCACAGCGACCACTCGACCCACCCAGGGACCCTTGTCTCTCCTGTCTCTCTGATTATTCTGAGGGTATGGCCCTACACTATTTCTTGAGGAACATGCAAGGACAGGGGTGGGGAGTCCTAACAATGACCTAATCAAGTTTGGAAAAGGGACACATGCAGCTGACTGTCCCAGGTGCATCTGGAATGAGAGTCTCTCTCTCTCTCTCCCTCTCTCTCCACTGCCTGCTGGAAAAAGCTAAGCAAAAGACACTTTGATTGTTTTATTGTATCTGAAGGACACTTTAGCAACATTAAAATCCAGCCCAGTGTTTAAGAAGTACCCAGCATTGGCTCACGCCTGTAATCCTAGCACTCTGGGAGGCTGAGGCGGGTGGATTGCTCAAGGTCAGGAGTTCGAGACCAGCCTGAGCAAGAGCAAGACCCCATCTCTAGTATAAATAGAAAGAAAATTAACCAAACAACTAAAAATAGAAAAAATTAGCCAGGCACGGTGGTGCATGCTTGTAGTCCCAGCTACTTGGGAGGCTGAGGCAGGAGGATCGCTTGAGCCCAGGAGTTTGATGTTGCTGTGAGTTAGGTTGATGCCATGGCACTCTAGCCCAGGCTACAGGGTGAGACTCTGTCTCAAAAAAATAAAAAAAGGAGTACCCAGCATTAAAAACAAAAACAAATTCAACTCAGTGAGTTCACTTCCAGGATCTTTTCCCTACAGGAACACACACACAGGTGCACACAGATGTTCTTGGCAGCAGCGCTTATAATCAATAAGCGAAGGAGCAGATCTGGTCTAACCCCAGGTATGCAGAAGAGACAGAGGCAGGTGAGGGCTAGAAAGTGTCCAGGAGGATGGGCAGGCCCCAGGGACATGGGGAAGGAGGGACTTCTTTCACTTTATCTCCTTGTTTTTATTCCACCCTCCCCACATACACATACAATAAACATATTGTCTAATAAAACCAATGTTTTAAAAAGCAACGGTTCACCTGGGAAGATGACAAAGTTGTGGTGATGTTCGCACAACAACGTGAATGTACTTACCACCACTGGACTGTAAGCTCAGAAATTATTAAAATGGTAAATTATATTATGTGCATTTTATCACAATTTCAAAAATAAACATAATAATAAAAGCAAAGCCAAGCAAAGCTCTGGCTCTCGGGGGGTCCCCTGGATAAACAGCTGATTCCAGGGCTGGGGCTGGAAAAGAAAGGAGGAAGCTGGAGCATCTTGTGGTGTCAGAAAGTGAAGAAGTGCTCGAAATCCAAACAGAAAACAAACGGAAGGATGGGGACATGTCAAAGGACACAGCGACCAACCTGCAAGAGCTCCCAGTGGCCAAAGCTGGAACAACATGAGCGACAAAATAAATACGGTAGTGCTGGATTAAGCCCGAAGTGTAAAAGAAACAGGCAGGAGTCCACACGGACATAAATGAATGCCTGACTAAATAAATGGGGGAGAAGACTGCTCTTTCCTATAGAAAAGTTCCAAACAATACATGCAGATACGCCTCCTACAGGAGGTGGAGCATCACCCACCTCCCTGCAGTCCTAAGGGTGGGCTAGACATAGCGACTCACTTCCAAAAAGTGAGGCGGGGAAAGGGAAAAATAGTAACTTCACAATGGAGAAACCTGCAGACGTGACATTAGCCAAGTGACGAGGTCCCGTCATCAGGGAAGCCCTGTGGACACTGTGTTCCCCGGTATGATGGGACAGGAAGGACACTTCACCTGCGTTACGTTCTCTCCAAAACCCCACAGTCCCAACAAACAGCAGGCAAACCCAGAAACCTGGCCTTCAAGGCTGTCAAGGTCACGAAAAATAAGGAAAGACAGAGAAACTGTCACAGAGCAGAGGAAACCGGGGAGACATGACAAATAAAAACAATGTGACGCCCTGGACTAGATCCTGGAACACAAAGGGGACATTAAAGGAAAAACTGGTGAAATCCAACGAGTCTGGAGCTGAGCTAATAGTGACATTCCAGTGCTGCTTCCTCAGTGTTGACGAAGGCACCCTGGTAAGGTGTGATATTAATAAGGGGAAACGGGGAGGGGTACGTACGAGAACCCTCTGCACATCTCTGCAACTTTTCTGTAAATCTAAAATTATCCCCAAATAAAAATGTATTTAAGAAAATAAACAATGGTTTACATGACATTAAGAAGTCAAAAGATTCCATCCATGAGATCAACTTTGGAAAGGCAAAGGTTTTTACAGTTTGGAACTTTTTCTTCTAATTACTGAACCTATCTTTGATAGGCAGAGCTTCCAGAACCGATTCCTACCGAAAGCACACAGAATCCTTCAGGGCCTGGGGGCGGGGGGGTTGGGGGACAGGTCAGAGTCCCAGTGACAGAATAAAACAGACCCACACCCTGGGCCAGCCCTGAGCCCCACACCCCGAGAGGACTGCTCTAGCTCGGGGCACCCCCCCCCATCGCTACACACACACACACACACACACACACACACACAGGAGCAGAGCTGAACCAAGGCAGTCCTCTCCCCAGTCTGAAGGGGCTGGAGCTGGGTTTACCAAAGGAAATAGCATTTTCTTTCCAGCCTTTAGAACACTCTGGCCAGAACCCAGGAACTGAAGTGAGATTTGGGAGGAAGAAAAAGAGAAATCTTGAGAAAGAAGGTCTGGAGAGTTTGGGGAAGACACCCAACCAATAGTCCTCTCTGGTTCTCAAAGCCCAGGCAGAAGGCTGCTGGGTCCACCCCCTGGGCTCCTCGGGCAGGCTCCGCAGCCCAGCCCACCCTCCTCCTGTTCCCCACCCACTCGAGACCCATCCCTCCTGGCCCCGATGGTGAGGATGCCCTTGGTACCAGATGGGGAACAGGAGTTGGTTGGCCACTTGGCCCAATGTGCCTCTCTCTCTGTCCTAAGTGCTGGGCCAACTCCTGCTGCCTCTTGACTCAGAAACCAGCCTCCTGTCAGCCCTGTTCCCAGCCTTCCTTTCACGCCCAGGAAGCTATTCAGAGCCACCTGAAATGCAAGCTTCTCCTGCAGTCTCTGTTGGGTCTGGATCTAACCTGGGATTAACAGCAGCTGAGGACAAAAAATGGAAAATTGTCTTAATTTTCCCTCCTCCACTCCAATAGACATCAAAGTGCCTCTAAGCACCTGACCCTCACAGCTGCCTGGGCTGGCAAGCGGTGCATGAGTTATTCTCCCATTTTATAGAGCAGGAGACTGAGGCTCAGGGCAGCGAAAGAGTTAGCCAGGATCCCAAACCCAGCCATTCTGAAAGGAAGGAGAGGGTGGCTGAGAGCCGGGACTTGGAGAGTAAGGTGTGGAGGGACACCCAGCTCTGCTCCTCACTGGCTCTGGGATCCTGGATGAGTTACTGCACCCCCACTTCCGTAACTGTGAAATGGTGTAAATGGTCCCTGCTGTTGGGGTGCTGGGACAATTAAATGAGACAATGCATTAGAGCACTTAGCACTACACATCAAGTATGCTCTGTAAGTGTCAGCTCTGAAGCAAAACGGGCCACAGGCTCTCAGGGATCCCAGGATCCCATGTGGCCATAGGTGCCACTCAATATCCAGACAGCAGAGGCTCCCAGTGAAGGATTGCTCAGGCTCCTGGAAGCAGCACGCCCTTAGGGAATGAAAGGATGTCAGCATGGTCAGACGGAGTGCTGCAGCAGCCCAAGAACTCTCTGGGGTGCTGGGTTCCCCACCTTCCCTGGCCCAGCCTTCCTGGAGAAAGCCATCTCCCCTGGGGGCACCAACTCTCCCAGGACTCTTTCTGGAGGGGACTCTCGGGCAGCTGGGCACAGCTGTAAAGGTGGCTCTTTGGGGCTATGGTCCCTACAGTGGCCTCTCTTGCAAGACTTAAACTGACAGCCAGAGCTGAGAGCCACCTGTGTCAGCACCACTCAGGACCACGGCCTTGGCTCCTGGGGCCATCTACCATGTCATGATGAAACTCACTCATCCAATAAATAAATAGGTATTTATTTTTATATCTAGTGCAATCAAATGACTGCCATATTGAGCTCAATAATCATTGGGGATTTTGTGGCAAACAAACCAGAGCAGCTAGGTCCTTGTCTCACAGAGTTTATATCCCCATGGGAGAGTGGACAGGCCACACACAACAAATGAGTTAGGTAACTTCCGAGAGTGTTCACTGTACCAAGGTGCACTGGTATAGAATGAAGGGTGGGGTGATCTTTAGATCAGATCATCAGGGAAGACAGCGTGGAGGAGGTGACCATGGGCCCACACTAGGATGATGTTCAGGGGATGAGTCACAGAATACTCCAGGGAGGGGAGGAGCCGGTGCAAGGTCAGATCAGAGTGAACAACAGAGAGGGTGAGCGAGAGGAGGGCAGAAAGGGGTAGGGAGAGGCCAAACTACAGGAGGCATCTGGCATTTAAAGGAAGTGGGAAGCACTGGACAAGCACGTGACCTAATTCACGTTTCTTTCTTTTTTTCATTTTAAACAAGAAGTTTATTTAAACAACAAGACGCTTGACTTGAAGGGAAAACTATCTAGGATTCATTTTCTTTTTAGAGTAATTTATTCCTACTTAAAGACAGATTGCCCTACATGTAACAGCTACGTACAAAAAAATTATAAAATTGTCTTTGGTTTTACAATGATAAATGAAAAACATTAAAATTCTCCAATTGAACAAAGTATGCAAGGATTTTTATGTTGTTGTTTTTTGTTAAAACAATGAGAGCAAAATAACTCACTGGAATATAAAGATAAGAGCTGAATGAGCATGCCACTAATGGAGAAAGGGGATATTTTCACAGAACCAGTATTTCCCCCATCCCATCTCCACTTGATGCCAATCAAAACATACCATTGGCCTAATTCACGTTTCTAAGTGGGCACTCCAGCTGCTGGCTAGATACGGAGCAAAGGGGTAAAGGATAAAGCAGGAAGACTGGTCAATACTAGTCAAGACTAGTTAAGGGACTGATGCAGGGGTTCAGCAAGAGATGACAGAGGCCTGGACCACAGTGCTGGGGACGGAGGACGTGGACAGGTCCGCAGCATGTCTTGGAGGGGAGCCCCCAGCGCTTGCACACCTGGGTAAGAGCAAGGGAGGGATCAGGGTTGACTCCTGGTGTGTGGCTTAGGGACCCGGTGGACAATGCTATCATTTACTGAGATGGGACACAGGGGCGGGAAAGCAAGCATGGATGTGTATATGACCGGGGGAAAAAGAGCCTGCTCCAAACATGTCACTTTCTGAGCTGCCTCATGATCTCTAGCTGGAGAGGTCACCAGGCAGCAGGGATGCTCCTGCCATGGCGCCCTGACCCCCCATCCCCACAGCTCTCTGCTCAGACTTCGGCTCCAGTCCTCCACACCAAGTGACATCCTGGATTCCAACCTCCTCCTGGCTTTTGGGCTCTGCTGCCTGCATGATCCCTGGATACAAACGAGCTTACCCCTCAGTGAACACCCAGCTCTGTTTCATCACTTATAGCTTCATGCCTCAAACATTACCTGACTCAGCATCCCCTACGCCTCTGGGCCTGGCTAGAACACCCCTTCCCCAGCTACCGCAGAGCTGACCACGTGACAAGGCAGCCCCCGCGGCTGGCCGCCATGGTACTGGTTTCTGCCCTGGGAACACCCGGCCCTTCTCTCAAAGACAGACATGGATGGAGCTGGGTACCTGCACATTTCAGATCTCTGCAGGGAAATCCTTTGGGGAGCTTCTGCCAAAGAGGCCTTAGGCCCAGGAAAGGAAGTGAAACGGCACTTTGGAGTCCAGCATGCCTGGGTCTGAACCTCAAGTCTGTCCCTGCTACTAGCTCTCTGGCTGGCATAGGGCCCCAGTGTCCTCGGCTGTGAGCTGAAGCCGTGAGTGTGAAGGACCTGCTGTCTCTGAGCTCTTAGCGGGGGAGCGGGAGCGGTAGGAAGGAGGCAAGGTGGGATGGGGCAGGGGGCTGAGGGGCCCCTCAACTTTCCATGGCCTCCAAGTTCATAATCTTAAACCTGTAACTGGGGACTCGTCATTACACGTTTAGGCCTCCTTTCTGTAGGCAGAAAACTGTTAGGCAGGCAGGCGGGTGGGGCAGTGGATGGAGACCATAGCCCATCATGCATATTATCTGCACACGTGTGTGTGTGTGTGTGTGCGCACACGCATGTGCAACTATGTGTGAATACTCAAGAAAACTCCATCTCGCAAAGCTTAGTTTCCTTCAAACTTCTCCGACCCACCCCTTTCTGCCAGCTTAAGAGCTGGTGTACCCCACAGATATGAGGGTCACCAGAGCCTGGGACAGCTCCAGAGGCATCTGAGGTGTCGAGAACTCTCTCGCTGAGCTCCCCTGTGGGTCCCCCGTTCACCCTCACCTCCCCACCCCCACCCTTTTATGTTGTTGTCATTTCCCGTCCAGGAATCTCTCCTAGGGAAAATTCCTAAGTATACAAATAGCCTCATAAATAATATTAGCCCCTATGCTATGTCTAATAGCCCATGGCTGGGGTTAACCTCTGCCTGGTAACTGACTACACCACAGGCACTCAACAAGACATAAATAAATAATAAATACAACATCAAAGCATGAAAACATGGAGAAAACGTGTTGGCAAGCATGTCAGATGATAAGAACAAAACCTAACATTATTTATTCAGGATGGTTTAAACCAGTGCTGGCCAACAGAAACATAATGCAAGCCACTTACTTAGATTTTAACTTTCAAGTGGCCACATTTTAAAAAGTAAAGAGAAAACAAACATATGTAGAAAATTAATTTTAATAATGTTATTTAGCTCTATATATCCAAAGGAGTGTGATTTATATTAGATATAAAAAAGTTCTGAATGAGACTTCACATTCTTTTTTCTGTACCAAGTCTTCAGAATTCAGCACATCTTCCAATTTGTATCTTTGATACAGCACATCTGAATTTGGACTAGCCATGTTTTTTAAGTGATTAATAGCCACACGAGGCTAGTGACTACCATACAAGACAGCCTAGGTCTTGCCCGTTTCTCACCCAAAAATTTTTAAAAGACTTTTATATTGGTGACAGGGTGGGGAAGACTAGATCGTAATGATCTGATTTTCTCTGAGCAGTGGGAATATGCTATGTGAATTTTTTCCTTCTCTTTCTGTTTTCCAAAGTGTCTAAATATAAAGAATTCATGTTACTTTTTACACAATAGCAAGAGCCAGTCTTGTCGATTTTAGAATAGAAGTAGGGGGTTTAGAGACCCAACTGGGTGAAACTTACTTGCCAAGCATGGATTTATTTGCACCCATGAGAGCTATCCCGCACCTCTGATGCCTGGCACGGTACACGCCCCACGTACACTGGTTGGTTAGCTGGTGGGTGGGTGGGTGGTTGTATGGATAGGAAGAGGGAACAAAGGAAGGAAAACAGTACACTGTAGCAGTCAAAAGAGTAAACTTAAGGCAAACTCTCTTTTCTGGCTCCCAAGGCTATCACTTACCGGCTATGTAATTTTAAACAAGTTACTTAAGCATTCTGTGCTTTAATTTCTCCCAGTATAAAATGGCAACAAGGATAGTAACCCCCTTACAGGATTTTGTGAGAAGTGAGATTATCTGTACAAAGTGTTTAACACGGTATCTGCCACACACAGCCAATGCTTCCAGAAATGCTGGCCGATGTCACTGTGATGAACAAATGAATGCCCAGCATGGTCAGGCCGCCCTAGTTTATAAGGTACTGACTGAAAGTGCCAGGGCACTCGCTGGAGTGACATTTACTCTGGGTCCCTCCTGGCAGCTGCTGCCCCTCCTATCCCTTTCTCAAGAGCAGAGAGCATCCCCCCTTACTCTCAGCCACGGTGAAGCTGGCCCACGGGTTTGTGCGGTCCCTCTGCGTGACCCCTCACACTCCACCCCTGCCCAAGCCCCGGCCCACGTACCTGCACCACCTCCGGCCTCACGTTGCAGGTGTACAGCCAGTCGCTGAAGCGGGGGTAGCTGTTGAGCTCCGAGGTCCTCTCGCTGGGAGCCACGCTCAGCTTGCACTGCCGCTGCTTACAAATGTACCGGACCAGCTTCGCCTGCGGGAAGTCCAGGGAAGAAAAGGCCGCATTCATTCATGGCCCAAGCACGTGGCAGCCCCAAGCAAGCTACAGGGGAGCTCGGGCCGACACAAGCAATGTGATGAGGACAGCAGCCTGCCGGCTCTGCTCTTGGCTGTTTGCGTGACATGGCCGGGCTGACACTGCCCCGCCCTCAGGACCATGAGGTCAGAAAAGAGAACTGGGTTGAACATAAAAATGCCTTCCCGCTGGGGTGGGGTGGGAGAGTCAGTAATTGATAATGTAGAAGACTTTGGACTTTGGGGTTTGGGGAGGATGGGTAACCTACCAAGGATGCTTCCAGCCGAGAAGCAGACTGCCTTTGTTGGGGTCCAGTGGCTCAGTCACATTCCAGCTCTGTGACCTTGGACAGCTTACTTAATTCCTCCCTGCTCCCCGCCCCCAGAAGAACCTCTATTTTCTCCTCCAGAAAATGAGGATAATAATAGAATCCGCCTCTCAGGGAAGGTGAGAAGAACGACGCCTGCGGCACATGCCCGGCACGCGGTGAGCACACAAAGTGTGGCCGTGACTGCTGGGCTGTAGTGGCACTGGTCAGGGTCCGTGACTTGGGTCCCCAAATAAGCTTTTAGGAATCCATACTCCGAAATGTATGCAAATTTCAGACAAGTGAGGCTGTGTATTTTCCAAGGGAAGGGTGTCCAAAGCTTTCAGAAGACTCTCGAAAGGCTAAAACTTCAAATAAGGTAAGTTTAAACGAGGACAGGCAGAGACAGACCTAGATCAGCCTGGCAGTCTCCATGACAAACACTGGGCTCCGACCTGGCGCCCGGCACTGGACTGAAGAAATGGGGGAGGAGGGCGCAGCCAGGAGTGGTTAAAAAAACAAGGGAGACGCGTCCCATCTGGAGGCCAGGCCAGGCTGAGCAGGCTGAACGGAGGGAAATGAGCACACCGCCGCGGAGAGCCGGGAAGGCGCCTGGCGTGGCTGACATCAAGTGAACCAGGGACCCAGCGAGAGCTTCTGAAATGTTGACGGGACTCCAGTGTCCTCCTGTTGGTGACTTCCAAGATTCCCCCAAAAGGCAAGCACCACCTTCAAGTCTCCTACAGGACCCTGCCATTCAGAGACACCTCCCGGGTCATGCTGCCTCTCACAGGTTTTGCAGTTACTGTTGTTAATTCATTCCTTTTTCCTTCCATCTGCAAATAGAGGTTGAGCATCCTCAATCCAAAAATCCAAAATCTGAAATGCTCCAAAACTCACAACTTTTTGAGCACCAACATGATGCTGAAAGGAAATGCTCACTGGAGCATTTTGCAGTTCGGATTTTGGATGCTTAACCATTAAGTAAAATGCAAATATTCCGAAATCCAAAAAAATCTGTAATCTAAAACACTTCAGGTCCCAAGCACTTCGGATAAGGGATACTCAACCCTTAGTAAATCTCAGTATAGATTAATCTTAGTATATTTTCCTAAAGGCCAAAGATTCTTTTGTCAACAGTCACAATATTAAAAAATAATAAGTTTAAATTTCAAATATCTAGAAAGGCTCCAAATTTCCAATTAGAACAGGAGCTTATAACCATTTTGAGTAGGGACCCCCTCTGGCAGTCTGGAGAGACTCATGATCTCTTTCTAAGAACAACGCTTTTAAATGCATAAAACACTTAGGGTTACAATGGAAATCAGTGGTTATTTAAATACATTTATCAAGATATTAAAATTGAGTGTAATTAAAGCATCTTTATTAAAGTATTAAATGATATCTAGTAGCAGGTCTAATAACTACCATGACTTTGGAGCTGTGACAAGTGTAAACTGCTTTTTCAACAGCTCCACAGTGATGCTGCATGACAACAGCTGTGATTCCTACTGGTGATCGAGTCGCAGGTACTTAGCTAAGATGTCTGTGCCTCATTGCTAACAACCAAGTGGAACAGCATGCTAAATTCCCATTAAGGTTAATGAACATAAAGGTGCACTTTTTCCCATCCAAGTTTGTGGACCCCTGAATTCTATCCACAGACCCCAGATAAAGAACCCCTGTGGCTAGAGGGATGTGAGCATGAAACGAGCCCCACAAGGACAACAAAACCACTGCTCCCACATCAGTGTTTCTGAAATTCCCCCTGAAACTATTTAATTGCTGGGTCCCAGGTTCAACAACTATCTGGCAGACCCCGATTCGGCCCACTCAGGGTCACTAGCCCTCTCATGTGACCTCGAGCTCCGTAAATCCTCCTACCTTCAGGATACCAGGGCCTCAGTGGCAAGTGGGGACAATCGCTAGACAGGGAGCCCTAAGTCAGAATCAAAATAATCCCACTCAATTGCACAGTCTGGATGTGTGGGGAAACCGTGCATTCCTGCACCACACGTCCTCAGGCATCCAGAGCAGACACTGCTGATCCCACACTCTCACTAAGGCCAAAGAGTGGCCACATAAGAAGCCTACCTGCTGTCCTATTAAGGAACCTAAGCCCCCAGGAACATCATCAGGGATGAAGCTCACACCTGCGCGTTTATCCTAGAGGTGTAAGTGGGCACTCAGTGTCCTGTCCTGGCTCACCCCACTCTGACCCTCCCTCCTGGCGAGATCAGAGGCTAATTCCCAAGTAAGGACCTCAGTCTCCCCCCACCCATCTCCATTCCGCAGCCCCTGCCCCTACCCTGCCCTCTAGGCACACACCCACCCGCCAGCTATTCCTGAAATCCTTCCTGGAGTTTCCCACCCCGGCCAGGCCAGAGTCCCCACCTCCCCTTCCGAGTGGACTGCGTGTGACTCTATCACGCCCGACCGTGGCGGGCCTTGTACTAAAGTTAACAGCTTCTGCCTCAGTCTCCCCCAATAGATCTGAGCTCCCAGGCCACAGGCATGACTCGGAAGGGTTCTAAGTTGAACAGATCTGGGTTCAAAGCCACCATTCACTAGTTGTGTGGCCTTGAGGAAGTCAAATTAATTTTTCTGAGTCTCAGTTCACTCATCTGTGAAACAGGAATGACGACACCAAGCTCACACTCACACGAGACTAGGTCAGATGCCCCTGTTGTCATACGTCAAGGCAGGGGCTGTGCCCACCTCATTCACTGCTGTCCCCACATGCCTATTTCTGCACCTGGCACTTCATGAGTGCTGAGAAATGCCCGAGGAAGGAAGGAAACACAGAGGCCTTCTCCCCATGTTTCTCACAGCCAGTTCCTCCCTCCATTCCAAACAGCTCTCAGACCACCGCTTCCAAGGGCTGACCAGAGAGAGGACTATAAATCAGGCAGCTGTGCAAACTCAAAACCACTCTTTTCCACGTTTTTTTTTTTTTTTTTTGAGACAGAGTCTCACTCTGTTGCCCGGGCTAGAGTGCCGTGGCATCAGCCTCGCTCACAGCAACCTCAAACTCCTGGGCTCAGGCGATCCTTCTGCCTCAGCCTCCCGAGTAGCTGGGACTACAGGCATGCGCCACCATGCCTGGCTAATTTTTTCTATATTTTAGTTGGCCAATTAATTTCTTTCTATTTTTTTTTTAGTAGAGATGGGGCCTCGCTCTTGCTCAGGCTGGTTTCGAACTCCTGAGCTCAAATGATCCGCCCACCTCGGCCTCCCAGAGAGCTAGGATTACAGGCGTGAGCCACTGCGCCCGGCCTTCTTTTCCACATTAACTGAACAGGCCGCACTGCTGGCCCCAACAGCAGCAGCTATAAAGACCATCCGCCACTGACACAGGCCTTCAGGGACCACGCTCCTCCGGGAGTGATTAATAACACATCCGCTCTGCACAAGACGTGGGGGCCATCGCAGGCCAACATCGAGACGAGCCAGCGTTTGGGGCTTCTCCAGTTCAGCCCCCTCCCCGCCACCTGCTGCCCTTTTCAGCCTGAGGCCCCTGTTCCTCTGCCAGGTGGGCTCTTCTCAGGGACTGTTCTGCCTGCACGGATCAGCCCAGACACCCCTTCCTCCAGGAAGCCTTCCCTGAGCCCTCTGGTCCCTGCGCAGGTCACATATCACAGCTCCGATTTTTTACTTGTCTATTTTAAAACTTTTGTTGCATGGGTGGACACATGAACACACGACGCGTTGTGCCCAACAAGCACAGGACATTTATCAAATGGTAGCGGAAAACAAATGCCAATTAGGCAAGTGACGAGGCAGGAGCCTGAACATCGCAAAAACCAGGGCAAGTTCCCCAGAAGACGAGCGAGCAGTTTCTTTTTTTAAAGGGTATTAGAGGTGCCCACTAGACAGCCCAGAGCAGGCCCCGCAGAGGACTGGGCAGAACCCGAAGTGATTCCTCACTGAGCCCAGGTAACAATCCATAAACACGGCCGGCTGAGCCTGACGCATGACACACTGTGACCCATTTGCCAGGGGTCTGGTGTCCTGGCAGCTGCTATCTCCCGGAGCTCATGAAGACGAAACGACACCTGCAGATTCGGGTCCTCTCACGCACAGAGGACGGAGGAGCCCAGCGTGTGGGAGCTCCCCATCAGTGATATAAAGCTGCTCTTGCTTTTTGGAGAGTTGGTCTTTTATGAAAGTTGGTCGCAGTGACAGAAGCACCAAGGGGTGGCCCTGCCAGCCCAGCCCTGGGGGCTTACAAGAGACCTTTCGCTGGTACTGTCATTTTCTCTCAACCACAAAACCACAAGATGTAAATTTTCCAGCATAGAAAAGCACCTGGGGTTCTAGCGATGGGAGCAGCAGCAAGAGGGAAAGAGTCTCAGGACTGTGGCCATAGGACAGGCCCCTGCCAGACGCACAGCCCCCCAACCCCCAATATTCTTTTGCTCCATGAGTGTGGACCGCACCCCGACCCGACACAGAGCCTGGTTTACAGAAAGAGCAGAAGAGCATCAAGTCAGCCCACAAACAGTTGGTGGGTGCTATCAGACGCACTGTACACAGCAGGCACTCACTAAGTGTCCTGGGCTGAAAGACCTCAGCTCTGGTCCCAGGTCTGACATTTAAGATCAAAGATCTTGGAAAAATCATCCTTAGCTCAGCTTCAGTCTCACCACCTATAGGCGAGAGCATCACTTTACGGAGGTTGGGAACGAGCGAGTTACTATATACAAAAAAGTGCCTGGAAAAAAGCGATACGGTCCTCCGACATTACCGTTGGCCACTCCAACCATAAACAGAGGCAGGAGAGCTCCAGAGGAAGACCCCAGTTCTCGAGACAGGCAGACCAGGCCCTAAAGCCCCTCAACACCACCCTCCCTCGATGGGTGAACACAGCCATGGAATTTGACCTGTTAAGTCTCAGTTTCCCCACCTGTAAAATGGGGTCGATCCACCTCAAAAGGCTGTTGTAAAGATTTACATGAGAAAATATGCATGTATGTTCAGCAAAATGCCTGGAACAGGGAAAAACCCTCATTCAGTGGTAGAGGGGCTGGAGTGGGTGGTGTCCCCAAGCAGCAAAGTCCTCGTGTCCTCTCCTATTACCTCCCTGGGCAGTAGGGAGGATGTGGGTGGGATCATGTCTGTGTCAGGGATGGGGTGAAAAAAGACCCTGAAATCAGTGCTGGCCTCGTCCTCGTCATTTCCCTTTACACTGGGCCCCAACCTGCCTCCCCACAGCACCCGCGGACCTGGGCCCACCTTCCAGGGTCCGTCACGGCTGTCACAAGCGACCCGCCCACAGGCCAGGCTGACCTGGGAGACCAGGCTCCTCTGTGGCCACAGAACCCACCATCCCCTGGAGGCCACCACAGTGGAGCCAGAGCAGTAGCCGCTCTGCCTCCGAAAGCGAGAGGACAACGCTGGCTAATATGGCAGTCTGAGCAGAAACCTCCCGCGGCTTCCACAGGGCGCTGGACAGGGGCCAGCCATTGTGCCGGACTGGCCAGGCGGCGCAGTGGTGACGACCAAACTGCCCACACCTCCCGTGTTCTACCAGTGCCCGTTCTGACTGCTCGGGGGCCATGCCCGCCATTCGTTAACTGCCCCATCCCCCGGTGGGCAGCTGGGGTTTGGCAGACAGGCAGCTCCACCCTGGGCACCATCACGCATCAGCTGTGTGGCAGGAACTGGGTCACTTCATCTTAGTTTCCTCATCTGTAAAGTGGAGACAATAATGCATGCCCCACAGCTCCGCCGGGAACGCACTGCGGACTCACGCGTGCAGTGTTTATCCAAGCCCAGAACGCATAAAACACTTGCTCAGTAGGACCCCGTTAGGATTGCTCCTGCTCAGCCTGCAAGAACAGCCTTGATGAGGAGGAGCAGGAAGACTTTTGGTGGGTGCCACTTGGATTAGACCCTACCCAGGCTTTTTTACACTTTTGCAGAGAAAAAAAAAATTTTTTTTAACTACAGAAAAGGTAAAACAGAAAACACCTCTTTCCAGACTACTGACTTCGCAAACAAAGTCAGCTCCACCCTAAAATTGCTGGGCCTGAGATGGGGAGGTCCCTTCTGTGGGCAACTCCCAAGCCTGTGATCTGGGCTGTGTAAGAGGCCAGATGCTGAGATGTTTGTCACCCTAACCCTGGTTCACACATTGGCTGCCACGGGACCCTTGAAGTGGCCCACGTCTTCATGTCTCAAAAGCAGGACAGGAGGTTAAGTCTATGGGGACAGAGGTGACAGATGTTAACATATAAATGAACAAATGAATCCTGGGCACAGAATGAGAGGAACACCAGGGTCCCCCAGTTACAGAAATCATGTCAGTACCCAATTGTCAGCCTAGCAGTGTTAATAATCTCTTCTATTTGTATAGGACCTCATCACCTTCTCTCCCTGGAATGCCCGTGACCATTCCAGGAGACAGGAACTACAGTAGATCCCTGACAGCACAAAGACGATGTCCCAACCTTCACACAACTCCAAAGCTGGCAATGTCCCTGAAACATATCACTCCCCCTACCAAAAAGTACAGCTATGTGTAACTGAAAACATTACAGACCCTTCCGGACTTCTAATGGGAAGTACCGTGGACTTAACATTGAGTAGAGAAAAACAAAGCTATGCCCACACGTGGGTGCTGAGCAGCCTGCTGGGCTTGCCCACTGGCTAGGGGCTGCCTGCCCGCCACCGTGCCAGCAGCAAGGCATGCAATTCTGAGTCCAGCCTCAGCACGATGACAGGTTACGCTCTCCTTTAGTGTCACTCACAAATCCACGTGTGTTTAAACCCATGAGACTAAAAGGTATATTTTATTAGTTCCATTTTACAAATGAGGAAACCAATAACTTTTTCGAATGCTGCGGTTAAAGAAGGGATTCCGACCTTGATCCAACCCTCTGTCTCTAGGTGCCACACTACGTCCCAAAATAACAACCCAGGCAACCCACACCCTCAGCTCATCTAAGTGGTCCTGACTGTTGCAAGCAGGATGGCAGGAAGCAGGGTCTACCTCTCCTGGGCCCCAAAGCCCCAAATCCAGCAATGTGAATAGAAGCTGCAGGCTTGCCCACGCCCTCTAAATGAACCCAGCCACCCAATGGGCCACCACCTCTGGTCCTGGTTGGCAGTAACCTACCCTCTGGGGTTACTGCAGTAAACTACGCCCCATCCCTGGCTCCAAAATCAGCACTGACACTAACCACCACCTGGCCACCCCTTACAGGGAGATCCCAGCAAGCTTTGCAGAGTGAGGTGAAGCACACGGACAGCCCCTCCACTCGTCCGCCCCTCTCCTCTTGGCCTGTTTAGTCCTCCTGCAGCAGGTGCAGCTTGCGGACCAGCTTCCAGCTCACCAGCACCCCTAGGACCCTGATTCCTTCCTCCTCCAGGCTGCACCGTCCTCTTGCATGGATGCCTACAGCAGTCCTTGCTTGGGCTGAGCCGTCCCAAACTTCAGGAAGTCACCAAAGCCCTCATGACTTACTCCAGCCTTCCCCCCAGTGGTCTCTTTCCCAACAACTATGGGCCTGCGCTGCCCAAACCTCACGGATGGTCCCTATACATCTACCTCCTCGCCAGAGCTGGAGTGTGCTCCTGAGGACTTCCTGCCAACCCAGCCAGCTAAGCAGTCTGGCCTGGCTACCACGGCCAACGTGTTGCAAAATGATTCCTGAGAACGTAAGGAAGTCTTGACGCAGCTGACCGCTTCACTCCCAGGCGCGGGCTGACCACAGCGCCCGGCTCCAAGGGTGCCAGAGGCGGCCTTGGCTCCTAGTGAACACCGCCCAGACCTCGAGGAGGGGCATGACTTCCTCAGGCAAGGGGCAGAGTGAGAGAGCGCACCAGGGAAAGTGGGGAGAGGAGAAAGTACAAGTGACCTCAATCCTTGAGCTAGGCGTTTCACAACAGCAATCCTTGCGCGGCTTGTCCCCTGCCCGCATTCTCCTGGGGAAGCTGCCAGACTTGTGCTTTTGCGCACAGACAACCTCCCCGCCAAGCCTCCCCCCAGCGATCCTGCCTTGACGTCAAACTCAGAGTCGGGGAACTTCAAACACAAACAAACAAATCTGCCCCAGACCACAAGTGGAGACGTTCCCAAGGAGGCCAGGGGTGAGAGCAGCCGCAGCTGGGAACTCAGGGCTTCCCGCCCTGCCCTCAGCTCCACCGGGGCTGCGGAGTCCCGGGAGGTTCAACCCTGGGCTGAGACGAAATGGGATCACTCTTTGGCTCTGTCGATGGGTGTGAGTGACACCGGGGGCTGGCGCGGCAGTGGGTGCAGGAGACCCTGCCCCGAAGCACTGAGTCAGCTCCACTGTGCAGTCAGCACCCCGTTCAGATAGCATCACCTGTTCTGATCACCCTGACACCAAGCATGAGTAGCCAGAGACAGCAGAGACGATGTGGTTAAGTGTGGGTTAGAAGCACTCACGAAGCTTCCTGGGAACCGCGGAGCTGGAGCCGAGCCAGGGAGGACGGCCAAGGACACGAGTTTCCTCAGCAACACCTGAGGTCAGAAGACTCAGGCCTGAAGAGGAAGGCACTTCCCAGATCTAAATAGCCCACGACAGCCCCCGCCTGAGAAGCCGGGTGCATCCAATAAAAAACTGTGCTCTTCAGAGAGCAAGTTTACCTTGTCGAAATGTCGACAAGTACCTTTTGAGTTCTTCCTGCCTTCGTTCAATGCTGTTATACAAACCCCCAATACCTCATGTGTTCTTAGTCTTTGGGGGCTGTGGGGACAAACTAGACTCAACCATGAGAAAGACAGATGCCTACTTTAACCCCTAACTCCCCTGGGCCTACAGGAGAGAAGGACTTCTATCCATCGTCCAGTCATTCAACAAACAGTCAAGAAACGTCTTTCCAATGCCAGGCACCGTGCTAGGCACCGAGGACGGGTCATAAGCAGCACAGTCCACAAGCTTAGGGAACTCACACGAGTGGGGGCAACAGATGAGTCCAAAGATACACCTGGCTGAGGAAGGCAAAGAGGCAGACAGCAGGCTGTCCCCACCTCTCAGCATCCATGACACCGCAGCCCCAGCGCTTGGGATCTGCTGGGAGGCCAAGGGGAGAGCTGGCCCAGGTGTCAGGAACCACAGGTGTGGTGTTGCCCACAAACCAGGTCCTCCGTCGACACAGCCTGTGTCCCGGTGCCAACGTTTACTCCACGTGCCTGACTGAAGTTGCCAGGCCCACAGGGCACAGCCATGGAGCTGGCTTACCCCTCGACCCCTCAATTACAACACGGAACCCTGGAGAATTCCTGACACCGCACCACTGGAAGGGACCTCAGTGTGAATTACCAAGTGGAGGCCTAGGAAAAAAGGCAGAGGTCATGTCTAACAGCAAAGGTGGATTTCGGCTGATGGGCCCACCCCCTTACCTGTCCTTAAGACCTGCTCCCCTAGAAGCTGCTAGAAGGGAGGGATGGGGAAGGTGAGGCACTTAAAACACAGATGTATATGGCAGATTACGCTCGCACCTGTAATCCTAGCACTCTGGGAGACAGAGGTGAGAGGATCGCTTGAGCCCAGGAGTTTAAGACCAGCCTGAGCAAGAGTGACACCCCGTCTCTACTAAAAATAGAAAAATTAGCCAGGTGTCGTGATGTGTGCCTGTAGTCCCAGCTACTTGGGAGGCTGAGGTGGGAGGATCCCTTGAGCCCAGGAGTTCAAAGTTACAGTGAGAATGTGACACTACTGCACTCCAGTCGGGGCAACAGAGCATGACCCTGTCTTAAAACAAAAAACAAAAAACCCTCTGGTGTGTAAGCACCGGCTACAAGTAGAAGAATATGCCTGATGTTGGAGAGATAAAAGGGCTTCCTTTCCAAGGCCGTGACTCAGGCCGTCACAGAAAAGGATGAAGGGAAGAGCAGATGAGTGCCCTGGACACCAGGGGTCAACCCATGCAGCACGAACTCCCCTGCAAGGATGACCGGCGCCAGCACCACCACTTCCGATGGAGCACCGGTGCACTAGGCCCCGCTCAGCTCTACCCGACATCCACTCCTGATGTCTTCCTCACTCACAGAACCCAGTTTGGTCTGGGGTGGCACTGTGCCTGGTGATGACCTGGTCTGAGTCAGTGGTTCTCAGTCCTGTCTTCACGTTACAGCCCGCAAGACCCAGCCTCAGAGATTCCGACGTAACTGACCTGGGATGCAGTCCCAGCATGGCTATCATCATGACCCAGTCCCCACTTCCGGCTTTCCTTGAGGCTGGCTACTGTGACGGTTCGGGCCAGCGAGGCACCAGGACAAGTCTGCTGGAGAACTGCTGGGAAAGCATGGGACAGACCCTGGGCCTGGCCCCCACTGCTGTCTGCTTTGAAGATGACAAGCTGTGCAGCCATCCTGTAACCATTAGAATGGCCAAGAGTTGCCCAGAGAACCAGAGAGACCATCCCTGTTTAGCTGCCACACCAGCACACGAGTGTCACCTAACTCCAAAGTTATCGTAGGAGAAACATCATGGCCTATTAAGTCCCATTTTCTGTCACTTGCAACCAAAAGTAGTCCTTTCTAACATTTATTAAGCTCACAGTATTTCAAACTTCCTTCTAAGGCTAATGTTTCTAAGGCTAAGGCTTCCTGTTGGCTTCCAGAAAATCTACGAGAAAAACACCATACCCCTTCATTCTTCTTGGGACCACATGCAAACCAAAAGCATTCCTCCAAAAGTCCTTAAATTTCAAAGAGCAGCTAATTTTTTACGAAGTCCAATTTATCAATCTTTTTTGGTTTTTTGGCTTGTGCTTCTTACTTTCAATACAAGAAATCCCTGCCAACCCCTTAGTCACAAAGATATTCTCCTAGGTTCTAGAAGTTTTATAGTTTTGTCTTTTTTGTTTAGGTCTAGGACCCACTTTGAGTTAATTACTGTATTCCAGGACAGTTTTAACCACAACTGTGCATTTTGTTTTAACTGGGCATTCCTATGTACCAGGCACTGTGCTATGCATTCTATGTATGTTATTATATCTCCTCTAATACCCCATTAATCCTCTGACAGGCACTATTAATTTCATTTTACAGATGGGGAAACTGAGGCTTAGAGACATACATATACTTGAAGAAGGACCCTAGTGTACTATAGCCCACATGTAGTACATTGGAGCACCTTCAAGTCCATCATACGGGACCTGGAGCACAACGGGACATTTACCCCAATTGAAGACGTAGAGAGATATGGAATCCTTGCTGTTTTACCCTGAGGTATTTGATGTTTGGGAACACAACCTCCAGCTGCACTCCTGCTCTTAGGAAGATACAGGGTGACCCAATTTCCAGGAGTACACACAGTGGGGGTGAAGCAGGATACACAGGATCTTGCATTTGCCGGAGAAAAAGAATGGCCGGCACAGCCCTTGCTCTTGGCAGCGGGTGGTGGGAGCTGTTCTTCCCCACCGGGCAGCCACAGCATCATAGGAGTCTGGGATACAGGTGTGGACCAGCACAGCGGATTGACGATGGCCACAGAGCATTTCACACTCCCCCAATCTCTAGGTCTATTTCCTCTCCCCCTGACTCTGGGCTGTCTGTGGCTGTGTCCAGCAGAGCCCTGACTACTCTGACGGAGAGATCGTGTGGAGTGGCCGTGAGCCTGCCCCCATGGGGAGGGAGGGCCAGCTGGGCCAAGCCCTCCAGCCGTCCCCACCCAGGGCCAGGTGTATGAGCAGCACCTTCTCAGGCCCCCAGGTCAGGACACTGGTGCCAGGTGAAGCACGTGACCAGGTGCCATGACAGAGGAGTATGCACATTCTGTGGGATCTCAAGGAGGCTAGGCCCAACGCTGCAGGGTGGAGTGGCTGGGGTCCTGAGAAGGCATCAAAGAGGAGGCAATCCCTCGAGTGAGTTCAACAGGCTGGGCTGGGGCACGCGGCATGGCACACAGGCAGGGTAAGGGGCAGGGAAGGCAGTCCAGGCACAGTCCAGAACAGCTCCCAGAGTCATAAAATAACTTTTTTGTTTTTAAAGGGGACAGCAAGTAGCTAGGGACTAGAGGGGATGGGGAGGGGTGGGAGAGCAAAGTCAGCCAGAGCCCAGGAACAGCGCACACGGGTTCCAGAAAGTTCCAGAATGTCCCAGAAGGCCTCTCAGGCATCTGCATTCAATCTTGCAGGCGTGGGGAGGGAAGCGAAGGAAGAAACGTGATAGATTTGCATTTCTGTCTGGTCATCATTCTGGAAACCATGTGGAGGACAGATTGAGGTGGGTGTGGAGAAACAGAGACAGGAAAATCAATTAAGAAGCCGCTGCAATTCAGCAAATGACGAGAACAAAAGGTAATTTAGTTAGTGGCAATGTGGGTGGAAAGGAAGGAGCAGATTCTAGAGATGTTTTATTAGTGTTTTTACTATAGGAAAAAGACTTCCCTTTTTGGCTTGTCCGGGGCATTTCTGGCATTCCAGCATACCTTCGACAGAAAGCTGAAGCTGCGTTCCTCCAAGCAAATTGGCTGACCGAGCAGAGCCCTGCTGGTTTTCTGATTTATTAGAACTTGGTACTCCTTGGGGGAGGGGAGCCTCCTACCTGTTGGAGGCATTTGGCTGAACATCCCACCTGGCAGCGGTACCTGCAGGCAGCTCTGAGCCCAGCCATGCCTCCACTCTGAGCACTGCACCTGCCAGCGCCCAGGCACACGGGGAGCCTGCACTCACCAACGGCAGAAGCTGCTGCTCCAGCTCATCCCCGCAGCCCTGGCGCCGGGTCAGACAGAAGGCAACTGGGGAAAGGCAGTGTTTGCCAGAGAGGCCAGACCCCACAGGGCCTTCTCCCGCCAGTCTGGGACGCCGGCGCTATCCACCCGCTCCGACCCACACCCGGTGCAGGACGCATCGCACCCCATAAAGGAGAGTGGGCCTGTGCGTTCCTGGCAAGAGTGGGAGGGAGCAATCTCCCCATCTCGATGGGAGAGATCACGGGCATTAGTCAGACCCAAGTTCAGATCTCACCCCTAACTCCTACCTAGCTCAGGCACTGCAGGCAACTGACAGAATGTCTGCGCCTTTATTTCCTCTTTTGTAAATGAGGGGGGAAGGATCAGCCTCACAAGATCACTGTGAAGACAAAACGATACACCTAGCAGCCAGCCTGCTGCGGGCACCCAGCACATACTCCTCCCTGTCTTCCTTCTCTGCAGCCTTAATCATGGGACGGCCGTTCCTTTGCCAGCTGATGGGAAACCAGGATGGGTGACAGGGAGACCTCAGAAGGCAAGTGTCCACATGAAGGATCTCAATTATCGATCCATCGATGTGTCCGCAGGCTCCCTGTGGAACAGGGAGAGCCACCAGCTATGGACACAAACAGCTGCAGAGAGGGCAGACTGGCACCCACAGACCCTTACAGTTCATTCTGACACCCAGCCACCAAGCTGAGATTCTGACAAGCCCTTAATGACCCACTAGTGACATGACCATCCATTCTTGCTGTGAAGCACTTTGGGAAGGCAGCATCTCATCTGATCCTCCCCTCGAACCCGTTAGGATTCTCTTCGTCTCCGTTTTAGAGAGATGAGGAACCAAGGCTCAGAGCGCGGTGACGTGGCCAGGTCCACGCACCAGTGCTGCGTTGTGATGCCAGCTTCGCATCTACTGTTCGCCCCCCACAAACGACAGCATGATTTTAGGCTAACAGATTAAAACCAAGCACTCCTGAAACACTAAGTCTTACTCAAGGTCACTCCAGGCTGATACCCTAGGGACCCCTCAGACACTTCTTAGGGAAGGCAGGCTGGGGACAGCTTGACAAGGACACCCATGACTTGTCATAAAGGATCTATGAAGGCCATTCAGTCAGCCACAGCTTTCTCCACTGGATAATCGTCAAAGCTCTCTTCCTAAGGGGCCATTTTGTCTGGGCAGAAGAAGGTAAGGAAATATGGGGCTTGGGGGACATATTAAAAAAAAAAAAAAGACCTAAAACCTAAGAATGAAATTGCAGTAGGGCTGAGGGGACCTCAGCTCTGGGAGACAGAAAGAGAGTGAGACCACCCTACCAAGCAATGGCCAAGGGACAACAGGCTTTCTACCCCGAAGCCCTGTGCCCCTTGGTGGCCACAGCTGTAACTAGGCTCACGTCACCTGCATGACCACTGCTGGGGGATGAGAAAGGGTTCTGATGGCAGGACATCCCAGGAAGACCAGCCAAGGCGGTCTAGGGAGGGATGGCCAGGGATGGTCTAGGGTCCAGTAGACCCAGGTTCAAACCTTAACTTAGATTAAATTACTCAACCTCTCTCTGCCTCAGTTTCCTTATCTGTAAAGTGGGGGAAGGGGGACATGTCGAGTGCTTATTAGCACGAGGCCCGCTAGACCTCATTGTCAGCTATTCTATCATGAAAATTCCAGTCTCCCGTTACCTTTGAAAGCAGTTAGAGTCTGACTTATTCATTGCTTTAAGATTCTCAAGCATGTTCCTGAATGAATCCATTTACGTGGCACGTCCCAAGCTACTCCTCTGTGTCCTTGGAAAGGGGCAAATGTGGACAAGGTCAGGTGTGGCTGGAACACACTCACCCTGAAGGACAGATTTCCTGGCCCTCACTTTATTCCCAGGAGGTCAAGAATGGGTCGCGCGCAAGCCAGACTGCGCGACAACTGTGCAACAGGAACCGCTGAACGGGGCGGAGTACAGGAGAGGGGAAAGTAGGACGGCCGCTGAGATGCACGCAGCCTGGGGAGCAAGTTGGGGGGCCGCAACAGGGGCGTTCCCCAGGCCTGGAGCAAGGGTGACACATCCCAAAAGGACACACTGATGTGCACACACGTGCACATATACACACAGAAAAGTACATGCACACGACTGCCATCCTGTACAAGCTCCAGCTTAACCGAGACAGGACCCATTTCAAAATAAAGAGATGCCGTGGGCTGCCAACCTCCCAAGGAATCAACTGACCACACTTTTTGAAGAAATCAGACGGCAACAGCTAACAGGTGCTTATCATGCACCAGGCATTGCTTTAAGTGCTTTGCACATACAGTTGACCCTCCTTATCTGTGAGTTCTGCATCTGTGAATTCAACCAAACGCAGATCAAAAATATTTGAAAAAAAATGTATGGTTGCACCTGTACTGAACATGTACAGACTTTTTTCCTTGCTATACTATATTGTTCAGGGAATAATAACTATTACATAGCATTTACAGTGCATTAGGTATTATAGGTAATTAGAGATGATTTAAAGTATACAGGAGGATGTGCATAGGTTATATGTAAATACTACACCATTTTATATAAGGGACTTGAGCATTGTGGATTTTGGGATCCGAGGGGGGCCCTGGAACCGACCCCCCATGGACACCAAGGAATGACTGTACTAACTCACTCAATCCTCACAACACACCTGTGAATGAGACCCTAGCATAACCATTCCCATTTCACAGAACAGTAAACTGAGGTCAAGGAGCAGTCCCCAGTCATGTGGTTGGGAAGGGGCAGAGTGAAGGGGTGAACCCAGGCAGCTTGGCTGCTGAGTCTGGCTCCTAACCAGGCCGCGTGACCTCCTTGAATGACTGAGATGTCTGGAACCTACTGTGCATCAGGCCAGTGCTGGGCATCTTGGTACGAGTATCCTCAATTATAAACGTGGACCCAGAAAGTCAGGGGGCCACCCCAACATCCCCCAGCTGGCACACGCCAGAACCGACTTACACTCAGGAGAGGCGTGCGACCCCTCCAGGCTCCAAGCGCTGGGTTTGACCTTATGGGGGGCCACCCTGCCCCATGGCCATGTCTAGAGGTAGACCTTTCCCACTGTGCCCAACAGCACCTGTGCAGACGGACACATCACTGACCCAGAGTGCACAAACCTGGGTGAGGAGCCAAGGGCTCCTCGGCCACCTGACCAGGAAGCCAGAACCTTCTAGAAGGTCTGTGGGACCAGCAGATCCTGGAAGAGAATCCACCAGCCTCAATGCCCTTCCTCAGCACACAGTCCTTTCCTCCTCAGAGGCTGTAAGCCATAACCTACTCCCTCCTACCTGTCAGCAGAAAGAACCAGAGCGAGGGCCTATTGCTGGTTCTCCAATCGCAAGAGCTCCGTGTATTTAGCCTTCTGATGTAACAGCTCGCAGCAGGGAGATCTGCACACACTCTCTTGCATAAGACCGATTTCACTCACACGCAGACCTCAAGGCCAGCGAGCAAGCGCTGCCACCGGAGCTCAGGAGACAGCGTGGCCCAGTGGAGCGGCCCGTCCCTCAGGCTGCGCTCCGCCATGCACAACAGCAGATGCCCAGGGAGACCGGTTCTCTCGCGGCCTGTTCCCAGGTGACCCAGCTACTCTAATTAACCCTCAGGTGGAGCATAGCTCACCTGCGCTGAGAAAAACGAGGTGAACCCTAAAGGGCTCTGCATCTCCTTTTCTCTGGCCTTTGCAGTCGGCGCCAACCAAGGACCACCACAGAAACCAGCAGGGCTATGGGCAGGACTGGGCCCATCTTGAGATATCTCAGATATCTTCAAATTACAAAATCCTAGAACGTTCTAAGGTGTAAATGGCCTTCAAGATCATTTCACACAAACAGAATAACAAATGTTGAGGCAAGTGAGGCCCGGGGAGGGACAGTGACTTAGTCACAGCCACACAGCATGTTAGAAGGCAGTGCCGGGACAGACCCCCCAGTCCCCTGGCTCCCATCCAGCGCTCTCTGCACTACACTGGATGGCAGAAGGCCTGGCTTCAACCTGCTGTGTGAGCCAGGGGCTTAGCTGGTGCACCGGTTCCCTGTGTTTATTTAGCAAACAGGGACTATTTTAAGAAGTATATAAATGCTAACTCGTTTCGTCTGGGGAGGTAGGTGTTATGACGGTGCTCACGTGGGGATGAAAGTCAGACATGGAGATAAAGTAACTGTCGGTGGTGGGAGGTGGACCCAGGCCGTGTTACTCCACAGTCCAAGCCTGAGCCGTGACGCGGCTTTTGCCGCTGCAGCCCTTCTGGGGAGCTGCGGGCTGTGTGTGACAACGGCATGCCCCGGGCAGCTCCTCAGAGCAGCGGGGCTGAAGACACCGCCAGGGCAGCGCTTGTCTCAGCAGCCTCCATAGGAGAGATTTCCCCCCCGACACTCACCCATAGAACACAGGGACCAGATCCAGGCAGAAAACGGACCCACGTGTTCACTATAAGCCCCTCCAGAGACCTGGAGCATGTGACCGAGCCACCCCACCCTCTGCTTACTGTCGGGGGAGAGGTTTGCGAGGCATGAGGCCTGTGGTCCCTCCAAAGGCATGCCCACCTCGCCCACCTGCACCCCCTGCGCCCCCAAGCCTGCAAGGCTAGGAGGGGGCTGGCCTGCAGTGCCAAGTCCCCGGACCCCGCAGGGCACGATGCTGCAGTCCTGTGTGTGGCCTCCTCGAGGCTCGAGAACTTGAGTTTTCTTCCTGAAAAAGGAAGCCATTTCTCAATGTGTTGCTACACATGAATACTGAGAAACACAAACTAAGAGGCACATGGGGCACCGGCCCCAAAGGGAGGAAGCAGAGGGGGCAGGGCTGGTACGGGTCAGTGTGCCTGGACGTACCGCCAAAGAAACAACAAGGACACATCACCATGCACACGCACACACTCGTCCACCCCAGCACTGCTTACAAGAGGGACAACAGTGGAAACAACCCTAACACCCGACAATAGATGCTCTACTAAGTAGGTTACAGTAAAACCACTTAATAAGTTATTACAAAGCCACTGAGCAAGTTTACAAAAACATGGGAAGTTTTTTGTGTTATTCTATCGACAGGCAGAACAACAACAAAAAAAACTGCATGATGGATGGCTACAGTTACGTAGGAACAAACTCAGATTTCTGCCTAGAAAATGCAACTGAAAGAAAATAGCAGAAATGTCAACCGCCAGCGAGCTGATCTGAGTGGGAAGGCTATAAGTAACCATTTTCTTCCTTCCACTCTTCTGTGTCTGCTGAATGTTCTGTAATTACCATGTACTGGCTTTCTAAGTCTTTTAATGGTAATAATATTTTAAGCCATCAAACGAGGAAAAGGGAGGGTGCTGATGCTTCTCTTCCGGCAAGGGGAGAGGAGTCGGGGAGCTGGCAGTCCCTGGCCCACTTGGAGGCTGGCTGTGCTGGCCACGCCACCTGCCCTGGCGGGGCTTTAGATGGAGCAAAACCTCATTGATACAAAAGGGAAAGAAGAAGAAAGGAAGAGAGTGATTTTGTAAGATGGCCTGAGACTCACTTTGCTGAAATGTGTGGGTTTTGTTGGCTTTTTTAGGAATAATGTGTGTCCATGTATCCATCCATTCAAGAGTGTCAAGTACCTACTAGTTACCCCGCACAGTGCCAGGCTCTGCAGATGATACAGAAATGCAAAAGACCCATTTCCCGCCCTGAAGACCTTAGATTCTACTAGGGGCCAAAGGTACCAGTTACAACGCCCAAGGGTATTTGATGAGGGTTGTGAGGGGCACACTGCTGTGAGAATTCAGAAGTGAAAGTTACAATTTTCAGCTTCAGAGCAAAGATGGGTATTAGGAAAGGGTTCATGGAACAGGTGGGCTTTGAACTGGGCCTTGAAGAACGAGCGGGAGTCCATAAAGAGGTCAAACAGGCCAAGGAAACCTCTCTCCCTAAGAGTAAGGAAGGAAATACAAAATGGAAACAAATGGACAAAGGTTTTTGGCGACACTGGCAAAGGGACTCCACGTGGTCCCCACTCAGGCCGCGTGGAGTGGCACCGCCTCCCTGGAGGGCAGCCAGGAAACATGACACTGTGGCAGGAGCCTCACACAGCCAGACTCCACTTCTAGGAACTTATCCTAAAGACACAGTTAAGTGTAAGCATAAGTCCATTCACGGAAGTGTAACCCCAAATAGCCAATCGTGGGGAAGTAGGTAACTACATTCTGGTGTGTCAATGACCAAAAACTCTGAGGCAACTAAAAAAAAATATTAATAATAATCCCATTTTAAAAGAATATTTAGTGACATGGGGCAAAGCCCATGATATTCTAGCAAGTTAACAACTCAAGAAAACTACATTTAAGGTACAATCCCCATTTGTCTTTTTGATTTTTAAAACATTATTTTTCTTTTCTCAACTTTGAGGTCAATTTCTATTTTACAGCAAAATCAATATATCAAAATGGAAACACTGGAAAGAGAATTCTTATGTGGTGCTTTTACTTTTTTGTATTTTCTACAAAGTACGTGTGTCATTTTGATAATCCTAAAAGGTTATTCAAACTGAAAGAGAAGGAGTTTCAGCAGGAGGAGGAGAGGGCATCGTAGGCTTAAAAAATAGCAGAAGCCAGGAGTAAAGAAGCATAGGTCTGTCCCAGCAAGGAGGAGAAAGGGCTGAATGTCACCATTAGACAGAGCTGGGCTCAAGTCCTGGACCCACAATTTCCCAGCTGTGTGACCTTTAATAAACAACTGCACCACTCTTGAGCTTCAGCTTCCTCCAAACACTCAACGCGTTCACTTATACAGAGCGCCCACCTGACACTTGGCGGGACCCCCATCAACTCTCTCTCAGAGCCCTTTCTACTGACTAGTAACAGAAAATCCATCCTGGATGCACCCAGGTGATGTAGAACATTCATTTGCAAGATACACCATCGACGTAATAACAGCATTTTGGGAAAACAAAAAAGTGCTACATTAAAAACGTTGGTACATGCATCCCAATTTCAGAAATATTAAACTATGAATTACATCTATCCTAAAATCAAGGAACTACGGAAATGTATCTCTTCTAAAGACAGTGATGACTAGGATGAAGCATTTGGTCAAAGCCCAAGACGTTAATGTTGTCCTCATGCTTCTTATACAGTCTGATTTGTGTCCCAACAAAGAAACAGACAAGAAGTTGGCTTTCAGGTCCTGAGCAGACACAGGGGTAAGGCCCCGCCTCCCATGGAAACAGTTCTGGATTGGAGAATACCGCTGTCATTCTCCTTGGAGGCCCACCTACATTTCTCCAGTCTGACATTTAGAGAGAAGATTTAGGCAAACGTCTGCATGGCAAGCCTTGCTAGCCTACCTGGGGGTGTCCTTGGCCCCAGCCACCCCATCTTCTTTCAGATGAAGAGGGCACCAGGAACACCAAGGCTGGTGGTCTTAAGAGCCAGTAGCTGCACCCTGGAAAAGCTCAAGGTTTAGAAGGGACCCTTTGGAAAGAAATGCAAACTCAGTGACCAACCTATAAGCGATTGAGAGCCACACCCACTTATTCAACATGAAACTCACCAAGATAAGCCTTCAGAGAAGGGGACCCAGGAGGCTCAGCTCACTTCCCCACTACACGAGTCAGCAGCTACTCCTTAGCATGGTTCTTACCATGTGCCAGGCACTGTTCCAAGCACTTACATGTGGTAACACGTTTATCCTCCTCAAATAAGAAACTGATGCCTAGAGAAGTAACTTGCCCAAGGCCAGAGCCCGAACTAGCCTACACAGCGCCTTTGTGCAAATTCGAGGAGTGCATCCCTTGCTCTGCACAGACAGCACAGCCCCACACAGGGCACGTTCCTGGCAATAGGGGCAGTCTAGATCTCAGCAACCCCTTACCCCCTTAAACAGTGCACAACCTGCTCGACTGCACGCAGCGCGGTCCAAGATCACACAGCTAGCGGGAGGCTGAAATGAGATCTGAACCCAGCCCACCTGGCTCCAGGCCTGCTCCCTAGGAACAAGCAGGTACAATTTCATATTTTATAAGTGGTCTGCAAATTAATTAATACAAGACAAAGTACACAGAAGCGCTGATTTGGGTGACTGAGGGTACCAGTTTTGTGTGTCTACAATGATCACATTTTCAGCAATGTGGGGAAAATGCTCTGACATTTATAACTTCATGGACCTAAGATTTTTTTCTTTTTTTGCCATTTCTAACAGAAATATTTCTAAAATGTGTCCCACCCTTCTCTGCCCTTTAGGACAGAGTACAACCAAATATAATTTAACCTTGTGGAACTGCACACCACTGCTACGGCCCTGACACCCTACCACCCCCTTGCCTCTCCCTGACACCCACCCAGCCTGTGGCCTCCGGATCCTGGGTCATTTTTCTCTTCTCCTTTAATTGCTACTGGAGAAAACCGAACATGCAGGTGGGTTGGGGCCATTCAAAGTTTTGGGTTTAATCTTTCTCGGGCTTAGCGGCTCTTTGACTTGCTCCTGCCTAATTCCTTGCTGGTCCCCAACTCCTGGGGTGGCAGTCTCACCAGCTCCATGCTCTGCAAGCCCCTCTGCGGAGACAGTGGAGGCCACTGGCCGAACTCCCTCAACCTGTCTTTCCTCCTCCCTTTCCACCCTCCTCCCCTCTGAAGGGGAGAGAAGTGGGGGGTCTAGACTAAATGTCCTTCAGCCTCCAAACCCACATTCAGGTCTTTCTGGTCTGAAGAAACACTTTCTCTCCAGCTCCACCCCTACTCTTCCCTTTAAGCCCAAAGGTCTTGAAACATTCTCAGCTGCCAGTGTTACTCCTTCATTGGTCTGGGTCTCTCCATCCACTCCACCAAAACCCCCCAAAGTCAGTGTACTCACTCCCACCCTCATCCTGCTTACCTCACTGGGGCATCTGGCACAGGTGGTCTCTCTACTCCCAGACATTCCCGTCTCTAGCTTCTCAGTTCTCCCCCTACCTCTCTGCCGGCTCAGCAGCCTCCTTCCCGGGACCCAGCATCCGTACTGATGCCTCCTATTTCAGAAAACTCGGCTGGACTCAGTGGCTCACATCTATAATCCTACCTCTCTGAGAGGCCGAGGCAAGGAGGACTGCTTGAGCTCAGGAGTTCGAGACCAGCCTGAACAAGAGTGAGACCCCGTCTCT
>VBSM01003215.1:33147442-33208475 GCA_008086735.1 Cheirogaleus medius | reverse complement strand
GCGATCCTCCCGTCTCGGCCTCCCAGAGTGCTAGGATTATAGGCGTGAGCCACCTCGCCCAGCCTTGATTTTTTTACCTTATGGAAATAGCAGCGTTACTATTTATATTCTGTAAACTTGACTTTCCACCAACCTTTTTCTAAGTGTAGCCAGGCTAATTCGTGTCAGTCAGTTGTAACCGTTAAATAGTACTACATTGTATAAACACACCAGCATTTATTGATGTCTCTCCCTGCTGATAGGCATTCCGGTTGCTTCTAGCTTTTCATAATCAGCAAAAATGCTGCAGCGAACATCCCTATCTATTTCTCCTTGAGTACCCATGTGGTGGTTTTTCTGGTACAAACACTAGAGGTGAAATTTCCGGCTGTGGGGTATATGTATCCCTCACTTCACCAGATACCGTCAAGTTCCTCATGAGGAGTTGCACCAGTTCACACTCCCCCAGCCCCGAATGAGACAGGGGCCTTTCCCCAGCCGTGCTGTATTTATTTCTGCACCACCAGTTCTTCCCTGACATCATGGTAGCAGGATTCTCTTTAATACTCTGAGCTAGCTATAGCAGAAACACAGGAATCCCCCCAGATCCTCCTCCCCAAACGCTGCCTGGCCGCTGCGGGGGGAGGGCCACCCTGCAAAAAGCAACCTTGCTGGGCAGCCGCCACCCAGAGCAGGGACACCCACCCTTCTCCACATAAGACACCCCTGTAAGAGGGATCCAGACTCCTTCACCTCGTAACGCTGGCAGGGGCGGGGGGATTAGTCCTCTGCACCTGCCACCCCTCCAATTATTTCATGGAGCGCCCACTCCCTCAGTCCCTCTCCAAATACCAACATTGAGTCAGAAGAGGACAATTTAAAGGTGTACAGCCCACCACGAAGCCCTCCCTCTTCTCCCCAGAGTCCTCCAGCTGCAGGAAAGAAACAGCTCGCCTTGGGTAGTGGCTCGAGAGTGTCTCCTGACAAAGGAAAAGTCCCAGGCAGAGAGAGGGACCAACTTGTTTATTTCCAAACACAAGCCAGATTCCGGCTGTGACACGTACACGGGATCTGCTCCCTGCAAAGGCAGCCGGGCGGGGGGCCGGGGGGTCAGGCGGCTGTTTGTGTTGGGGGAAGCCAGTTCTCCCAGGATCGGACCCACTGCGCAGTCCCAGTCCTGTTGTCCCTGGCTCTGCCTGGCCACACACTTTTCCTCTGAACTTGCCTCAAATGCAAGAAGGGAGTTTTGCCTTGACCCACTTAACCCAGGGGCTCAGAAGAGAGATGCTTGGGCCGGCTCCGTGTCCCACAACATTTGCTGGCGCCTGCTCTGTCCAGGCGCCGGGATTCAACAATGGTCGTAACCCGGCCCTAGCCTGGAACCCGCCCTCAGGGAGCACGCAGCCTAGAAAACAAACACTTGTGATGTTGTGCGGAAAGATGTGATGGTCAATAATGAGCAAGATAAAGGGGAACACAGAATAGGGAGACTAAAGCTAACTAGGCTTGGTCTCCCTGCCAGCAGGGGTGACGAGAGGACATTTTTATCATCAACATCATAATCCCGATCGCCTTCCTTTCCCATAACCACGAACAGGAGGAGTAACAAGGCAGCGGTAGGTGCTTTGGGGAAAGCCTGGCTCTAACCCAACCTGCCTCCATCGGAGTGGCCTTTGCCAACTCATTGTCCTTCTTGTGGGTAAACCAGGGTGGAGACAAGCAACTTAGAACTGTCCTTTCAGTTCAGGCTTTCTAACCCGAGGTTCTCAACCCTCCCTGTGTGTCACAATCACTTGGAGGGAGGATAAAAACAGACACCCAGGCCAGGCCCCACCACAGAGATACTAAGTCAATGGGTCCTAGGCTGTGCTCCTCATATGGGTATGTTTTAAAAGCACCCCCAGGGATTCAAACATGCAAACAGGGTAAAGAACCACTGCTCTAAACCACGTTCCCAGTGGTGTCAGCCACTAGTGCCTGGGGGCCAGGCATCCCATCTGACAGCCTTAACTGAGAACTTGCCCAAAGCAGGAAGCAGGCTATGGCCATACCACCCTGAACACGACAGATCTCATCTGATCTTGGAAGCTAAGCAGGATCGGGCCTGGTTAGTACTTGGATGGGAGACCACAGCAGGAAGCAGACCCAAGACCAAACAGCCTGTGAGTGCCTGTTCCCTTCTTACAATCACTTTAATACTCTGAACTAGCTATAGCAGAAACACAGGAATCCTGCAAGATCCTCTCCCCCAAATGCTGCCTGGCTGTTGCGTGAGGACGGGCCACCCTGCACAGGATGTAGGGGTTTAAGGAAGAGTCCGGTGCAGAAGACAAGCAAATGGGGGATTACACCGTCTTCCAAAGCTCACCCTCGCTCCACCTGCTCTCAGCCCCCTCCCGGCGGCCGGTCTTGCTTTCTCCTTTTGCCATGAGGAGAATCAGGTGAGGGTGAAGGCAGCGCACCCTCCCACCCGCTGAACAGGGGGCAGCCACCCCTCAGGAAAGGAGGCCAGCAGGCGCTGGAGGCGGCAGGGCCTGGGAAAGTGGGGCGGGCACAGCCTGGCCTCCCTGCCTGTGAGTCAGCCCGAGAGGCCTCTTTCGGACACAGGGGCAGAAGAACAAAGCTCCATTGTGCACGCTCTGCACGGAAAAGCCAGCAGAGACAAGGAGACTTTAGGGCCAGAGGTGCTATTAGCATTTTATACATTTATTTATTTTCATTTTATATCTAACAAACCTTTAGTGGACACGGCACTTGCTATGTGCCAAGCAGAGTGCTAATATTAACTCGTTTAATTTCTGATCATCCTGTTAGCCACAAATTCAGAGGTTTAGTTAATGTCCAGGGAGGGGGAAAAATTAATTCTCCTTTCTCCACAGGCACATAAACTAAGGATGCTAGCTGCCTACAGCATTCTGCCACTGTCTGGCCTGTAACAAGACACAGACACCACTTGGATCTAGGAATGTGTCCCCAGGTGTGACTCAAATCCCTTCCCGGCAATTTACAGAAGCCCATCTTCCACAAGAATGGAAATGTTCTCCCGGCGAGGTGGGAAAAATTTGCAAGTTAAACTCCACTTGCTCCATGAACTTGGACAAGTTTCAGAAACTGGTCTCGGTGTCTATAAAATGGGAACAGCGTAGCCTATCTCAGAGGTATAACGGTGTGAAATGAAATAATTAGATATAAAGAGCTCAGCAAAGGGCCTGACCTCAGCTGTGGGTTTATTCCCTTCTCCCATCTGCAAAGTCCCACAGCTGCCACTTACCGAGACTCTGCTGTGCCTTGTACCTATTACCTATCAGGAGCCCTGCCAGGTTCAGCTTTATTACCTCTGCTCCCAGCTAGGGAAACTGAGGCTAGGCTAGATGAAGAGCTTCTCCAAAGGCTCACAGCTCTTAGGTGGTGGGCCCCAGATTCAAAGCCTGTGCCATGGACTCCTGTCCTTGACTCTGGGTCCCTCACCCATGCCCCCGTTCCCACCCAGGTGTGGAGTTCAAACAATCATACAGCTCAGTAGAGGTCCTTGCTTTTTTTTGGTTTGGTTTGGTTTTAACCATGGCAAAAGTGCCCCGCCAAACCCAGCAGCGACAAATGCTCACATTGCAGGCCCCACAGGTAAGCATCCAAGACAAGGTTGTGCGGAGAAGGGCGGGGCTGGGGGGGGGTCCCATTCCGGGGGATAGCTAGAGTCCTGTGACTTCCAGTGTGGCACAGGCTGACCATCACCATCCAGGCTACTTGTTCTTGGCATGAAATCTGCTGCAGCCTGGTCAGAGAGGGCGTCATGCCAACACCATGGAATCACCAAATGCTCGGGGTTGAAGGAGCCTCAGTTTCCTCAACTGTAAAATGGGTGTGGGGAGGAGCGTTGCTGAACTAAACAATCCTGAAGGGATTTCCTGTCCTCCTACCTCTGGGAGCCCTGAGGGAGCAGTTGATGCAACCTCAGCATTGCCTCATGCTTGAGCCACAGGGCAGGCCTGAGCCTGCACCTGGAGAGCGGGAGCCCAAGGCCCAGGGCAGAGCAGCGGTTCCCAGGCTCTGCTGTCTGAGGGGCTGGGAGCTATTTGGAATTGTTAAGAGGTGAGGGCCAACCAAGTAATTTACAAACCATTTTAATAAAACAAAATCCTCATTCCAAGCCCTCGGGGCTCCTCTCTGCAGGGAGACCACATCTGGAGTTCCCACTTGCTGACCACCACAAGCTGGTATTCAGGGACGGCCTCTGGCCACCAGCAGCCCACCCCACCACTACCACCAGCAGCCTCACAAGGCCCAGAAGTGACCTCGACTGCCTTGGGTATGGGCAAAAGAGAGTCTGGGAGTCAGGGCTTCAGGCTCAAGCCAGCCTGGGGGAAGTGCCAACCCTGCCGCTGGGCAACATGAGCCTGGACACATCACCCAACGTCGGCGCCATAACGTCTTCACCCTAACACGCTAGGCAGGGTTAACGGCACAGGCATCCTGCCTCGGCGCGGCCGGCGGCGTGGGCCCCAGCAAACGGCGGTGCCTTCGAAGGGCTCTTTCCCTGTCATTTCTCCGCCACAGCACGACTAAGGGATATGGAACTTTCCCAGCACCGTGGAGAATATGCCTTTTTCCCTGGGGAGTAGGGGACAGGGTGCATCCTCGTCCACTCTTCCTCCCCTTTGAGCATCACGGCCTTAAGCTCTCCCCGCGCCTGCCGACAGGGTTCCTGCTCCCACCTCCACCTTCCCACGGAGCTTGTCGGCACAGACCGTGTTATTAAAGTGGAGGTTCACCTCCCCAGACAGACTGTGCGGCCTGCCACGGCCCTGGGTCCCCAGCACAGCACCTGGTACTCAGAAGGGGGACGGGTGGTGGAGCGGGCAGGCAGACTGCAAGCACCGGAGTTAACAGACACTTCTCGGCTGTTCTAGGGAAATCCACACCTCCCAGAGAAAGGACAGGGTGCCTTCGAAGTAAGTACCTTCTGCCTTTTCCTTTCACTTTAAGAATATTAAAGTTCATGCCAAATTTCACAAGTATGGCTACCACGCCCAGCATTAAATCGTTTGAGAAATGAAAAGGTGTAGCTATTGCTTCATCTTGCAGCCAGCCTAATCCATCCAAGCTGCTCCATTCCTCCAAAGCCTTGTTCCCAGGCTCCCTCTGCCTGGAAAGCCATCCCCTTACAAAGCCCCTGCCAGCCCCAATCGCCCCATCCCTAAGCCCCTCCTTGGGGCTCCCTCTGGGGCCAGGATGGATTTCAGTCACAGCATCCCTAATGACTCATTGCACTAACTGATTTTTGAAGCTTTCACTCACTGAGACTGAGAGGCCATCTGAGACTAGACCCTCCCTGAGGGCCCAGTCCCTGTCCTACTTATTTCTGTATCAAGAACATCTGGCCTGGTGTGGTAGCACATAGCAGGGCCTCAATAATGACTGAATGAATGAATGAATGAATGAATAGCTCGAATTGCTTGACTGCTTTAGCTTACAATGATTCCTCTTCCTTAAATATGCTCCTCCCCATATCTGAAATCATTCCAGGCCTCCAAATCTACTTACAACATGGGAGATTACAACATCCACAATTATTGAATATAAGGCCCTGACTGCAATTCGCTCAGTCTCTTAGTTAGACAAAAGCAGGTTTATAACATAGAAGTGGGCCAACGGAGGATTCCCTACGATCACCCAAGAAAACCAATCAGTCTTCAATTCTTAGGGGTCTCTTCCAACTCTAGGTAAAAATCTGTCCAATGGGATGCTACACAGCTGTATTCAAAAACACATGTGATTTATTGTTCAATGAAATGGAAGTAGGTTACAGAGCAGAAAGTACAGGATGACCCCATCTTTTAAAAATTCGCTCTATATCTACATATATTTAAAAGTTATTTTAAAATTTTCTCTTATGTTTTTCAAATTTTCTCCAGTGAACATATATTAGTTTTATAATCAGATATAAAAATTACAGAAGGGAGGGAGGGAGAGAGGGAGGGAGGGACGGACAGGGGAGAGAGAGACATAGTCCACTCTGCCCTACCGCAGAAAGGGAACAAGGGCCAAGACACGTTAAGACATCTGTTCTTCAGTCCCTGGTGTTGTCCCAACAATAGATTTACCTCTGTCATCGGGTAACTGTGGCTCAGTCTGGCCTCTTTCCAAACATCTTCCCAGGGTGGCCCAACCCCACACCGAACATACCCCATCTATGATAATGATGATATTAATAGCAGCTTTTATTGAGCATTTACTACGTGCTGGTACTATTCCATTTAACTCATTTTCATTTATTTCTTACAATGACCACAAGGCGATTATTATTATTCCCCTTTCACAGATGAGGAAACAGACACAGAAAGATCAGGTAACTAGCCCACAGCCACGCAGCTACCTTTTCATGATTTTCTCCTTTGGCTCCCGCCTGGACGTGATGAGTCTCTTAATTATAATAGACAAAACCAGGTTTTCCAGACATTGTGCTGATAAAATGGGGCTTTATGTTCCAGAGACAGGTGAAGTAAGGAGGGAGTTGTGCTGAGTGGGGATGGGAAATCAGCAATAAGTCAGCCACGTAAAGCCAAATCCCAATACCACCTTGATTGGAGGGTATGATTAGAAATCCCCTCCCCTCATTTAAAAAAAAAAAGATTAATTCTCTTAACAGACAGGCCAAAAAAGATGAGGCCCCACTTAACCTAGAGGAGGGTCCTTCGCGCTTCCATCCAGAGCCTTATTCCTTAATCTGTGGGCATTTCTATCACGTTTGGTGACCTGGTCTCCTCCCCGATCTGTACATTATAGAAAGCGGAACATTTGCAGATGAAAAGAAGCACATATCTAGAGGTAAGTGCAGAGGCCACAAGACTGCAATAATGGGAGAAGTAGGAAAACTACAAAGCAAACCCAAGATTCAAAAAGCATAATTTTCTGGGACCATTAAATGAGAGATAAGTGGCCATTCAAACCACACTTCAATAGAGCCTACTGGGGCTCCCTGCCATAGTGGGAAAAAATGGTCATTAAATTGTTTAGACTTTAAATGTGTGTGCCTTCTTGAACTACAATCGTGAGTCACTTAACAACGGGAAATGTTCTGAGAAAGGCATCATTAGGAGATTCTGTCATTGTGCGAACTCACACAAAGCTATATGGTATCGCCTACTACCTGCTGAGGCTGTACAGTAGCCTGTCGCTCCTAGGTACAAACCTGCACGGCATTTTACTGAATACTGTAGGCAACTGTAACACAATGCTAAGTATTTATGTATCTAAACATATCTATACATATTTCTATGTACAGTAAAAACATAGTATTATAAGCTTATGGGACCACTGTCATATGGTCAACTGGCCTTTAGTTGACCAAAACAACATTATGTGCCATATGACTGTATTTTAAATTATTAAAATACATTTTGGTGCTTATAAGAATAAGTTTCAGTTACCAAGGAAATTCACTTTACATAAAACAACTTTTTTCCTATCATTGGTCCAGTGAATTGTGGCATCTGCCATGAGCTGCCTTCCCATGTCCATCCTCCCCTTCTTCCTTAACTTTGGGGATCCTTGATTTTGTTCAGACGACAATGTGCTGGCTCCCAGCTCCCTTGTAACCAGTGGCTGCCATGTGATCCAGTTCTAGCCAATGAAATGTAAGGGGAAGCCTATTGCTTGCTACTTCCAGGAAATTAGATTTTCTCATCAAAATGGACAAGAGGCAGTTGGCAAAAGCCAACTTCCTACCTGGAATGCAGATGGGATGCCTAGAGATACAACAGCCATTTTGAGAGCATGAGGCTGTGTGCTTAGGATGACAAAGCAAAAAGACAGGAGGCGGCACTCTCCAACTTCTTGTTCCATGAGAAAAATAACCCCTTACTTGTTTAAACCCAGTGTTACTTGGATTTTCTGAAACATGGAGCAAAAACAAACCCTAACTGGCACATTAATATAGGATTATAATGCCAGGATGATAAACATGACTCCTAGTATCTTACTGTTTTCCTCCAAGTAGTTTGAAAAGTATTTTTGTGTCTTCGGGGTGCCCCAAAAAAACACCGTTATTTACTGGGAGCTTGCCGAGCTGCTGCGAGTGGCAAACGGCCATTAATTGCTATTGTGTCTCTGCTAAGCTGACTTGCTTTTGCAACTTGGAATTTTGTTAGGAAACAAAAAGTGCTTTATGGCAAAGGCGTTAGTGCCACAATGGGACCTTTCTGCTATGATTATGAAAACACATTAAGGGCTTAGCTGCACCACAAGCCAGGAGACTCGGCCGAGACCTCGGCCTTCCTAACCACTCTCCACTCAATATGCTGGCAGGGCGCCAACCCACTCGGAAGGAAACATGGCAGGCAGACACGAAGGCTTAAAGGGCTTGGGCGTTCGAGTCCACTCCGGAGGACTGTGATGAACAAGCTGTGCCCCCAACACAGGCTGCAGACCCTGCTCACCAGCCTCTCACGCGGGCCATGCACCACCCACATATTGCACCTGCAGGGGTTAAACATGGGCAGTGTGCAGCGTTAGTATTCTAACTCCCCACAGCACCTGTGTCCTCAAGAGGAGCCCAGAGACATCCCAAGGGGTACAAAGATGAGACAATAAACAAAGCCACCCTGGGATCTCAGCAGACACACCCTTGCTAAACCGAGCCACCCCTCCCTGTTTGCTTACGAGGCTGATGTGAGTGAAGATGGAATGAGATACAGTGATTCCACCACTAGGTACACCCAACAGGAAGTGTGTGCGCACACACACACGCACACACACAGGCTTACCGAGAATCATGTCCAACGATGATCACAGCAATGTTTTTTAGTAACATCCTCAAAATGTAAACAAGCCAAATGTTCATCAACAGGAGAATGAATACAAAATTTGTGTTAATCGTTCAGTCGAATACTACACAGCAATGAAAATGAATGGCAGCTATATGCAACACAAATGCATGGATTTCACAAACATAATGTTGAGCCAAAGAAGCCAGATGCTACAGAATATATTTGGTATGGGTCTCCTTATAGAAAGTTAAAAAAACAGGCAAAACTAAATTACAGTGTTTAGGGGTACACATTCATGATAAATAATTGTTTAAAGCAGCAAGGAAGTGACTACTATAAAAATCAAGGTAATGTTACTTTGGCAGTAAGGGAAGGGGCTACGCAGAGAGACTTCTGAGGTACCAGCAAGGTTCTATTTCTTGATTTGGACGTTGGTAACAAAGGTGTCCACTTTGTGACAATTCATTAAGCTGTACATTTATGTTTTGTGTACTTTTCTGAGTCTGGGTCATATTTTACAATATAAACAGCTAAGAAATAAAAATGAAAAGGAATGTCTTGATACAAACCTAGCCTACTGTGGGTACTCAATCCATCTTAACTGAACCTGAATCTCATGCTACCCTATTACCCTTCTGGGGTGCCTGGCGCCCTTCTCTTCAAAGATGGGGTGTTAACATTTGTGTTCAGCCAGAAACTAGCAAGGGTACAGCAATTCGTCGTTTCCTGGATGCTTCAAGTATATTAATCTAACTCCCAAAAATAGAATTACGAGCTCCTTTGAGGAAAGAAACAGTTTGGGTCACACACGTTTCCTCCGTAGATTAGTGATGGATACCTAAGATAGCAGCAGCTCAGAAAACACAGTAAAAGCCATCACAGGGAGAAAGAGGTGGAGGTTTTGCTGCAGTCATCTAAGCAAAACTGGAGCCAAGTCAGTGGTCAGGACCTCCATGACGGGGCAAGGGGTCCAGGTTCTGGCCACTCCCAGCCCTCAAAGTGCACTCAAGCTAACTTACTGCACATGTGACTGCTATCAATTACACAAAGCCATTTTGTCATTTCATGGTGAGAAATTGCCACCTTGGGTTCTGCGACCCTAGAAGTCCACATAGGCCAGTGTATTCTCCCTGGTGAGCAGGCTTATACTTAAGCAGATGTTTGTTGGGTGAGCTTATCCTTACCTGACACCAAAAACTAGTTTCAAGAACTGCCATGTTTGGTGGCATCGGGCAAATAAATCTGGATCCTTGCAACTAACCCCAGTGATGGGCTTGCCGGCGAGCAAAAGGGAATGCACAGGAGTCAAATGCCGGGTGCCCTCTCGCCTGGGCAACCTTGCTTGGCCACTGCCAAGCTTTGCTCAGGACCCTCCCTTGCCTAAGCTCCCACGGCTGACCAGGCTGCCTTTAAATCACACATTCTCACTAAGGCCCCAGGAGCCTGCTGTCCCCACCCCACCCGGAGGTCCTGTAGGAAACATGGCCCAACTCTCGGCAGGCCCCTCCTGAGTGAGGTCTGATGGCTCCAGAGGGCAGGCTGCTGTCCTGCCTTTCTCAGGTCTAGAACCCAAGTGTCTGTGACACCCCCACCCACTGATGGGTGTTAAACTTCTTCCCAGCAGAGCAGCCCTCAGTGCCCAGACCACACCCTCCACTCTCTCCTGGCCAGCAACGCTTTGCCCGCGTGCTCACCTGCCACCTCCCTAGAACTGTCAAAGCACTCAGACAGGAGGGCACTAAAAGACCCTTTCCAGCTCTGCCATGCCTTGATGATACAGTCGGCTCCTATACATGGGGCACCGACAGCAAGTTTTCCAGCCCCAGCCAGCTGTCCCCTTGTTTTCCGGTCTCCCTCTTCACAGCCAACCACCTGCAAGAGCAAAATGTACTAAAATCTCTACCCAGGAGACACCTCCTCACCTTCCACACTTTTTTCCCTAAGAAAAGAAAGAAACAGCAAAGGAAGCTCCTTTCTAGAGCTTCCAGAGAATGTTTTTCCAAGAGCTGTGTACACGCAGGTATGCTTGCCCCCACCTCTGAACTGTCTTCCAAGACGGGGGTAATGGCTGTCCCACGCGCCCACAGCCATGAGCATCAAGGAATGGGGACAATGCCTCCGTGCTAATGGGGTAGAGCAGCTCTTGATACTGAGATAAGGCTGGCTCAGAAGTGTGCCCAGGAGGCACAGTAGGATGCTCAGAGGAGGATTAAAAGGCATTCGCTGCAGAGTATCAAGCCAGAAAACGGTATCTGTACACTTTTAAAAGATGCTAGACAAGCATTCCTGGCAGCCTCCAGCTAAGCAGATCAGACCACCACCACCCACGCATTCAAAATAACGACGTGGCGACTGAGCATCCACCATTCCAGGAACAAACAGTCTCGTTCAAAATCCTCTCAACAACCCGATTTCACAGATGAGGACACTGAGGCTTGGGGAGGGTAAGTTACTTAAGTTACCTCAAGCTAAGGCCACTCAGCCATTCAGTGTTAGGATGTGGATTTCTCTAGTTCCCATGTTCTTTCCAAGTCCATCATCTGAAAAATGTCCATGAAACTACACGAAACCACCACTCCTACTGGCATCATGCACTTTACTCTCCCTGACCCCTTTCACGTGTACTCACTCGTCCCTTACAACTCTTCATCAGGCTGTGTTTGGTCACCACCAACATTCCCCTTTTACAGATGAGGGAAACTAAGGCTTGGGGAGAGAAGGTGACTTGCCGAAGGTCACCAAGGTAACCACGGCCAGGAAGAGCAATGTGGAGGGGCAGCCCTGCCACCTCCCCAGGATAAACAGGGATGGTTTCCCCAGATTGTTGCTTCTGCCACGACTCACGGCCCTCAGGACCAGAAGTCCATGGAAAAAGGGAAAACCACAAAGGTTATCTCTGGGCAGGGCGCAGCTCGCCGTGAGGAAGCGGCCCAGCGGGATTCGTAAGGAGACAGAGATTGCCCAATACCGCTAAATGCTAAGAGGAGGGGTGGGGCAAGGTGATGGCACTTGGGTACTGTCCTCCTCAGGCCCCTAAAACTGGGATTATGCAATGACCTCCATTACCTATAAACCAAGGCTGACCCGCTGTGGCCCCTAGATAAGGTGGTCACGGCCAAGGCTGGGTTTTGCCGCCCTCCCCTACCACACCTAATGAAGGCCTCTGTTCCGTGTTTAACAGCCACGTGGCCCAGGAAGCAGGGCTGTGCAGAAACGCCTGGAATGCAGGAAACGGGGCTCTGCCGCGCTCTGCAGAGGACCCACTGGGGCGTCAGCGCCGGCCACCCGGCCTCTCTGCACCTGGCGTCTCTGCCTGTTCATACTTCAGGCCAAAACCTGGTTCACACAGGAAAGCGTGGCCCAGCGGAGACAAACGGGCAACCTGAACCTAAAGCCTGTGTCTGTCCCTACCCTTCCTGCACCCCTGTGAGCACGTGTCCAGCCCCCTTTGTTCTCATCAGGAAACTGCGGGTTGGAGGGAAGGGGCGCTGTGCCCAGAGCGCAGTGGCACGGGGCAAAGAGCATGGCCCCAAGTCAGAAGGGGGTTTCACTACAAGCTCCTGACACTCACTAAATAGCACAGCTCCAGGCCAGTATGTTACAACTCAGGCCCTCTGTGATCCTCATCTGCAAAATGGGCATCATGACACCTCCCAGGCAGGTCGGAAGATTCAGTGGGGTGATAGAGCGCCCAGTGCAGCGCTTGGCAGGCCACGGGCACCCAATCCACGGCAGCCATTATTCTAACGCCCAGAGCCAGGATTCCAGCCAGGGCTCATGACTTCTTCTGTCCAGTGTGACATCCTCAAGCTCACGTCCATGCCCCCAAAGTCCACCCTGAACCAGCCACTCCACCCTCAGAAGCTCCCTCAGTGACCTGTTTTCCTGATCCCAAGACCCCAGCGCTATTACCAAGGTGGCTGCCCCAGTGAACGCTGCCCAAGGCACCTGCTCCTTCTTAATTTAGGCAGCGGGTCCAGGAACAGGAGAGGCTAAGGGCACATGGGCGACTGGGGAGGTGCCCAAGTGGGTTTCACTTCTCCCTTCTCAAGCCAAGTTAGCCCTTCATGGGCAGCAGGACAGCCGCTGCCAGTCTACACTCTCTAGAGCTGCACTGTCCAAAAAGTAGTGTAATGTGAGCCCTTGTGGAATTTTGTATGTTCTAGTAGCCATATTAAAAGCAAAAAAAAGATACTAATTTTTACAATATATTTTAACCGAACATACCCAAAATATCGCTTCAACAAATAATCACATACAAAATATACAAAATCAATATAAAAAATTAATGCTATTTTACATTCTTTTGTTCATATTGTCTTCTAAATCCACCACGCATTTTTAGTTAGAGCACATCCCGACTCAAACCAGACACATTTTTAGTGCTCAACAGCTACACATGGCTGACGGCTGCCATATTGGAAAAAGCAGAACGAACATTTCAATTCTTGCAGAAAGTTCTACTGGACAGCACAGATGTCCTCTCCTCCGAGTTGGGAGGCGGGAGGCTGGCATGGGTGGGGCTCTTTGAATTACCAAAGGGACTGATTTCTCTGACAGCTAGGGGCTGACAGGAAATACCTGTTTGTCTGGCTATGAAAAAGCTTTCCCCTCCTTCTTCCTCAGGCTTGGGCAGGGCTGGGGGGTTTCCATGACACCTGCAGAGCCCAAAGCACCATGTCCCCCAGGGAGCTGCACCAACACTCAGACCACAGAAGAGAAAAATGCAGTCTGGTAGGGCAGGGCAGGGCTCTGGGCAGACCCTTAGCTGGACAAGCCCCTCCTAACACCAAGTTACCAACTGCAAAGGGGGAGGTGGACCCCAGAGGACTCCCAGCCCCTAAGACTGCTCCCTCCAGAGAGATGATCAAAAGGAAGGGTAGGTGGAAATAACCAAAACGGCCAACCCCAAACACAGGTTGGATCCATTCAGCTATATCCATACAACCGAGTATCGGGCAGTGATTAAAAACTCTACAGTGAACATGTACAGCTAATCATAAAAAGTGTGCTCTGTTAAACCACACTAAGCTAGAGTTTTTACCTATACTACCTCTTTCACTTTCTGCAGCAAAGTCATAAGTTAGGATAGTATTATTCCCGTGCTATGAGAGAGTGCAGCCCCCCAAAGTAAACCACCGAATGGCCCAGCCAGCCAGGGGCCCAGGCCACACAAAGCCAAAGCCCATCAGAACCCGGAACCCAAGCCCTAACTTGTTACTGTGCCACTGCCTTCCAGTGGGGTGTTTTGGGGGGAAGTGAGCAGACACATATCTGCCCACAGACAAGGCCAGGTAGGAAACATAGAAATACGAAAGCAGTTTGGTGAGGTGGCGGGCCCAGAGCCAATTATTTTTACATTATTAAGCTGTTTATGTAATAAGCCATTTTTTAAAGGTAGCTATCTTCTAGGAAAAGGAAAAAGAAGAGATGTACCAAGAAAGTCAACCATGCACAAAGCCATCCTGGTCACCCCTGAGGTGTGGAGCCCCACACCCCCCACAGGGAGGGGACTGAGACTTGCACTGTGTTGACACCGTGCTTCAGGAAAGACTGAAAACACGTCAGTTATTTATGTCAAAGAACCAGTGGAGGCGTGGCTGACGGTAACCCCTTGGTGACATCAATACATGGCACAAAATGGGAAAAACGTCAACAAAAATATTACCGGCAAACATGCTTACGATATACTAGTGCGAGCTTTCTGCATACATTAATCACACTAACTCATTTAAACCACACAACAACCCTACTGAGGCAGGTCCTACGATCATCCCCATTTTACTGATAAGGCAACTGATTCCCAGGGAGATTAACAACTCTGGATGACACAGCCAGGGAGTGGCAAGGCTGGGACTCAAACCCACACGGTCTGGCTCCAGAGCAGAGCCTCTTTGCCACAATACAATGACAGTGAACCTCTGTTGCCTGCATCTGGATGAATCACCCAGCTGGGGTAGAGACTGCAGGCCCCTTCTTGGATGAAGACCCAATCCCTCCTGGATTGCTGAGTGCAGGTGGGGGGCCGCACAGGAAGGACACGTATGCACACGCAGGCCTGTGGGCACCGAGGGTGATGCCCTTTTCATGGGCAAATGGGGTGCATTGTAGAGCCCACTACAAGTTAAGATTGACCCCTCAGGCTAGGAACACCTAAAACAGGGAAGTGAGAGGACAGATCCCTTCCAGCTAGCCAGCTCCCTGAGGATTCAAATGGTAAGTGTGTTCTAAGCACAGTCCCCCTGGCCACTGCTGGCAGGTTCTCATTCCACAGGTGCTATCAGAGCTGTCCCAAGGGTCCCAGCCCCATCCCTGCTACAGCCAAGAGTTCTTGAAGACCGGAACTGAGTGGCTGGAAACTAATATATGTCATTCCACCCTTTCCGACCCCTAAGGGCATCTGTCCCTGGCTTTACAGGACAGAGCCCTCCCCACGTCTACCTTGGTGGAAGGCAGGTAGGGAGAGCTCTCCTCAGTATGCCCCTTTTATAGACGGGAACACTGAGGCACCTGGGAGCTGAGTAAAGCTGACTTGGCTCTGCGCTGCTGGGAAGAGCCCTGGCTCTGGGCCAGGATAAGCCTGCTCCTGGCACGGAATCATCATCCCCGAGCCTCTGAGGGAGACGGACAGAATGAACGAGCCTACAGAGCACTTCCTGCGCAGTAACACCCCTCCAGGGCTCATGATACTCAGGTAAGGCAGCACCTGCTCAGGCAAAGATGATGGGGCAGCCAGACCCTCTCTAGGACCCTCCCTGGGAGAACACCCCATCCCACAGTACTCCTTCTTCCAGAGTCCCTCAGGATTGGGCTTCTTCCTGCACATCTGAAATGCAGAGGAAAGTGAGGAAGGCCCAGCCCTTCTCTCCTCCCTGGCCAGGATCCATCCCACTCTGTACCCACCCCTCAAGCAGGCTCTGGGGTCCCTGCCAGCCACCTCTGGCCACCTCTTCCCCCAGAGCCCTCAAAGCCCCCCAGCTGCACCCCATCAAGGCATTGCTCACTGTCTAGCCTCCCCGACAACCCCCAACTCACTCAACAAACATGACTGTACCAGGCCCTAAGGAGGCAAAGATGGACTTTGCCCTGGAAACATTTCTAGACCAGCAACTGATCTAAACCCCTTTATTAAGCTAGGTAAGTATGGCTGGCTGACTGCGGCCCAGCCTCACAGAGCCAGCCTGGGTATAGCTGGGATCCCAGCAGGGGACTCACAGATGTTTGGGTAAGTCATTAAACCTCTCTAGACCTCAGAGACTGATCTTTTAAACTCCCTTCATTTCTCATACAAAGCCATCTGCCAGCATCTCCACACTTCCCTCAGGCTCCAGCACAGTATCTTCACTGCAGTCAGCAGTCCATAAATACCGGATGTTTGGGCTTTTATCCACAGTACCCAGATATCCACCTGCCGAATCTAAATCCCAATTTCTCCGTGTTTGTGTTCTATTCAGAGCACATCAGTCAGATTGGATAGGCTATTCCATGTAAACTACCCCCAAATCTCAGTGGTTTAAATAACAAAGGTTCTACCCCATTCATACTACACATCCACTGTGAACCCACTAGGAGCTCTAGTCCCATCTGCTCATACCAGGACTAGGCTGATGGCGCCTCCACCATCGCAGAGCACAAGGCTAAGGAAGGTGGCAAATTACACATAGGCTCTTAAAGGTTTCATGTTACCTCCTGCTCACAGTTCATTGGCCAATGAAAGTCACATGTCCACACCTTAATCAAAGAAGATAGGCAAGTGCCATCCCACTCTGTGCTCAGTAGAAAGAGAACCAGAAACAGATGGTAAGCGGCACTAATGACCACAAGCAGGGTTTGTGCAGAAGTTAACGATGTCAAACTGGGGGAGAGGTTGAATACAGTTTCTTACTCTCTTTAGATCAGTTTCTCAACCTCAAACTAGTAACATTTGGGGACAGAAAATTCTTCCTTGCACGGGGCTGCCCCCGACCCCACACTACCCCGCAGGATGTTTAGCCGCATCCCTGGCCTCTACCCACGAGATGCCAGTAGCAAACTCCCACTCCACATTGTGACAACCAACAATGTCTCCAGACGTTGCCAAATGTGCCCCGGGGAACAAAATCATCCCTGATGGAGATCCTCTGCTTTTGACTTATAAAAAAGATAATCTCTCTTAAAGAGCAAAGAAAATAATGACATCCTTCTCCTCCCTCAAGATATTTACTCAGAACTATCTTAAGAGACAGTGTTGTTATCTGCAATATAAGAATAACATTGGTACCCACCTGCAAGAGTCACTGTGAGGATTAAAGGAGCAAATGCCTATAAAGCTGCGGTTCCCAACTCCCAGGGCTCCAGACTGGTACCAGTCCACGGCCTGTTAGGACCCGGTTCGCACAGCAGGAGGTGAGCATGGGGTGAGCCAGCTAAGCTTCATCTGTATTTATGGCCGCTCCCCATCGCTGGCACCACTGCCTGAGCTCCACCTCCTATCAGATCAGCAGCTGCATTAGATTCTCATAGAAGGACAAACCGTTCTGTAAACTGCGCATACAAGGGATCTAGGTTGTGGCTCCTTATGAGAATTTAACACCTGATGATCTGGGGTGGAGCTGAGGAGGTGATGCTAGTGCTGGGGAGCAGCTGCAAATACAGATTATCATTAACAGAGAGGTGTGACTGCACAATAAATTTGATGTGCTCGAATCATCCCGAAACCATTCCCCACCCCATCCCTGTCCATGAAAAAATTGAATTGTCTTCCATGAAACCAGTCCCAGGTGCCAAAAAGGCTGGGGACCGCTGCTGTAAAGCATCCAGCCCAGGGCCTGGCACATGGTAAGGGTGAGCAGCAATGACATTTCCTGTGAGTTTCAGGCTGTGTTATGTCACTATCAGTGTAACTGCTAGCATTGCTGTCCTTGAGAAGAGATGGGAAAAGCCAAGCGCCAGAGCCACTCACTTGGTCCAAGGTCATCCTTGCCCTGGGGGCAGGAATCTGAGGCTGGGAGGTTGTGGCAGAACTCTTGCCGTTTGCACTGCAGCCTCCAGCGACTAAAGTCACAGGACATCTGTGTCATGCTTATGCTGACCCTGGTGGAGGTAGGTCCCGGAATGTGCTGACACTCAAGTGTGGGCAAGCACAGAAAGATAACAAGCCAGCGTCTGCCCAAAGGAGGGCTCCTGACAAGAGACTTGCTGCCAGCCCGCCTCTCCCTGCATCCACACCCCTGCCTTTTCCCCCAGGGCTGGAGGGAGGGGGAAAGGGGGAAGGGGGAAGAGGGATGGGAGGATGGAGTCGATTTTAAATTAGCAAAAGGAAAAGGAAGAGATTGTGCAAGAGAAATGTCAGATTTTAAGATGTTAAGTTTTGACAGATGCCTCACTTGAGTCACAGGCTCTCAGGATCTGCAGGGGGACACTTCAGGGTCATTGAGCCTACCCTCACCCTACCCACTGGGGGAATGCCTCCTGCAGGGCTGACAGACAGCCACCTTGTCTCTGAAGGACTTCTTCCAAAGCAAGCCCTCCCAAGGACGGTCCAGGCCACACTGGATGGTTCTGATGGGCACATGGTTCTCTCTCCTTGGCACTGATTTAGGAGTGAGTGATGGCTCCAGAATCAGCAGACCAAGCTTGGGATTCCAGCTCTGCCATTTCCTAGCTGCACGGCTTTGCCAAGTTCTCAGCCTCATTCATCCTTCAGGGCCATCATCTACAGTGGTACAGTCTGAGCCCTGCGCTGAGGGGCTCCCCAGTCAAGAAGGCAGGCATGGCCGGGCGCGGTGGCTCACACCTGTAATCCTAGCACTCTGGGAGGCTGAGGCAGGAGGATCACTCAAGGTCAGGAGTTCGAAACCAACCTGAGCAAGAGCTAGACCGCATCTCTACTAAAAATAGAAAGAAATGAATTGGCCAACTAAAAATATATAGAAAAAATTAGCCGGGCATGGTGGCGCATGCCTGTAGTCCCAGCTACTCGGGAGGCTGAGGCAGGAGGATCGCTTGAGCCCAGGAGTTTGAGGTTGCTGTGAACTAGGCTGATGCCATGGCACTCTAGCCCGGGCAACAGAGTGAGACTCTGTCTCAAAAAAAAAAAAAAAAAAAAAAAAGAAGAAGGCGGCAGGCATGGCAGCAGGAAGCCAGCCCGCACGATCTTCACCAAGCTCAGCATCCTGGTCTGGTCTACCCTGATACCTTTTCGTAGTTTGCATAAAATTTGCATGCTATGCTCCCGTGGCCCACCTGACCTTCAATTCCTCCACCTCGAAATGGGGATAATAATCCCCAAATCTCCAGAGTTATTATGAAGATTAATGACAATGTATGCAACGTATTCAGCAGTGCTGGGCACAACAATCATTGTGATGAAAATTATGACAGCTCCCAATGATGAAGATGGCTTAATTTACAGCCTTGGCCAACAGTCTGCTTCCAAAGCAACCAGAACAAGCCTAAATGCTGCCCTCACGGGGCTGCCATGAGGATTAAATGAGACAATGTATGGAAGTGGTTTAGCTCAAAGGGAAGGGCTCGACAAACATCAGCAATTATTATTACAGACGTGCACAGCCTTTGGTCTGAATCCTGCATCCTGGAGCTTCATGTAAGTTTGTGCTCCTGGTAAAGCTGCGACAAGGATTTGGAGTTAACACATATAAAGTAGCTGGTGCCAGCCCCTGCAGAGTCAGAGCCAGGCCTGGCAGCCCTGTCACCCGCCTCCCAATTACCTACAAATCTCTTCCAAGGTGTGGCCCCCAATTTTTCCTAAATTTTTAGTTGTTATAATGCTACTTTTAGAACTTTAAAATATTCTTTCAAAATAATGGTTTCTAATTTTACCAAATCAGTTAAAAATAAAGTGTGGTACCTAGAACAGAGCATGAACATCCAGATGCGGTCTGGCTGGTCCAGGAAGATAGAGCCCTAATGATGTCTGAACATACCAAGCCTCTGCTGGTATAGCCCAAGATGCCCTTTGCTTTGTTGGCAGCCACACTTCCACAGAGCTATCTGGACACGACAGCAACTGAAATCTCAGTCTTTCTCACATCATCAAACCTAGACTGTTCTATCAGTTACTTGCACAGCTAACACTTACTGGCTGGGTGGCCATGGGAATGTCACTTCCAGTATCAGTTCTCATCATCTCTAAGATCTAGGGCCACTTCTGATGCTCATGCTAAAGGGAAGGCTTCACCAAGGGTCTAGGGGCCTTCTGACCAGGTGCAAAGCGTTACACCCACCGCACGGCATGGAATCTCCCTTGTGATTGGCAGGGGCTGAAGCTCGCTGGTCTTCCATCCTGGCTCAGCCCTCCCTGACCTGGGTCTTTAGGAAACACACCTTTATCCAAGATGATCCAATGGAATGGCAAAGGCCAGACTGACACGGGTCCACTCAAAAGAAGAGGGCAGTGCTGGCAGAGACAGGGCAAGTGGCTTCAGCCCCTGCCAGCTCCACCAGTCCTCGCAGGCCACTCTCAGGTAACAGGTACTCTAAATGAACTGTGTGCTTGCCACAGACATTAATTTGAGACAAATGCCCTTTGTCTCCCTTCCAGAGAGAAGGCCTAGCCACGTCCTTTCTACATCCCATTTCAGGGGCCCCTCTGCTTTGGTGGTGGTTGATGAATTTAAAACTCCAAAGACACACAGCTGTATCTCACTCAGTCCCCATTTCCTCATCTTTCCACAGGGATTTTCACAAATGCATTGAGTGCCTACCTGAGCCAGACTCAGCATCACCCTGGGGAGCCTATAAAGACGTCCCAAGAGCTTGGCCAAACACTTTGCAGAGGGGCCGGCCATCCACTACCCACCAGAACAGGCACGGTGAGCCTGCATGCCTCATCCTGAAAAAAAAGGAAGTGGTCACCAACCACCTTGATCCAGACTGGGTTCAACATAATGCTCACAAAGCATCTGCTTAATAATACTTTCTGGAAGTTTCTTGGAAATGGAGGCCAACCTCAGCAGATTATGGTTTCTGGAATTCACTTTTTCCTAACTTCTTAAAAGCTAGAATAATATTGCCTCCTCCCACTCTTCCAGTGCCTAGACCTCCCCAGCTCCTTAAATTGACTAATAGCCCTGTGATGGTAATGACCAGATTCCTAAGTGCGCAGGGAAATAGTCCTGGGGAAGAAACAGGGTGGCCTCATTTAAAGCAGCCTGTGGTCCCTGCCTCAGTTCCTCCTTGCTCCTTCTTGGGCCGTGCTTGCTGTCCAAAGGCCCAGCAGAAAACAGCGCTGCTGCCCTCGGGTCCGGAGTGTACGCTGCACTGCCTGGGCTTCTGCTTATCACGCCCTTGTTCCTCTTGCTCTGAGCAAATCTTCAAGAGCCCTCCTGATGCCCTTAGCATTTCTTGAAGCTGCCAACCTCCCCACTCTGCTCTAACGAGGTTGGGGCTGCTCCCCGGCCCACCCTGGCCTACTTGCCTTCTAACTGCATTTTTGCACAGACATTCTCTAAAACCTGAACTCAGATCCGAGGGATTCCTCTGCAGTCACTCTAGTTTTAGATGCCTCATGCTTCCCTTTGCTTCTTCATCAAGAACATTCCCACATTTGTTGAGTTTGCCTAAAAGTCTATCAAGGCCAGTGGGTCTCCACATGCCCACACAACCCAATCACATGGGGAGCATTTTAAAAATCCCACTGCACATCAAGCAGAGTCCTATGGATGGAAAAAAAAAATCCCAATGTCCAGGTCCCACCCCAGATTGGGGCTGGGCTTCTCTAGGGTGAGGTCTAGGCCTCTCGATGTGAACAGCTCTCCAGGTGACCAGCTGGGACCCACGACCAAGGCCACGATCCCAAACGCTGATGTGTACAGGGCCCAGCTGGGGAAGACAGGACAGGTCCTGAGCCTCTGTCTCCTACCAGGCTTCCCAAGTGATCCTGACAACGAGGAAAAGTTTGAGAACTATCACGGACTGTCTGGAAAATGGGACATCAGACAGTTTGAAAAAGGAATTTGGCCAATCGGGATTTCTCCTTGGAAGCTCCTGGGCTGCTTCCCTGTGGTTAAAATCACCTAAATAGGAATGTCACTCGCAGTTGTAAGTAGAGAGACATTTAGGTGAGCGAAGCATCACTACTGCTGAAGGGAAAAGCTGCGTGCACGCACGCGCACACACACACACGCACACACACACTCCCCATCTTTGCGGCAAAACCTGTAGGAACCTGCCTGCCCATCCCTTAAAGAAACTGCCACCCGATGGTCTTGTGTTTTCCTGCATTGACTCTACCAGACTTTCCAGAAAGACATCTCTCCTTCCCAGTCCCTTTCGGAGCTTCCTTACCAATACCGTGGACCTTCCTTGTTGCACACGTGTTGCGTAGCCAAGCAGGCCTTCTCCATCGTTCGTTGCCCACTTTTGGCATATGCTACCGTACTATTATTTTTTTCTTAAATCTACTTTTTAAAAAAGAAACTGTATACCATACCATTTATAGTACAGAGTTGATGTCCATAAAAACAAAACAAAACAGTGCCCGCAGAAGGCTGGGATCCCGAGGCCTGCGTCCTCCAGGTCCTGAGCCTTGCTTTTCGGAAAGGTGCATTCAGACTTTCTCCTAGAGGCCATTCAAGGACTGGGAGGGGACTGTCAGGAGATGGCTTCTTCTTTATGGGATTAAGGTAATTCATGCCTCGTCTGAAATTGTCTGGGGTGCCACCCTTCACTTTGTCCTAGGCTCAGTGTTCCAGAAAGGACAACAGTACTGAGACGTGGCTGGTCCCATGATGACAAGAGGACAAAGCCCACTCCCAAGCCAGTTACTCAGTCTCCCCCAGCTTCGGCCCTGGGACTATGCAAGGGGGTGACAGTCCTTCACCCTCCAGAGGTATTACATGGTGGAATGGGATGACCAATAACACAAACTGCAAGCCCTAGATAAATGTCCACTGTCCCATATCACAAAAAGGTGCAACTCAAAGAGCTGAAGACCAATTATCTGCTCCTCTGCTGACTTCAGTGAGCAGCTTCACACCCTCTGCCCCCTAGAAAATGCCAGAGAAGGCAGGATCTGATGCTTCCTGTTCAATGACAACAAATGTGAGCTTTTAAAACTTTCTATGCAATTGACAAAAGCTGAACTTCAAGGCACGCCTGGCCGGCCACGCCTCCACAAAGCTATCTGGAGCTATTGTAACCTGCTGGGCCACATTCTCACCTTAGAGGAGGACCCCAGTGAATTCACTAGCATGCTGCCAGCCCTCCGTATCCCTCTGGGACAGTTTCATCTGTAGGGGTAGGAATCCTGAGGGCCACTGCCCCATCTCCACAAAGAGCTGAGGTCCCATTAACCTGAGATCCCCCAGGCTGGCTTACGGCACCTGCAAGATCCCCAGAGTCCCAGCCCAGTTCCTAGATTCTTGCTCTGGGGAGCTGTCAGCCAGAGGCCCAGCTAGGCAGGTTGTGCCACACCTGGGGTGGGGAGAGAGGGCAAGGTGGTGAAGAAAGAGGACCAGGAAATCTGGCTGCAACACATTTCAAAGACTTAAAAAATCAGGCAGCATCAGCCACAAGGCTGAACAAAACAGAGAAAGAGGACAGCAAATTATCTAGGTTTTTCTAGTCAACGCATGAGTTTCAAGGTTTCTGATCTGAGGGGAAATTGGGGTTCCATTGACTAGAAGTATCTATTATATGTCCCTTTCTGCCCCCTCCCCCACCCTCGACTTATTAAGCATAACTGGAGACAAAAGAAGCATCAGGGCTGTCTCCCATTGTATCTGGGTGGTTGGAGACGAGGCATCCCCCTCGGGCAAACATAAACCACCACCCCCAGGCCGAAGTCTCTTACCCAAAATAAGACTTGCTCATGCTGCAGTTATTAAGGGGACGGGTCTATCCCGGGAGCTTGGCCAAAAGGGATTTAAAATGCAGAGCCTGACCACTGGTCCATGAGGTATGGGGTGGCTCATGGGGTAGAGGGCAGAGCTCAGAAGGTTCCAGAACCATTTACTATCTGCCTGTGTAAGACCCAACCATGAAAGAGGCTTACAGGCACTGCCAGCCCATCCCAAAAGGGAAGCACTTTGCAAACTATTCCCTCTGGGCTCTCAGGGGCAACTCTGAAACAAAACTTTACTAACCATAATGGGCAAATATAATCCCACCTAAAAAAAGAAATTATGATTCCAGGCTTTGAAGAGAATGTCTGCACCAGACCAATGATAGACAGCTGCAAGAAAAACAAACCGACTGTACACCCACCACCAACTCAGGTTCCACGGGGACTGCATGATCGAGGAAGCAATGAACCCTCTGTGAGAACTCGCCCTGTTATGCTGAAAGCACAGTGATTAAAATACCCACTTGGCAGTCATGTGTTACTCGGTGGAGACAGTCTAACTGGACGACATTGTTCGCAAGGTTTCAGAGCTGGAAGGAACACTAGGAATGATCGCCACACCTCCCGCTTCTTGCCCATCTCCACCCTTGGGGCAGATCAGGGGCTGTGTCCTCAGGAGACCAAGGGACTAGACCTAAGTCATCATCGGGCAGGCACAGGACCCGTGTCCTCCCGCTCCAGTGGCCCAGGCTGTCAGTGCACCGCACTGCACCACCCCCCATACGAGGGGGCCCCTTGGACTTCTGAGTTAAAGAAACACCCACAGCCATGGTCACACACACACAGTCTCACACAAAGACAAACGCACATATAAACCATGTTTTTCTGCCACCCAAGACATTGGATGAGGCCAGGGAAGTGAGAGATCAGCACTGGAGACCTCAGGGAGAAGGAAGAGGAGCAGGTGCTGAACACGCCCCTCCCCAAGACCCCCTCTGCCGGGGAGGCACACATTCTTTTCAAAAGCCCGCAAGCTGCAGCCCTGCTGAAACCAAGCTTCCAGCAGACACCTTCTCCAAAACCAAGCTCAACTTCTCAAACTTCCTTCCCTGCCCAATGGGTAATGGCAGAAATTTTCTCCCAGCCTCCGGCCCTGTGCAGAACTCACGCCCACTCTGCACACCTGAGGCCTCCGCCCTCCCTCCCCTGCCCTGCCCGGCCACCCGCTTACCAGCTGTGCCTGCCTGGGACCTGCGCTCCCGGAGGCCCTTCCCTCTGCCTCACCAGCCACCGAGTGGGGGCAGGATCACCTGTAGCACCTGCTCATGGGCTGAGCCCAGACACTGCCAGGGCCGCCTCCCAGGCGCAGGGAGCCACTCAGAACGCCACACTGAGTCAGTGGCCAGGGTCCAAAACTGGCTTCCTGGAGAACTTGGAAGGGGCACCGCCCAATGGCGCTCTCAGAGAAGTCCTGATTATCACGACGTCAATGCGGAGAGGGCTGCCAGCCCGACTGGGAAACAGCTCCATCCAGATTTTTTGTCTAGTTGGTTTTGATACTGCACAAATGTCAGAAATCTCCTTCCTGCTCTTTATTGATTTCGAATGTAAATCAAAAGGCCTGTTCATTCATGTCTCCGAATCCCAAATATCGGTCCCTCGACTGGTCTCTGGCAAAACATTAACCCTGCTGGAGTCGAGGCAGAGGGACCGACAGGGGCCTTCATCCCGGGTCCATTTAAGGCACCAAGCAGACACGTGACCCTGGATAAATCTGTCCCTTTCACTCACTCTTTTAATGCCCAGGACCGACACATTCTAGTTCATGTCACTCAGCGGCGAGCTTCCCAGTTACTGCCACCTGCTGTTCCCTTCTCTTCCTCCTTCCAACCTGCTGGGAAAGCTCACCTGCTTGGCCTGCCACGCAAAAGTGCACTACTTTACACAGCTCTAGACCCGGCCGTGCCCCTCTCCAGGAAGAATGCTATGCACAAAACCCCACAGCATTTTTAACCTCAAATTTCAAGTCTTTGTTTAAGGGTCTTAAAAAAAGAATCCCTACAGGTTCCTGGAAGCTCTCTGTACTTTTGTCCACGGCTGTCAGACAGAGGAGTGGGAGAAAGAGCCCTGTCTTGAGTTCAGGGACCCCGGAGCATTTCCAGGCCCCTGTTCCAAACCACTGTGGCCATCAAAGGTCAAAGCTGACAGCAACTGCCCTAAACCGCCTCGGCACCCCCAAATTTCTGTCCCACCAGGGAGAGGAAGAGGTGGTGAGAGCCCAGCCAATCACACCACAAAGCAGGCGCCTCAGGTGCCTCAAATTAAAGGGAGTACATTCAAGGGCCAAAGCTCTTGGCTGAGGCAGGGGTTGTTTTGCTTTTTAACTTTCCCAGCAGCGGGCAAAAACCTTCAGCTCTGCTGCCGAATATAACCAGTGCGACTTGGAATGCGCCGAGGAGCCCATTATTTCCTATTCAGTGCCCCTCCCTCCTCGCCATACCCCATAATTACAGAAAGTTTAGGGTTGGGATTTTCTTATGATGCTGCTTTGTGTGTGTGTGTGTGTGTGTGTGTGTGTGTGTGAGAGAGACAACACAGAAGGAAAGGTTATTTAAATCCAAGTTAGAAGGGGAAAGTCAGCATTGTTAAAAGGGCAAATTAAGAACACATTGCCCTGGGTTTTAGGTAATTCAAGGTCATTTGCAATAAACAAGACAGAAAATGGAATCATCTGGCCCATGTGGGCCATGGTGTCCACCACCTCGCAGGGTCACACAAGCCGAAAACACTGTACGGGGGTGATAGTTGATGTCTCTGACGTAGAAAGCCTACCAGATTAAAAATTCAAGGGCATGTTTTATAGCCCAGGTGTTTTATATAGCCTTTGTCTCATAATTAGAGCTCTTCCTAGCCCCCCAAAGCCCTCCTCATCCTGAAAAGCACAGGTTCATGGTCAAGAATGAGGACTCTAAGATCTGAAAGATGTGGCTCCGGTCCCAGTGTCACCACGTACTGGCTGGGTGACCGTGGGCATGTCACTTAACTTCACAGAGCTTTCTTCATTCACAGAGTGCAGACAATAATAGTGCCTTTTACTTCACAGGGTTTCAGGAGGATCAAAGACTATTGGGGTTACCAAGTGCATCCCACACAGTCAATTGCTCACTGAGTGTTAATCAGAATGAGAATGATGCAGGATCGTACACTGCTTTGGGAAAGGGTGGCAAGTCCTGGTGCCAATGCTTTCTATGAAATGGCATCTATAAAGCAAGATCATTCCCATTTCCCTCCCCACATGGAATATATTTTACAGCTAAGACAAAAAGCAGGGTTGGGAATGCCAAGTACTTAATGTATAATACCATTTAATGAGCACCTACCATGTGCCAGGAACTTAACCATATTTTCAGGAATCCTCATCATCCTGCAAGGCAAGTCGTTAGCCCCATTTTGTACATGGGGGACCCAGGCTTGAAACACGTCCCACACCTGCTCCCTATTGCAGGCCAAAGTCTCAATGCAGATAAGCCACAGATCAGGACTCGACAGGTCTGCTTGATGGCACGGTGCCTTGAATTCTGGGGCTCTGTCTAGCCCAGGGTTCTTTCCCTGAAAACAGCAAGCATGGACACATTACTCACAGAACGTTCTAGAGCTCCTGATTCCCTGATTTAGGAGTGCTAGAAACTCAGACCAAGGAAGAGGAAGTAGCTTGTCCAAGGTCACATGGCAGGCCAGAGGCAGGGCTGGTATTTGGGCTTAGGTCTACTGACTCTGGAGGAAGATCTTGTCCACGAATGCCCGACGGTTCCTAGCGGAGTGTGCCAGCACTAGGAACAAGAGGGTGTAGTTATGAACAGACACCGGTTTTAGAGCAATGCAAAGGTGAGCTGAGCAGACCCCTCCCTCCCAAGTCTGGCAGGAAAGCAAGGCATGCTGGGCAGGCTGCCTTCAGCTTGGCTCACCCCTGAACCACAGCCCCTAAATGATCAGTGTTTAAAATTACCCTCCTAGATGCTTCATGAATTTCTATTGTGACCCACTCTTAGCTGTTGCACGCACTCTCCTGTCTCCCTCCCTCCTCCCAGTCTGCAACTAATCTGCTTGTCAGTACCGTCTGTCTCCAGCAATGGAGTTCCATCAGGTGGCTGACCCCTGTAAATAATTAAAGGGTGATCCAACAGCCTCAGTGGAGGCCTATTGAGAGGAGGGTGGCTTGTTAAATTAGACATGGGAGGGAGGCACTGCTCAAAGCCTAACAACTGCTTCCTCAACAGATGGTGAGCAGAGTGTAGCAGGAACTCGGCAGCCCACAGAGCCAGCCTGCCAAGGGCAAAAACAAGGCAGGAGCATGGGGCCTCCATTCAGCAGGCAAACTTTAACAATATCAGAGCCCCTTAGCTCCCTTACTGCAAAGACCTGTGCAACCCTGGGCAAATCCACCACCCTTTTGGGAGCTGTTTTCTTTTTCTTTTTCTTTTTGTTAGAGAAGGGGTCTCTCTCACTCTGTCACCCAGGCTGGAGTACAGTAGCCCAATCACAGCTCACTGCAGCTTCCAACTCCTGAGTGCAAGCGATCCTCCTGCCTCAGCCTCCCGAGTAGCTGGGACTACAGGTGCGCACCACCATGCCCAGGTAATTTATTTTTTGTAAAGACGAGGTTGCACTATGTTGCCCAGGCTGGACTTGAACTCCTGGCAAGTTCAAGTGATTCTCCCACCTCGGCCTCACAAAGTGTTGGGATTACAGGTGTGAGCCACTGCACTCGGCCCGGGAGCTGTTTCCTTACCTCTAAGATGACTGATACTTTTATTTCTCTCTTTTCTTTTAAATTGGAGGAAAATATCCATTTTAGAAAGTAAAATTACACAAAGTGCCAACCTTTTTTGGGCAGGGGAAAACTACACAAAGCACAAAATGCCAGCTTTCGCTCCATCCCCTCAAAGTTAAGTACTGTTGGCAGTTTGGTCTGTAACCTTCCCAGCTGGTTCCTACAGCAGGGAGCATTAGCATGCTTTGTGTATATGTGTGCATATATACACACACTTGTAGGTATAGACACATATATATATATGCTTTAAAAAAATACGATCATACCATATGTATCGTTCTGCATCTTGTTTTTGTTGATTTTACTTAATATATCATGAAAATCTTTCCAAGACAGTCCATAGATCTACCTTGTCCATTTATGGTTGTATAATCAATTCTGAAATTGATTGAGCCTTCCCCCTATTACTGGACATTCAGGTGTCTCTAACCTTTACACAATACACAGTCTTGTACATGTACTTGTGTGCACAGGCTGTCGTTCCTATAGGTGTCAGATTCCCACAAGCTGGACTGCTGAACACTAAGGAACATACATTTTCAGTTTCAGTAAGTACTGTCAAGTTACCATCCAACAACATAGTAACAATTTGCACAGCTCAACTATGTATGGGCTCAGGGAGCCAGCAGAAAGCCCCATGAGCCTCTGCTGCCCACATTCTCTGACCCCACTCCCTATCCTTTCAGCCAGTAGAGCTTCCATTTCATCTTCTTTATATACAGGCTTCCCACATAAGAGTTCACTTGGGAAAGAAAGGGCAATAGCTCTGCCTAAAATGTTTGAAAACCACCAAATGAACTCTAAGGCTCTTTTCACCTGCATTCTTAGACAATGGGGAAGGATACTATAGTTATTTTTACAGAAAACCTTCTAGGCATTTCACAATTATTCACCTTATTTTTCATGACAAGGGAAAATTGCAGTAGTCTATTGCAATCTTTACAGAGAGCATCAATGAAACCACCTAAAATGTTAATAAACTGCTAGCATTTATGCAGCATTTACTATGTGCTTAACACTTTGCAAGGATAATCCCATCTGATCCTCTTAGCCCTGTTTTACAAATGCAGAAACTGAGACTTAGAGAAGTTATTCTCATAAGGTCCCACCAGGTGCTGATGAGAGGTAGAGCAGGTTGGACCTAGGCAATCTGATTCCACAGTCCACACACTTGCCCAGCACCTTACATACATACACACATACATACACACACACACACACACACACACACACACACACAAAAGGCTTCCAGATCTTGGCCTAATGGCCTCTTTGAACCAACTCTATGTGATGAGCTTCTGTGTCGTCCCTCTCTGCCCAGATTGGTGAACCAAGGGAATGCTGTCACTTTGAGAGATGGCAGCACCTCCTCCTCTCGCTGAGGACCTCTCAGCCACCTCTCTGCCTCGGGTCCTCCAGCACCCCGCCACCGATCCTTCATGACCTCCCCAGGGCAGATCTGTTCTCCCCCTTTCACAGCCACACACCTGAACAAGGATGGTGGAAGGTCAACCTGACAAGAGACAGAAGCAGCAGGGAGCCGAGGTCCCCAGCCCTGATCTGCTGACCTCTGACCTTCGCTCTACTGCCCCACAACTTCTCAATGGGCGTCATCCACACTCAGAACCGGGAGAGAGAGGAAAGAAGAGCCAGAACTTTTGCAGGTATGGATCAAAGAATTAGCCAGGTTACCAGGAAATTTAGTCTAAAGAGGGGATGAAGAAAGAGAAAAGAAGAAAGAACAAAAGGGAAGAGAGAAAAGGGAAACAGGAAATGAGGAAGAGGCAGATAAAGCTAGAAAAGGAAGATGAGGAGGCTCATCTCAAAAACACAAGTGGCCTGGGCTGGAACCCCTAAAGCAGCCCCCCTGCCTCATTCCCCTCTGCAGAGAGGTGAAGAAAAGCAGAAGAGCAGACGCAGATCCCTCGCGGGGACGTTGCACAATCAAAAGAAAAGGAACTCTTCTTCTTGGAGCAAAGCCTGCAGCCGGGTTCCCATCAGCCGGATTCTCCACACCCACCCACGGCAGAAAGCCAATTGAGGATGCACCTGAGAGTCCCACGCTCTCCTGAAGACCCAGCCCCAGGGGGCTTCCAGGAAGCTGTGGCATCAGCCAGGAATGCTGCGGGCACCAGCAAGGTGCAGGGAGAATGGTACAGGGCAGCCATGCAGAGCTTCTCTGCCTCGAGTGTTTCGTGTTGTTCTGGAACTGATTGACAGGTCAGAGACACTGATGCAATATGACCTCTCGTAGTACATTTTGATAAATGTCAGTTCCTGGAAGCCAGAAAAATTATTGCAGCATTGTTGGTAACAGCAGAAGACTGGAAACACCCTAAATATCCATCAAGAGGGGATTGACAAATAAACAACAGACTATTATAGTAATAATGGCACATCTATACAGAGGAAATGCTATACAGCTATTAAAAAGAACATGACACATGTGAGCTGCTCTCCCAGATTTAATAAGTAAACAATAAAAAAGCACAGAAGAGCATAAATAGCATATTCCCAGTCGGGCGTGGTGGCTCATGCCTGTAATCCTAGCACTCTGGGAGGCAGAGGCAGGAGGATCGCTCAAAGTCAGGAGTTCAGAAACAGCCTGAACAAGAGTGAGACCCCGTCTCTACTAAAAATAGAAAGAAATTAATTGGCCAACTAAAAATATATAGAAAAAATTAGCCGGGCATGGTGGCACATGCCTGTAGTCCCAGCTACTCGGGAGGCTGAGGCAGGAGGATTGCTTGAGCCCAGGAGTTTGAGGTTGCTGTGAGCTAGGCTGACATCATGGCACTCTAGCCCAGGCAAGAGTGAGACTCTGTCTCAAAAAAAAAAAAAAAATAGCATATTCCCATTTGAGTAAAAGGGCTGAGGGACACAGAAGGGTTCTAGGGACTGGGAACATTCTATTCCTTAACCTGAGTACTGGGTACGTGGATGTTCAGTTTATCATTCTTTAAACTGTACATATGTCTTGTATGTACATTTGAATATATGCTATTTCACAATTTAAAAAATTTAAAGGTGGGAACGTGTATGCACATTTATAGGTGCATGTGCACAGAAAATCTCTCAAAATTGTTATGAATGCCTCCAAGAAGGGAAACGGGGAGGCAGTGGGATGGGGTACCAGGAAGGTTTACTCTTTCACTCTATATCCTTTTAAAACTTTTCAATGTCTTTTACCACATGCATGAATTGCCTATCTAAAAAAAAACAGCTGCTGGCAATTCTCCAGGGTGTTTCAGCATCACAGATCGGGAAAGTACCCAGGGGGCCAGTTTCCCCATTTTACAGCTGAACAAGCCACAGCCCAGAGGATCTGAGTGTCCTGTCTAAGTCCGCACAAAAAATGGGTGGTGGGCTGGGGAAGACAGGACAAGTCTCCCGCATGCGTGCAAGCCGCTGTTGTCCCTCCTGCCCTCCCACCCAGAGACTCCCGGACTGCCCAAACCCGAGGACCACCTGCCTGCAGCCCCACACCCTCCTGCAGCTCCTTTCCCCACTGCCGTCTCAGATGGGGCAGGGAGAATCCGGGGAGGGGCCCCACAGTCCCGGGGGGACTCAAGGGACACAGTCAAGGTTGGAGGTGCCAGCTCTGGAGCTCCCCACCCCACACCCCAGGCCGCTGCCTCTAACTTGTGGACACCCAGATGGGAGGGCCGGCTCCAGGCTCCCGGCTCCCATCCTGACACTCAGGGCACTGTCTGCCTGTGTGGCCTTTCCTCAGGGGATCCTCCTGGCAAACTGCTGCCCAGCAAATCCCCTGGGGGAGCTCCACATGCTGGCCGCTTTGCAGTCACAACCACATTTGGGGGGAAAAGCACTTGGCCTGACGCCTTCCTGCCAGTAACCAGGCCCCGGACACAGCCTTGGGGTGGGCGCCCAGAGCCAAGCCCAGCTCCGCTTGTTAATACCACCCTCGCCTGTGTGTTTACATTAAGGAAAATCCTTGAAGGGCTGTGCCAAAGAATCATAAAACCTCAGAGCCGGGGGGTTGTTAAGAAAACAGGATGGTTTTCCCTGAAGTCAAAATCCACCATGCCTGCTTCATTTATTAGTGGCCAGAAATAACTCAATCCAAATTTTAATACTTCCTTACTTAACAAATGCTCACAAACCTGAGTTCATACATCCTTTTCAACAAACACTACCTCACTGTGAGCCGGGCACTTTGGGGGCACTGAGAATAATTACAAGAACAAACACGTGGAGGACACTTACCGTACAGCTTAACACACCGCAGGCTCGTAGCTAAGCTCCCTGCATAGCGTCTGGCTAGGCCCTCCCAGCAGCCCTGTCGGGAGAGTCCCATTTTACAGAGGAGGAAAGCAAGGCTTTGGGGTTAAGTCGCCCGTCCAAGGTTACGGAGCCAGCAAATGGCAAACTGAGGTCTGTCTGGCTCCAAAGCCCCTTGCCCACCCACTGCGTAAGACATGGCCCTGTGCGCAAGGAGCACCCCCTCTCTGGGGTTCTGGGCTTCCTCTAACTCCACTCTGCCTGAAGAGGGCCAGTCAGGCCCATCGCTCCCCGCTCCCAGACTCCCAAGTCTACCCATCGGAACTGCAGAAACGGGAGCCTCCCGGGGGTGGGGACCAGGCTGACCATGCCACAGGTCAGAGGGAGCACCTGGCCAGGAGTTCCAAACAAAGCCCGAGCCTGGCATCCATCCATGACACTGGCTGCCCTCTCTGCCTCAGCTCAGACCTAGGGTCCTGGGGACCCTGTCACATTGACACCACACCAGGCTGACAGTCTGGGAGAGGAGACTCATGCAAGGAGAACAGTCCAGGATGGGCAAACTCTACCCCCCTGGCCGAAAGCCATGGCCCAAGGGCTGGCAGACCATCTTGTGGGCAGGGCCAATGCTGCAGGGCTGGGGAAGGGGCAGGATGTGGGAGTTGGGGTCAATCCAGGCTGCAAACCCTCTTTGGGAAATTCCCTAAACCTCTCTGGGAGGTCTCCTCCTCACCTATAAAAGTAGGGGTGATATTCCATCCCTAATCCCACAGGGAAGAAAGTTTTGTTAAAGTGACCTATTCACATAAACTTCTTAAAAAGAGTTCTAAGGCCAGGCACAGTAGCTCACACCTGTAATCCAAGCACTGTGAGAAGCCACGGCGGGAGGATCACTTGAGGCCAGGAGTTTGAGACCAGCCTGGGCAACACAGCAAGACCCCATCCCTCAAAAAAAAAAAATTAGCCAAGCATGGTGGCATGCGCCTGTAGTCCCAGCTACTTGGGAGGCTGATGTGGGAGGATCACTTGAGCCCAGGAGTTTGAGGTTGCTGTGAGCTATGATCGTGCCACTGCACTCTAGCCTGGGCAACAGAGCGAGACCCTGCCTCTTAAAAAAAAAAAGTTCCGAGACATATTTTACAGATGTGAGGTACCACTCTCTGTACACCACGGCCATAACAAAGAACTTGCAGCTCCCCCGATAACTGCTCTCTGCCTGGAACATCCTGTACGCTCTTCTGACTGGGAAGGTTCAGGGTTCAGATCAAATGCCAGGTCCTCTGAAAGGCACCCCCTGGCCCCCCCACCCCAAGGAAGGCTGTCCATGCCCTCCTGTGCACATCAGCCCTCCCCTCCTCCACAGGTGCCTCTTGTTCCCAGGGCACCTCCCTGTCACCCTGGACAGGAATTCCACATCTACTGGTCAATTTCCAATTTCTCCTGGGGAGGCCAGGACTTCTTGAGGATGTCCTCTGTACCCACAGTATGTATTGGGGGTGTCTGGCATACATCAGGTGCTCAATAAATGTTTACTAAATAAATGACAAGTATTACTATCATCACCCTCTGAAATCTGTGAAAGGACACAGAACCTTCCCGGGGAAGTGGCTCCCTACGGGGGCCTCCACCACTGGGACAGACCAGGACCACTGGAACCTCCCTGCTCTGTCTGCTTCCCAGAAATGATTCTCATACCCCGACCGACCAACTTCTCACCATAAAGCAAAGTCGGCTTCATCTGTACCTGGCGCTGAGGACACAGGAGGCCCGTCCCCAACTTCCCCTACATACACACAAGTTCTCAGTCTAGGAATTCCCGTCCAGAGGCCCTCAAAGTAGAGCTTTCCTTATCTCATCCTTTCAAAGGTCCATTGTGGTAGATGTATTACATTTATGATGGACGTTTAACGTTGGATGGGGTGGGGGTCACCTTGGGAGCACACACTCCCTTCATCGAAGGCAATCCCAGGGGAGGGACTCAGCCACGAGCTGCTGGCAGCCATGACTCACAGCCACTGGGGCTGGGGCATCAGCTCTGTGGTGGGCCGGGCGGCACATTAAGCTTTCTCAAATGGTCCCCCCTCAAGAAGAGCTTCTTCTAGAACAGAAAATGAGTCCAATGATCTCAGAGAGAAATGACACGTAGAGTCACAGAGGAAAAGCACTTTGTTATTTCTATGTTACTCACAACTGAGCTGATAGGATCTAACGTTCTCTTTCCTGGTTTTAGATTATTTTTAAGATCACATAATTTCACTTCAAAAAACCTGTCAACGAGTTGCTCTGTGAATTTTCCATTTTCTCCCTCATCATTCTCAAGCTCCAAGTTCACACACTTGGGGGGGAAAAAAATCTATTTTTTGATCTGCAGACTCAAGCCACATCACATGAGCAGATATTCACATCAAGCTGGGGACGAGGTCTGGGCAAAAAAAAAATGGTTAAAACTCTACAGTGGGCACAAAAATAAAACGTGAAAAATGTCACATTTTAAAGTACATGAAAATCCATCCAAAATATTTTTTAAATAAAACATGATTTTCCCCCAATACATAAGAAATGTAGGTTTATTGAAGCAAAACTGGCAAAGGAAAGAAACCACCAAGAGGAAGATAACTATTATGCCATCATCCACTAACAGTGGATAAACCACCATTAACAACTATATGCATTTCCTTCTCTTTTCTTCCACTTATTTCATTTTTAATAATTAATTAGATGCATACTGTTTGGTAACCCATTTTTTCCACTATTGTGAACAATCAAGTAGTAATTCTTTACAGCAAGTTTTTGGTGTTTAAAGGCCATAGGTCTATTGGATATTTAGATTATTTGTAATTTTTCATCAGTGTAAGTAATGCTGCAATTGACATCCTTGGGGCCAAATTCTTTTTAAATCCTAGCTGGTCTTTAACACAAATCCCCAGTGCCTAACTCACATAACTTTATTGAATTTGCATCTTACAAACCTAAATATCGGGTTCTTCATGCCTGCAGCAGGGGGTTACCAGCTGAGAGAGGAAATACAGGCTCCAGCAACTCCAAAAGATGGGGCCTTCTCTTTGCTGGTGTTCTACAACTGGCGAATCCCGGCTCCTGCGTCCCAAGATGGACTGATGGGCCACACCCCACCCCAGACAAGGTGTGCCTTCCCCCCTGTTTAGCCTCAGACACTCAGAGGCACCTGCCTAGAAAACAGAACACTGGCTTCCCCAGGTTCCCCTGGAATCTCATCTTACTTATCACCTGCTTTACAGACAAACGGCATTAATGCAATTAAGTCTGGATCTTTTAAATTAAAAAACTGGTCTTATAGATTACAGATTTCCCAAGCTTCTCTTAGCTTCTTTCAGCTTTTGAAGATAGTCTTCACCCCAACATCACAGCAGTTGTTCATCATCATCACCATCAACAACATTTATGCTTTTTACTAAGCAGCTGGCATGCGCTGTCACATTTAACCCTCAAAACCATTCTGGGAGAAATTGCTGACCCCATTTGATGGATGAGAAAACTGAGGTTCATCATAAGGAATCCAACTGATGCACAAAGCTGTCATGACAGCAGTCAGGATTCAAACCAAATCAACGACAAAACCCAATGCCGCCAGACTCAAACTTTGGCAATAAAATCTACAGTTCTGGTGAAGGCAGGAGACTAAAGCCCCGTACAGATGAGTTTCCATGGGATGGGGATGGCTATACAAATGCTGGTGGCCCTGGCCACCACGCTGCCAGTTACCAGGGAAGCAAGCAGGAAGGCTAGTCGCTCCACAGGCCTCAAACCACACGACAGGAAAGCATGAGGCTGATCCATGATTGAGGGGCCCCAGTATCTAAACGGCATCCTCATACAAAGTGCAGCACGCCTTATTGGCTAAAATAGGGCACACACGTGCTATGAACTTAAATGCTCTCTCTGTTAGCTTGGCCCATGAGAAACAGAATTACAAAGTTGAAAGGGATCTCAGAGGAAATCAGGCAGTCCAATTCCCTCAACTTATTTCCACAAAGAGGGAAACTGAGGCTCTAGGAATCTGGGTCACAAACCCAGCAGGAGCAAACCCAGGTCTACAGCCCCCAACTTAGTGGTCCAAGAGATAACTCACAGCAGTATGTGAAACACAAAACTCACAAGAATTCCCAAAAATATTAATTTCTACCTGGATTTTTTTTTTCCTTTTTTTTTTTGAGACAGAGTCTCATCTCACTCTGTCACCCCAGGTAGAGTGCAGCGGTGTCATCATAGCTGACAGCAACCTCAAACTCCTGGGCTCAAGCCATCCTCCCACCTCAGCCTCCTGAGTAGCAGAGACTACAGGCACGAGCCACAATGCTCAGCTAATTTTTCTATTTTTAGTAGAGATAGGGTCTCACTCTTGCTCAGGCTGGTCTCAAACTCCTGAGCTCAAGCAGTCCTCCCGCCTTGGCCTCCCAGAGTGCTAGGATTACAAGTGTGAGCCACTGCGCCCGGCTTTATCTGGAATTTAAACAAAACTGACTGTCTAATTTACAGGACTTTGATCAAGGATTTGATCTGATGTCTCTGGTATATCTGACCAAAAAAAAGTGAAGAAATGTATATAACGGTAACAACAACAATAAAGACGTAATAAAGTATTTCAGTCAAAGGTAGTTTTATTTTGTAAATTGACATCAGAGTATTTTTGCAACCTTAATCAGAGGCCTGGGACACACCCAGCATTATCCCGGCCGACACAAAAGAAGAAAACACACACGCACAGACCACGCCACACACGCAAGCACGCAACTAACAGGAGGTTCTCGCCCAGATCCACCGGCAGCTTGAGTGGTGTCGCAAAGACTCCAATTTTCCAAAATTGGAAAGTTTACTCAATGGGTCCTACTGGGCTCAACTGCACTAGGCGTTGGCAGTTTTCTTAGTAACTTGCTTTGATCTTTCTTTCATTCACTTGAATATTACTGGGGAATCTACTTAGTCTGTTTGGGTGTAGAGGATCTATCAGTGAATAAAAGAAAAATAAAAGGACGCTGCGGAACGTTCACTCCAGGGCAGGGGAGGCAGGCAACGAGCAAGTCACTAACGCGCACAGCGTGCTGCACGGCAGTGACTGCAGAGAAGATGAAGCGGGGAGGGGACAGGCAGCCAATGGGAAGGGCAGGGGAGGCACCCTCACGTGGGGTGGTCAGAGAAGACCTCGCTGGGGTGAGGACTCAGCAAAGCCCTCATGTTGGAGGCAGGGGTGCAGCCCTGCGGGCACGTGGGGGAAGAACATTCCAGGAGAGACAAAGGCGCCCAGGGTGGGAACAGGAAGGAGGCCAACTGGGCTGGGGCAGGACGAGCCACGCCATGGGAGGAGGACAGAAACTGTGGCTTTCACAGGGGAATGAATGGGAGTCACTGGTTCCCATCAGAGACTGACATGAGCTGACTTGCATTTTAAAGGACCCTCTTATCATTAAATCTTTTCCTGAATTCCTACTTACGTTCAGACATACCCACATGCAGGCACGTACACATTCGCACACACCCCAGAGAATGTCTGGCCCCAGTGCCCTGGGTGGCACAGGTCACCCCTAATGACTATATGGTGCTGCTGCCCCCCTATCAGTCACTCATTCTCATCCCCTGACCCCGAGTTCCGGTCCCACCGCGCCTGCAGAGGCCTTGGGAACAGCCTCCTTCCAACTGCTTAGACCCGCAGTTGTGAGCCTCTCCTTTGCTTGCAGCTCACATCCCCCACAAGCCCTGCCTCCTTCCAACCAGAACCCACCCAACACTCACCGGGGCCCCGGCAGAGGTCTGGGGAGCCCACCTTTCAAGGGAAGCCTGAATGACAGCCCAAGCGTCTGTCATTCTTGTCCCATGGCGCTTGAAGGGGAAAGAGGGGCCCAGCTGTCTGAGCTGGGACAGCAGGTGGAGGGGCCAGAGTGGGTCAGACTGGCCCGCCCCTGTCCTCTGCATCACCTCCCCCCACCTGCCTCGGAAGGAACGCAAGGAAGAGCACAGAAAGGTGAGCGAGGATGGTCGGCCTTGGGGTGCTGCAGCGACAGAGAGAAACCAGCTGTACGTCATTCTCTCCTTATCAACAGGGGTTCTGGGGAACTCACCAAGTCTCAGAGTGGCCCTGGCCCTCTAGGACGAGGAGGAACGTCTCCTGAGGGCCTGTGACGTGCCACCTGCTTTTGGAATCAACCATGTTCCTGTGACCCCAGCGACGGTCATTCTCATTTCTCGGATTAGGTGACGGGCTCCCAGGAGCTGAGGGCACCGCCCAGGGTCACAGCACAGAACAGAGCTGGGACTCGGACCTGGGGCTGCCCAAGACCTCCCCCCTCGAAATGCGTCTAATCTTCCTCGGGTGGTGAGCCCCCAGCCCACCCCAGCCCACCCACAGCGCTCCACGGCAGGGAGGTCTGGACTCTGAAGCCAAGGACAGGTAAGAGCCCACACCTGAGAGCCGCAGATTCTCCGAGACAGCAACAGCAATAAAGGACACCTCACGTTTACCAAGTGCTTCCTGGGCACGAAGCCCTGGTCCCCGTACTTTACACGCTGACTCACTGACCCTCACATCATCGCTGATCGATATGGTGACATCGTGCCAAACACAGCAATAATAATAACCCTCACGACGGGCCTGGCCAGTAGGTATTACGATTGTCCCTTTACAGATGAGGAAACTGCCACCCAGAAAAGCAACATAACTTGCTGAAGGTTAGGCGCAAGTCAGACCCGGCCATCTGATCCCAGGGGCCACTTCCAAGCCCTGCGCCCCGTTCTCTGTGCGCTGATTCACATTCCTCTTCTAGGAGTGTCACGAGGTTAATTTAGCGCTGGTTACAGTCGGCCCTCCAGAGCCCTCATTCAATTCCTCTGCACCCGCCATGCGCCAGGCACTGTGCTAGGCCCCGGGACTTCTGGATAAAAAGGTCATGATATGGTCTTTACCCCTGAAGAGAGAGGAACTCCCTGCTCTGAAGCTAAAGGGCTTTAGTCACCCTTCGTAGAGAACAGGGGGCTGTCCCTAAAGCATCTGGTGTGGACAGTGGAGGGGCTGCAGGGGCCACCCTAGGAGCGACAGGCTGGGAGTTGGGGCGGGAGGCAGAGAGGGGTCTGCCGTTTTCCCTGTGTAGCAGATTTTAACCTTGTACCACTCTATGCTCCAGCGCTCGGACAAAGACACTTCGTAATCAGCCAGACCCCACTGTGAATGTCAGTCTGTCACCAGCGGTGTGCCCTCAGGAGACTAACTCCCTCTCTGGGCCTCAGTTCCCTCCTGCACGATGGCAGGTGAGCGCCGACTCCAGTGTGCCCAGGGCAGCTGGAGGGATCGGTGGGTACGATGTTCTCAGCGCCAACCCAGAGCCCGGAACAGAGAGCAGGCAGTGTTTGCTGTAGCATAAATGTCCTTATGGTCAACACCATCATCCAGACACCAGAGGACTTTTCTAGAGTGTGGGCAGCAAGACCCATACGTGGCCGTCCAACATTTCAATATGAGTCTCTCTGAGCCAACCACGGGCTTCTCAGGGTGAATCACAGGCAACGTTTACCCTGAGTATTGGGCACCTAAGACATGGAGCCCATGGCCACCATCTCCCTCCTGGGATGGCCTCTCATTCGGAGGCCCCAGGTCGGAAGGGGAGGGGTACTTCCTCGGAAGGCGGGCTGCAGCGTGCCGGGGCGCCCCAGCACTGCCCAGTTAGGAGCAGCCATGATCTAGGGAGCCCTCTCAGGGCCAAGCCGGCTCTGCCCACACAAGGAATGCTTGCTAAAAACAGCTCACTACCTTCTGGAGGGGCGGCAGCTCTGGAAACTTCCCTGCTCCTCAGCAGAATCCTGATCTGGCTCTACGAAGGCCTGAGTGCCCTGGGAAGAGCTTGTAGGATCAAGTCTCCATTTTATTCCAGAAAGTCCGAGTTTTGCACCACGTCACTGGCCTCCAGTCCTGAGCACTGAGAAGGGAAGGGGGCAGCAATCACCCTGTGTGGCTCCTGGGGACAGGGGCCACCCAGCCGGGTCCACCACCCTATCTGAGCACCTGCTGTTCAGTGCCTGAGGCCAGTAGGCATCCAGATAGGCATCACTTTAATAAACCAAGGGATGACATTATAACAATAAAGGAATTTTTCCAAAAGGAAGACGGTCCCACCACACACGACCCATATCACTTCTAGTCTTTCCATCTGCACACATATTTTTATATATTTATTATACATATGTACAAATGTTGCATACATGCAATTTTACATACTGTATATTTTCCCTCCATGTAATATCATAAATATGGTCATGTTCTTAGCCAGCCTTTATCACTGACATCTGTGGCGCCATAACCCGTCCATCGTGTGCTGTGCCATGCTGTGTTTAATCATCCCCTTACCACTGGACAGCTACCTTGTTTTCATTTTATTGCTGTATTACAAATAATGCAAAGCCGGGCGTGGTGGCTCACGCCTGTAATCCTAGCACTCTAGGAGGCCGAGGCGGGCGGATTGCTCGAGGTCAGGAGTTCGAAACAAATAATGCAAATAGCTTCATAAATTCCGGTTTTCTTTTCTATGAATTATTAGGATAGACACCCTCGGAAGGATGGACCCGATCAAAGGGTATCGACTATCCTCATGTTACAGACAAGCAGAGCGACACCAGGAGGGCGCAGGCATGACCTGCTACCATGGGTGGTCAATAAATGCTTCTGGAACGAATAAATGTGGCTCACCCACGTGGTGCCCTTAGTGGGTAGCAGAGCCACTGGCGGCCCCAGGCCAGGCATCCGCCACCTGCCACGAGGTCAGAAAGTGCACTTTCTGTAAGTCCGCACATTGGTGGACCGGCCCCCAAACTCCATTTGTTAATGAGAAGTGAGGGCCAAGTTTCCAAGTCCCTTTGGATTCTACAGGGCGGAGCAGGGCCTGCTAAAGAGCCCGCGTGAGGCCCTGCATCTCTCGCAACCTTCTTTTCTCATTGCTCTTTCCCCCCTCGAGCCTCGACTCAGAGTCACGTGAGTGCGAGTGGGCACCTGAGAGCCGCTGCCTCCCTAAGTGTCATGCCACAGTCCTCACAGCCTCGCCCCGGGCCCCAGGGTTTTCCAACAACCCAGGCTCATCCCTTGGGCTTCCGCACTTGCTCTTCCTCGGATTCCAGCTCCCCCAGCGATAAGCCCATGGAGCCCTCTTCACCCTTCTGAGGTCTTGACATAAATATCACCTTCCCTGCAAAGCCATCCCGACCCCTCATTTACAATCATACCACTCCCTGCCCTGGCACCATCCCCGCTCTCATTTTCTCCATAGCATGTTCACCACTGCACAGATGATGCACTTCACTCATTCATTTATCGTCTGAATATTTCCTCCCAACACGAAAGTGTAAGTTCCACAAAGGCCATGTTTTTGTCCATTTTGTTTACTGCTATTTTCCCCTAGGGCCCAGTCCATAGTGGGTGCTAATGAAACACTTGTTGAGAAAATAAATAGCAATATTATAATATAAAAATACTCTTATTCTGTGCCAGGCATTGTGCTTGACATGGCTCATCTCATGTGAACAACAACCCTAGTATAATCCCCATTTTGCAGATGAGGAAACTACTGCCCAGACAGGGTAAGTAACTTGCTCAAAGATACACAGCAAGCCAGGAAGGGAGTGCAGTTTGAATCCGGGCTGTCAAGCACCAGAACCTGTGCTCTTGCCCAACTAAGGGGTGTCTTACATCCAGAGACAGAAGCTGCCCATGGACCAGCAGAGCTCTCCAGAACAAGGCCAAGCACCCATCTTGTGACAAAAATGGGGGAAGAGGAGGCAGAAGCAGTGTGCCCAGGCAGTGGCCTCGGGAGCCCCGGGGGAACAGCAGGCCTGACTTTCAGAACACAAGCATCGCCTAGTTTGCAGCCTGGTTGGCAGCCACGGAGTGACAAAGGCCAGTTGGCTGTGACAAGTGGGACGGGGCTTTGACAAGCTGGGTGCTAAGATAACAAATCCTGCCAGACCAGGAAACTGCTTACACCAAACAGGGCCAGAGAGGAAGTTTAGCTTAAGCTGTTAGATGCCCAAGACAAGGCCTGGTTACTTGAGGCCACCTAAGTCTTTCTCTAAGAATAGTCAGAAGCCCCCTCTGGCGGAGGGGTCAAGGCGGGAGGGGTGCAGGTGAATGAGTTTCCATTAGTCACATGGCAGGTCGCAGCCCACATGGCTGTCTGTGCACAGGTATTGTGAGTAAATGACGTCTTTGGCTTTTCATTTCTTTTTTTAAAACTACTTCCTAAAACTCTCAAAATTGTCAAAGATGCAATTGCAAGAGTGGCCTGGTGCTTTGTCTCAAATGTTCACCTCTCCTCGTAACCACCAGGCTAACCACACAGAAAAGGTTTCCTGTCCCCTAAAAAGACAAGTTTCCATTCGCTGATGGATTCTTCCTTGCTCTGTTCTGTCCCCTCGGCCAGGGTGAGTCAGGGCCACCAAGGGGAATCTCCCCAGAGACTTGTCACCTTCCTTCTCCTAAGCTTTGCCACCAACACTTAAAATACCACCATGCCTGTAAGTCGGTGCCATCAGGCCCAAGTACTTACTCCCTTTCTAGCCAGAGCTTCAAAGCAGAGGCAAAATTCTCTGAGATGATCAGATAAGAGGCTCCAGCCCATCCTCACCCTCAGGCCACTCCTTCCAAGGCCCTTTTCTCCCACTTTCCTCCTCAGCCAGGACGCCCCTCTTGTTTGCCCTCTTTCTGCAAACGGTCACCTGCTGCCCAGATCCCCGCGCCCTGTTACTTAGTCCTGCTCACAACTCTGAGGTACTCCCATGAGTTGTGAAAAAGGAGAGATTTTTCAAATGCTTTTCCACCAGCGTTATTTCTTCCAAAATGATAAGTAAACATTACCAAAGCCTTTCCCAACCTCCTCCTGCCCTGGACGAGGCCCAGGGTCAAGCGGATTTCTGAGGGGTGCCATGAAATGAACACGAATGTGAATTCAGACAATTCTAGATTTGAACCCCAGCTCCGCCAATTACTGTGTGACTCGGGGCCTTACGTCCTCATCCACAGGTGGGCTCATAAAGTGGTCATTATGGTGACGTTAACTGAGAGAACTCCTGTCAAAAGCCGGCTATCTTACACCTGGGTGGGTCCAGCTCCAGCCAGCCATAACTGTGGGAGGGAAGAGGTGGAGACCCCGACTTAGCGCATTCCCAGGATCTGGCCTTCCCTTCCCATGTAGCAACAAGCTAATATGCAGGGAACCCACATGGCTGGTTAACTCTGGTCAAAGCCGGCCCCTGCGTCAACGCCATCAGAGCCCCTGGAGCTCACGAGTCCCTCGGCCTCCTCCAAACAAGATGGCGCCCACCCCTTCCACCGGCCACTTCCCGCGCTGCCCTGAGACCACCCCTCACCAGGGGAATACATTCCAAGTTCTCCCAGACGCATCCTGAAGCATCATCTCAGACCCCCACGCCCCCTCTCTGCCCCGTCCTAAGGGAAGAAAGCCACGAAAAGCACAACGTCCCCAAGTCCACATTCCCAGCAAGAGCCACACACCAGAGGCCCCAGTCGGGCAGGCACGGGTCAGGGCAGGGCAGCCTGGTACGGAGGGGTTTTCCCGTGGCCACTTGTCAGGCTTGTTTCCCGCAAGTGGGTACCCAGACACTCATACCGCGGATCAGAGCCCCACATCTGAGCTGGCACCTCAGTTCTCAGGCCCCCTTCCCTGGCAGAGGTCCAGGGTGCCCCCAACCTGGCCGAGACCGGCAGGCCTTACATCAGAGAACCGAGTTTCAGTTACCACGGTGAAGGCTGGCGGCACAGAGCATGGCTCAGTGCAGATCAAGAAACGTTTCCCAAGCCCCTACACACCTCAGTGCAGAGATGAGTCAGCCCCAAGGCCTCACGGGCCTTCATTCACACCTCACTAGCACCTTCGGCTGGTTTACTCATCCACAAACTCCCCCGCTCAGCTGACTTTCTGGAGCACAATACACTCCCCATTCACTCATATCCCAGAACAGTGCCTGGCACGTAACTTGGCGGGGAAGGGGGTCAACAATTATTTGTTGAATTAGTGCATGAATTCTTCCCCAGGGCCCAGCATTAGAGAAACAGCCACACCTCTGCCTGCCTTCCTGACCTCGCTGCCAATCACCCTCCCCACGCTGTGTTCCAGGCACACCAGCCTCCTTGCTGGTCCTTGAACACACCACGCTCATGTCTGCCCCAAGGGACACGTGGTCCCTCTGCCTGGAACACTCCTCAAAGCTCCAGCAGCCTTCTCGTCTTTCAAGACTCAGCTCAAACATCCTTTCCCGACCGAACGCCTGATGTAAAAGAGCAGCCTCCGCCCCATGCCCCCCAGTCTCCAACCCACTTCTGGTTTTCTTTTTCTCAAACCACTTCTGTCTATCGGCTTGTTCATTCTCTTTCTCCTTCCACTCTGTCTTCTTCCCTGCCCCTTTCCCGGCACCTAAAACAGTGCCTGGCACACAGGAGATGCTCAATGATTGTCGCCAAATGAATGGACAGAAGAGAGAAATAAATAACAAATTCAAGATGGGGAATGATTTAACCAAAAAATGGGAGGAGGGGGAAAGAGAAGCACAAAGGCCAAAAGGACTGTAAAAAAATGAGATATTTACTCAGGAGTACAACTTCTAAGATAGCCATCATTCAAAAGGCGTAACATGGAGAACAGTTTAGCAATTCCTACCACTCGCGTGCACACACACACAGATCCATGCTCTTTGACCCAGTAATTCCATCCCTGGGAATTATCCCAAGGAAATGAATTCAGAATAGGAACAAAAATAAAGAGGCGCCTGTAATAAAGATGATTCCAGTCACGTTGTTTATAATAGCAGAAATCTGGAAACAACCGAAATGTCCAACGATGCTCTGGCCAATTACATCATATCCACTAGATAGAATATCATGCAGCAATTAAAATGACCAAAAGGAAGATAATAGGGAAACATGGAAAAGTGTTTTAGAATAATGCTAAGTGAGAGAAGGTCAAAAATATATACATTGAATTCTTTGTAAGAATTCAACTGTCTGGCACATCTCTGTATCTCAGTAACTTCTCACAAGAGTCCAAAACAAACCTATTCTTATCCCCCTTTAACAGAACTGAGGTCCAGAGAGCTAAAGAACTTGCCCAAGGTCACAGAGCCACCAAGGAAGAGACTGTCAGGATATAAAAGTGTCGTTCTCTCTCCAGAGCCCAGACGTCCTTACTGCGTGCCTCAACCGCCCAAAGTGCTCAAGGTGGTCCCTTCCCGTAATGACATCATGACTGTGTTGGGGAGGCCAAACCCAGAGATCTCAAACAGCCAGCAAAATGCGATACGGCACCTGAGACACACTTGTAAGAGAAGACAGCAAAAAACAAGACAAAAACAAAAACAACCAAAAGAAAACCACCACTGTTGGGGTCAAAAGACCATGGTGAAAAGACATTACAGAGTGTTTGGCAAAACCGGGCTTTGGGAAGGTCTGAGCAGAACCATGAGAGAAAAACCTCCAAGGGCAAGGAAGCCCCTTTGCAGGTGTTGGATCCAGTTTCCAGGCTGGAACCGCAGAGATGAGGGTTCGCCCAGGGCTTCCAGAGAATATTGTCGCCTGCCTGTATTCTCCGGCTCTTCTCCCCAGGGGCCATGCACAGTGGTGCTCAATAAACGCTGGCTGAAATATACTTATCTCACAGTGGGGATAAAGCAACAAGGAAAGGCAGAAGAGGAGCTACTAGAGCCACGGAGAAGAGTGCGCTGGAAATCAGGACATGTCACAGTGTGACTCTGCTGGGTCTGGTGGCCCTGCCTTGTTAAAGACTCTCATCTCGGTCTCAGGCAGCATCGTGGGGACAGGGAAGACACTCTGCCACCTGAGAACAGGTTTCAGGTGCAGCAGGAGATTCAGGTGAGATAGTGAGACGGACTCCCCGCAACGTACAGGCTGCAGAAGCCAGAGCAAGCTTGTGGGAAAAAAATTAAAACCAAAGGTAAAGAAATTCCTCCCAGCCTGGAGAGACAGGTACAGCTCTGTCTAGAGGCAGAGGGCTGCCCTGGAAGACCTCCCAGCGTCACTCTGCTTTCCTGAGACCAAACCAGGCTCATTTGGAGCATAAATGCACTAGGTGACTCAACACTGGCCAGAGCTGGTTATTGCAGAGGCTGGAGAATCACCACATGGGGGGTCATCATACCATTCTCTCCACTTTTGTATGTGTCTCAACATTTCCATAATAAAGTTCAAGAAAATGTAAACTCAGACCCAGGCATTTCACCTGAGAATCACCAGGACCTGGTCGGGGCTGTGAGGCTACCCTCCAGAGTCCAGACAAAGGCCATCAGAGTCTTAAAAAATTATTCTGTGCTAACAGATTTTCCAGCTGGAGGAGTTTGCAAATGCAAGTTGGGCAGGACAGGCAGGTAACTGTAGGACAGGCAAGTAACTATAGGACAGACAGGTAATTAAGACTACCTGGGTTCAAGTCACAGCTCAGTCTCTTCTTAGCTGTGTCGACTCTTGAGCAAGTCATTTAACCTACACCTCAGTTTCTTCATCTATAAAATGGGGATGGCAAGAGGACCTTCCTCACGAGGTTCTTGGGAGAAGTAAATGCCACATACAGGCCCTAGCAAGGGGCCCAGGCACAGAGTAAAGCTCACAGTAAAAGTAAATGTCAGCTATTATGACACATCCATTTTGCAACAGGTGTAGATATTCATTTTGGAAACCACACATCCATTTGACTCAGTGACCTGGGGAAAATGAAATGGGGCAGAACTAGTGCTCTGTTTCTGAAACCTCAGGCAAGGAGGGGTGTGGGAGCTGCGACTCTCGTGCACCTAAAGTGGCCCCAGCCAGCCCAGGCTGCCATAGGCCACGGGGCCAGAAAGAGCTCCTCCTTTCAAAAAGCCACTGCCAGAAACAGGAAGCTGCTTCCTTTCCTCTCCATTCAGAGCCAGCATTTCCTTTTTTGTTTTAAAAAGCATTCCTCGGTTCTGCAGCCCAGCCCTTCCCCTCCCCACAGCAGCCCCAGGCTCAAACACACCCACAGCCATCTATCTGCATTTCTCTGGGACTAGATTGTTTTCTGCCCACCAAGGGGATCATGAGGTGCCCGGTAGACCCTGCATAGAGCACACCCTTGACTGACAGTAAGCTAAATGCACCCAGGGCCAGGAGGAGGCAAGAGGTGCTGACTCCAGGCAAGCAGACCTCTCTGGGCAAGTTTTCCTCTTCTTGCAGGAAGGATTGAGTGATAAATGTCTTTAAGTGCTAGTGTAGTTCCCAGAAGACACCGTTTCCCTTTGTAAAGCACCTCCCTCAACAAAAGGCAACCTCTCGTGACTGGGTAAGTCTGCAGGGATACCACCCAATTAACCCACTCATTTCTACCTGGAACCTCAAATGAAAAAAAAAAGGTTGGGAACCCTTGCTGCAGGACTTCTCAGAGCCTTTAAAACAGGAATCCTCCTCCTCAGGGATCTCCAGGGAGGTGGCTGAGGCAGCACATTCTCAACTACCTGAAGCCCTCTTTCACAGGAGCATCTTGCAGAATACAGAATGGGAAAGGCTGCATCAAGTACTTTCAGGGGCTCCGGTCTTGGGGGGGGGGGCGGGCAGGAGTTCTCAAGATAGTGTATAATGAGTAAGAACATTCAGGTCGCTTTTTAAAAATTACCTGTAACTTTTTTTTCTTATCAGCAAAACTCTGTGTGCACCATGAGTGAAGCTAGTCCTGTTATCCATATCAAAACTAAACCCAAATTAACTGGCTAAATTGGAACTCAAAACCTCCAGGTGCCAGGCAGAAGAAAGCCCCGCCACTTTTCAAAGCAGCCTATCTCATCAGATCTGCAGAAAGCAAAGCCTTTATGATCACTGTGTTGCCAGTACAAGTCTATAGTTTATGCTGTATGAAAAGTTGTCTTTCCCAAGCAGAGCCGGTGTAAGTCCACACACTTAATTATACTTTCTTTTCTTTTTTTTCTTTTTTAATTTTAAACACAAGTCTTAATTCATTCTTGCAATTATCCTCAGGGTATGAAAATGGAATGGGGGAGAAAAATGGCAAGCAAGTGGGATGGCTTCAGCTTTGTTATGTGGAAAGGCAATCTGCCCAGTTAAAACACACTGTTGCCCACCAAGACTGAGACAACAGAGAAATACAAGTGTGTATAAATATATAGGTTTTATTACGGGGCAGCAGTTTGAATTGAGACTTCTTCAATGCAGATGAGACAGTCATGCCTGGGAATAAATGACAAAGCATTTTCTAATCTCAACAGCTGTCCCCAGGATGTACCCCTGCATCTCCACTGAGTTCTGGAATGGGGAGAAAGCCAAAATGGACAGAAGACACTAGATTAAAAGGCTGTTCCTTCTAGAAGCAACTGTAAAGAATTTATAACATTGTCTTGACATTAAAACCAACAACAATGGATTGTATAGAATGCGAAATCTGCATGAGTTTTTAAGACAAACACTAGCCCTTATAGGAGTAAAGTTTACTCCACTTCATTTCCAGGGGATCTTTTGGTAGAAGGATGAGAAGCCAGTGAAGGTACACAGAGACAGTCTGAGACTCAAGACAGCCCATTTGGGATGAGCCAGCCCAGTGGGCAGACTGACTTTCAATAAAGGCCCACAGGATACCCCAGATGTCCCTCCAAGAATCTCTCCGGTCCTCAGGGTCCCTAAGGCATTGAGAAAGAACTAGGAAAGCAAACCATCTGCTTTCTCTTGCAGGAAATTCCTTGAGGTGGAGACCCCATCGTCATAGGAGGGTGGAATTGGCAGGTTGCTGGGTCACCTTCAATCAACAGACCAGGCTCAAGGTGGTATAATGTCTTACTCAAGGGTGTGGGTCCCTTGAGGTCTGACTCCCAACTCAGTGCTCGTTTATTAACCATCCTTTGTTAGTTCTCCCTAACAGGGGTTCCTGGCAAGTCAGTTCCCCCCCCCCCGCCCCACCGCCGCCGAGGCCTTCAGTTTCCTCACCTATAAGACGGGAGGGCTGAGCCAGATGGAAATCCCAAGATCCTGTGCAGCCCTTAGGAACCCACAACTCTACTAAATCAACCCCAAAGCCAGGCACCCCAAGTATGGTCGGTGATGAAACCAAGGCTACACTTAAAGTGTCTTTCATGAGCCCCAAGCAACCGAGAACTTACCATTTGGTTGTGTACTGCCCAAAGGCGAGCAGTCTCCGCACACGGAGAGACCTGAAACCCAGCCCCTCCCTCTGCTCTCCTGGAGCAAGGAAAGGTCCCTCTTCTGTTTGGTCAGTGCAGGGCCCTCCCTTTGCTGCAGGTAACCACAAAACTAGACGCTACAATCCTTAACACATAACCCAGAATCTCAGACACAAGCGACCGCAAAGCTAGAACCCGTAATTCCTGCCACGTATCTCAGAAGTTCAGCCCTAGGACCACGTCCCCTCTCCTTTTTTAAACTCTTGGACTTCGGTGTGGCTACTGAGGCAGTGGCAAAGGGATAAATACGCAAAGGCTGCCATTCCTGCTGAGGAGGAGGGATATATTATACCCTAAAGATTATAAAGAATCAAGACAGACATTAAATGTATTCATACACTTTGACCCAGCAAATTCCACTACTAGTAAGACACTCACTGCAGCATGGTTTATAAAAGCAAGACTAGGAAACAGCCTGAATGGCCAACACTGGGTGGTATGACCACACGATGCAGCCACTAATAGTGACGATGCATATGTATATGTGCTTATGTAAACAGAAGATATTTAAAAGGCAATGCACACTCTGGGAAGCCGAGGTGGGAGGATCGCTCAAGGTCAGGAGTTCAAGACCAGCCTGAGCAAGAGCGAGGTCCCGTCTCTACTATAAATAGAAATTAATTGGCCAACTAAAAATATATAGAAAAAATTAGCCGGGCATGGTGGCGCATGCCTGTAGTCCCAACTACTTGGGAGGCTGAGACAGAAGGATTGCCTGCACCCAGGAGTTTGAGGTTGCTGTGAGCTAGGCTGATGCCATAGCACTCTACTCCGGACAAAGAGTGAGACTCTGTTTCAAAAAAAAAAAGGCAATGCACATGGTATTCTTCGTGAATATACACATGTACATTTGTATGCAAATGCAGTGAATAAAAAGATTGAAAGAATATACAGCAAAATGTTCATAGGAATTAACTCTGAAAGGTGGCATTATGGGTGATTTTTGATGTTATTCATCTTGTGCTTTCTTTTTTTTATAGTGAACATATATCATTATGTGTTTTTAAAATATTTTAATTAAAAGTAGAAAGTTAAAGAATCTATTATCAGAAGAACTGTTGAGAAACAATAAGGTAAACAGCCATTAAAAAATTATGAGCAAGTTGATCTCTAGGCAGCTACTCCTTTCTCAGAATGAGACAAGCACGGAGCTGGTTGCATCACCGTTTGCAGATGGAGACCCGCCTTTGAGCATGTGCCGGGCTGGACGACAGGGAAGCAGCCCCACGCCTGAACTCAGAGGCTGCACAGCCTGGGTGGCCACTAGTCAGCCCAGAAGCCTAGAGTTGAGCCACCAACTGCCCCTGGACTGGCCCTTTTTATTAGAGGCCACTTTCTTGGCTTCAGTAGCTATGACCTTGGCCAGAACTCCCCGATGATAGAGAGAGCTATGGAGTTCAGAAGATGAGTTCTGAAGACTAGTCAATTCAGGTTCAATCCCCCACTAACTCAGTGTCTTAATCCCTCTGAGCTGCAATGCCTGCATCTGCAAATTGGGGAGAAAACCTCAGAGGGTCACCGTGAGTGTTAAATGGTACAACATATGCCAAGGGCCTAGTGGCGTGCTCAACACAGAACAGGTGACCGAGAACACTTCTCATTCCATGTCTGCCCTCTCAACTCGAAGGGCATTCCCATAACCCCAAAGGCACTACGCAGCTTTCCCCCTGACCTGAAGGTTAAAAAAAGATCTCAACCAGCCTATTCTGGAAGGATGTCTTTTTTAAAAAGCACAGCTTAGAGGGACTTGGCCACAGTCTTTGCTACTTGTCCCCAGCATCACAGACACTGCCATCGCGGGCCAGCACCTCTGCCCCATCCCCTGCAGACCACAGCCAGCGGGCAGGACCAGTGTACTTGTGGTGTGGAAGAATGCCGCTTCCCTGGCTTTGGAGCCAACCCAGACTACTCAGAGGAAAGGACACAACCCTGAAAGGGAAGGAGGACTTTCCCCAGCTGTCTGCACGCAGGCGCCCACACCAGTCTGGGCTGTAGGTCTGCTAAGGCCTGTCCCCAGCACCCCCAGCCCTTCGGGGCACCTCCCAGGAACACTCGGGAAGTAGGTTTCACCAGGGAAAAAATTGCCAAGGTGAAAGTGGAAACCAAAAGGCACAATGTCCCAGGTCCACGTCCCTTCAGGGGTAGCTGGAGTCGTTCAGGCAGGAGGTCACAGCTCTGGCTGCGAGCGGCCGCACTGAAATGCCATGCCCCCAGACAGTGGCTGAGTGGGAAAGGAAAGCCAGGTTTCAGTCTCGGTTCTGCCAGGTATGTGTGACGTGGGAGAAGTCACTAAGACTCTGGGAATATTTCCCATAAAAACAGGAGGTTGGACTGGTCAAGGGTTCAGTAGGATTCCCAATGCACGGCCTGCCAGCTGTGGTACTGAAGTCACTACTGTGCACCTGTCTGAAAGTGCCCCTACCTACAGCCCAAAGACTGGGAGAGCATCCCACCTCCCTCACAACCCTTGCCAGGGTGGCTGCCGGCTAGGAGCTCAGTAAGCAAATCAATAACAACGGAATGTCTGTCCGGTGGATGCATGTCCATGCATGCCCTAAGAACCCAATCTGAGCACATACACCCCTCTCCTCTCCCAGCAGTTCCATGATCCAGATGCTTCCAGGGGACACAGGGAGAGCTCAGGCCCTCCCCACAGCGAAGCTCTGACCTCTGCCACGCAGAGCTGAGCGAGGGTCAGGTCTCTCTGACCTTCCTCCAGACACCTCCTGGCTCCAGGGCAACTGCTCAGAGAAGCAGCAAAGCACAGAGACTGTACCTATCACAGCTCCCCAGTGTCCCCTCCCCAGCAAGGTACTATGGTCAAGGTCCTTTGGGGAACCGTTTTTGCCAGCTCAGCTTGCTTAGGGGAGATTTTTCTGTACCTATAAGAGCACAAGGTGGGGAGACTCGGTGCAGCAGAGCCTGTCTCTGGGAAGTACCAGTAGGCTGGCAGGAAAGGGCATGTTGCAATGTCCCCAGAACGTGAACTGTCACAGGCAACATGAGCGTCTGCTTCTGCATACCCTGTCTCCCCAGTGCAGTGCTGGGCACAGATTCAACCCACAGGGGACCGAGAAATAAAGGAATGAACTGGCATGGGCTCCAGGCCCGGCTAGGAGGCAGGCCAGGTATGCCTGCGTGAGCACATGTGGGGAACGAGAACATTCAATCCACCTGCCTTGGTGGAGTTCTCGGACCCCTCGAAGGGTCTAAGGGAGACCGAACACCAGGTCCTGCCAGGATGAAGTGGCCTCACGAGTTCTGTTTACAGATAAGACTGTGGCCTCCCTCCCTTTCCATGTAGAGAGGGAAAATGTGTGTGAGTGAAGAAGACCGGTGGATCTGCAGGAAATCGTATGAGGTGGAGAAGGGTCCGGGACACTGCTGGCAAGGAAGAGGCAAACATTGCAGCTCAGCTCCTTCTACTCTATCCCTTTCACAAAGAGAAAGGCCCTCACTGGGCAGCCAGACCCGCTGACCCCGCACACCAGCACAACCTGGATCTCGGGCAACATCAGCCCGTCCCAGGTCAGGGACTCCGGGGGACATTTCACATGCTGCTTCTCCCACTGAGTGCTTATTTAATGAAGGCTAAAGTGGGCTGGGGTTCCAAAGCTTCTGGGGAGCATACTGATACAGTTGCGTAAGCCAAGCCCTCTGGTCAGATCATTCTTCAGACGCCAGGAATCCAATGTCACAAGCACAGTCTCAGGGGGCCCTGGCCTGGAGTTCGAGAGGAACCCACAGAACAGGAAAGAAAGCCAGAGTGGACAGCCACAGGCCTGCCTGGCCTCCCCACGTGCTGCTGGGGGTGGGCCACCTCCACCCAGCTTGCTAGGGTTGTTTCCTAGCCTGTGTCACCCGCCTCTAGGAAATAAGAGCCAGCTGTAGACATGCCTTCCCCTAAAGGTGTCCTGTGACATAAATGCTACCGGACTCCCACTAGGGAAAGCTTATAGGCAGCTTATCTTTTAGTAATAACAGCACAGACTGACAGACGCACAAGAACCCGGCAGGTGTACGCAGTCTCGTTCCTACTTTACAGACAGGCAAGCTTGAGCTTCAGAAGTCACAGGACTTGCCCAAGGTCACACAGACAGAACTCAGACCCAATTTCAAAGACATGGGCTTTCTGTTCACCACGCTGCTCTCGGGGCAAAGAATCTTGTAGTTATAAACTTACCCCCTATTTTATCAGTTTGGTAAATCTGAATTTTAGAACCGTTCTTAAACAGGGATATTCTTAAAGGGGGGTATGTATGACAGTGATCGCAAACATTTGATTGAACCCGGCTGGGTCTCCTTCACTAAACTACAGAATTTATAGCTACAAGAGCCCTGAGTCCACTCCAACCTCCTCGTTTTGCAGGTGAGGAGGCTGAGGCCTCTGGGATGAGAGGATTCATCCAAACCAGCTGGTGGCAGCCCCAGAGAACCAGCTCCAGGGGTCTAAAGTCCCATCCCAACAAACAAGTCAGGCCCCGCCTTTCCCACAAGCAGGGTGAACTTGAATCCACATCACAGTGGAAAGAACAGGCTGTATTTACACTGCAAATCCCCTTTGGGCCTTCAGAGACCATCATCCAAACAAACACTAAGGAGGGAAGCCACTGCAGACTTAAACAGCTGGATGCTTTGGGGTGTCATGACGCCCTACCTTCATCAAAAAGAGCGACTTTGGAAGTCGGGGTACCTGGAGGACAAAGGGCCATTTCCAAAGAACGAACAGCAAATGGTTCTCCTTATATACACACTCTGGGAGCCAGGAGCACTTCAGAGCGACTTGGGGACAATCCGCCAGAGGCCAACACAGAGAACATTCTCTCAGCCCAACAACACTGCAGTCCAACCAGACACCCATTGCTGGACAACGACCCCTCCTCCCGGAACTAAACCACACAAACCCCCTATTGTGTTAGCTTAAACACCGAACTTTGCTGGGCAAGCACACTCACAGCTGTGTTCAAGAAATCGGTTTCTCTCGCCGCTTGGAAAGCAGCAGCAGGCATGCAGAAGGGCCAGTTGTTGGGGGGGTGGCGGTTGTTGGTTTGTTTTTCAAGAGAAGCCCTGGTCAGTACTGCTATAGCAACTGTGATAAAAAATGATAATAGCAAGCACTGATTGTGGATTCTTCCAATGTCCCTGGCCTTCGTAGCTTTAAGAAAATAAAACGGAGGGAGAGTCACCCCTGAGCATATTGAATCAAACAAGGAAGGATTCAGGCTTGTGGTGTGCATGGCGGGAGGATTGGTCTTGTATATGATAATTACCACAACCACCGCTGGGCCCTATGACAGCTGGCAAAGGCAATTAGCAAGGGGGGAGGAGGGTGAGAAATTGAGGCTCTGATAAAACAAAACACCCTCAGGCCTGCAGAAAGGCAGATGTGGCAATGCGAGATGGTGAGAGAGCCCGTCTTCAAGACAGGGTGGCTGTTAACTGGTCCTGAAGTTTCACAGCCCAGTCCCTGGACAAAAGCAAATTGGGAATGCAAGAGTTTCCCTCCATTGGGTATGGGGGCTTGGGGGGGGGGGGGGCTCAGCCTTCTGAGAACCCAAAAACCCTTTTGGCTGGATCTTCCTAATTCTTTTAATACTGCACTTCCCAGCTACAATTTGAGAGAGGAGGGCCCGTATGTCTTATTTCTTCCTTACACTCCAGGCTGTCTGCAGCACAATCCCTTAAATAGTGTCATCTTCCCAACAAAGGCTTCCTTCCCCAGCATAATCCTCCCTAAGCCAAAATCCAATCTTTGGGGGGACGTGGGGGGGAGTCAGTGAGTAATTACATTTTAAGCAGTGAACTGGGGGAATGCGAAAGGAAAGCACCAAACGCCTGAACGGCAAAAAAATGCAGTTTCAGCAAACACTTTTTGAATAGAGGCAGACAAGACCTGCAGGAGAGGAAAGGACAAGCCGGAGTCTGGGGCGCGAGGAGAAGGCAGAGGACGGCAGGCCTGTGCTCACACTTCAGGGGGACCTCCCCGTCACCCTGGCCCACGGCTGCTCGACTCAGTCACACGGGGAAAAGTCCAGCGTGTGACTCAGTGGGAGAATGAGTCCTGCGGCCCCGCAAACTGGAAAGGGGGTGGGGGCGGAGAAGGGGCAGAAGGGGATGTCCGCACGCCGCCCACCCGGCCCACGGGCTCCTCCACCCCAGTTCCCACTGCACACCCGCCCCCCAAAACCTGCCCAAAGGTGAGGGCTGGTCCTGGGTTCTCAAGCTGCCGCATCAGAGAGTGCAAGAGGGAGAAAAAGCCCCAAAGGGTGCGCCCCGGGCTCAAGGATGCAACTCGGGGAGGCGTGAACTGGGCCACGGAGGGAGGGGTCGGGGACCAGCCCGGGACCCCGACCCTAGGGCGCCGCGGCCCCCTTACCTCCAGGGTCCGGATCTCCTGCTGGGTGAGGTCGTTGGACACCGCGCACTTGGTGCGCAGCCCGCGCAGGCTGCCGATGGAGATGTCGATGAGCTTCTGGAGCTGCCCGCACTGCTGGAGCGCCCGGCTGGCCGCGGCCCCGGCGCCCCCATCCGCGGCCGCCGCGTCCCCACCGCCCTCCTTTTTCTCCCCCATCGCCGCCGCGCGCCGCGCCGCTCTATCCATGCCTCGGCATCGGGGCCGCGGGTGGCCGAGGCGGGGAGCCCGGGGGCGCGGGCGCCTCGGCAGGGAATCCCCGAAGCGGGAGGACTGGATGCGGCGCTGCCCTGCCGGGACCCCAGGAGAGCCGGCCGCCGAGGCTGCTCCTCCCGCCCGCCCAGCCGCGGCGGCAAAGCGAAAGCCGCGGCGACCCGACGGCTGCGGCTCCCGGAGCCTTTAAGCGGCAGCGGGGGCCGGGTCAGGGCAGCCGGGCATGCTGGGACTTGTAGTCCGCGCCGCGCACCTGCCGCCCGGCCCGCGCCCTCGGGGCCCGGCCGCGCCCCGCCGTCGCTGCCCGCCCTCCCTTCCCGGCGGGCGCGGGCGGTGCGGGAAGGCCCCGCCTGGGCGCCGCGGCACGGCTGCTCCGCGCCGGCCCCGCCCTCGCGCGCCGAGCGGGGGGTGGGTCGGGGGCTCGTCTCCCCGCCCACCTCCGCCCCCCACCCGGGCCTGGGAGCTTCCCGCGACCCCCGGATGGGGCGGGGCCGAGGCCGCTGCCCCACTAGGCGCGGGGAGGGGGTGCGTCCGCCTGTACCTCAGGCGCAGGCCAGGCCTGGAAGATGGGGACAGTGGAGGTTTCAGAATTGTTATGTGGGTTTAGGGGCCGCCATCTAGTGGGAAAGGGCTTAAAGTAATTTTCCTGTAGCTGTTCACATAGCACTTTGCTCTCGATTGTCCACCAAAAGGAATGCTCAGGCATGGAGAAAGACGAAAGGGCCGCCCTCTGGGCCCTTTTTACCCATCAAAATAAGTGTTCCATTCCTCCACCGTCCCCAGCCCAGCGGGCCAGGCCGGACACGTGCGGCAGCTTGCTAGAGGTGACGGCCCCGGTTCGAATTCTGACTCCACGCTGCCTAGTGTGTGATGTTGGGCAAGTTCACTTTCCTCTGAGTGCCTGATCAGTCAAAGACCTGTCTCATAGGATTCCTATGAAGAATGAGTTAATATTAAATATAAGAACAGCATCTAGACTGTTTACTGGCACATGTGGTCACTGGATAAATGTTAACAATTGTTACTATCTAACCTCAGATCTCCTAAATATGGCCCTGGACCCAAGCAGCAGCCATGGGAACAGTACTGCCAGGTACTGGTAGCCTCTGCTGTCTGTGCCTTTCTGCGCCTCCTAACCCACCATCTGTTCACCCTCCTCTCCAATCGGTTCACCTCATGTGCCCTGTTATCAGGTGAAACTGAAAAACCAAGACACTGATCAAAGGTCTCCATCTCCATACTTCAAACATCTGCCAACCGGAAGAAATGTCTCCCTTGTGACTATTCTCTTGTAAACGTCTTGATTGCAGAAACCACTGGCTAATGTATCTTTGCACCTCTTCACAGAGCCAAATACAGTGCAAGGCACACTGGGTTCCAGAAAGTTTGCAACCTGTCTCATGAGCTCTTTCAGGCAGGTCCTAAGTCGTGTTTCTCTTATTCTCAGGCAGCTGAGGCCTAGGTAGCTAGTAAGGGGGTGTGTGTGTGTGTGCGCGCGTGCGTGCACAGATAAAGAGATTTTTTTTTTTTTTTGAGGATGAGGATTGGATAGGAAGTGGGATCCAAGCATTGTACTCTCACTTGAGCTACAGACATTAAAACAATCAGTCCTGGGTGGCAGTTTACATTACACTTTCTTTTAATAACATTTGGCATTTCAAATTAATCAAATATCAAGTCTAAAAAGCAAAATTATGATAACGTTAAAATGTGCTTTTGCAAACTAACTCATCCTCTGGAGATTTTGTGAAATCCAAAGGTATTCCTCCTCAACCCCTGACCCTTCCCACTAAGAATCACTGATCCAGTCCTCACTGGATGTATAACAGGACCCCATGCACTGTATCTATAAATCCCCCAATGCTTGACTATTACCTGAACTCCACCCCACCCCTTGCAGCAAAGTAATTACTGCCTTGAAAGAGAGACTGTAATCATAGCTCTCAAACTTGAACTTGCATCAGAATCACCTGGAGGGCTTGTTAATTCTGGGAATGAAGGACCCCACCCCTGTAGCTTCTGATTTTGTAGATCGGAGGATGGGGCCAGAGAATTTGCATTTCTAGCAAGTTCTCAGGTGGTGCTGACACAGCTGGTCTGGAGATCACACTCTGAGAAGGCTTGATGCAGAGGAAGGTCAGTGGGCCAGAGAGAACTACCTCGAAGGGCCATCCACGGCTCAGCCTGGCTGGTTAGAACCTCTATTTGCCAGCAGCCAGAGCTGCCAGGTTTGAGCAACCGACTCACTTTAACTCAATTCACAAGAGATTATCTGATGTGCCTATTTATACACTTACATCGAGCTTATAATTGCCACTGGGGCCTGGTCAACACATTCTCCCTCCAGGGCCACTTTATGTGCGAAGCCACATCCTGAGAAGAGCCACAGCCTGCCTGTGGCATCCACGCCCACCCATCCCACCACAGTGGTGGTGTCTGAGCTGGAGACTGGACGAACACCAGCTCCCTGGCTACTCTCCCACCAGGCTGGATGCAGCCGGTCCCTCCTCTGCGGTCACAGTCTTCCCTCTGAATGTGGAAAGTGTTCGGTGGGCCACAGCTTTCCTTCCCAGTTCATTGCAGCTGGACTCCTGCCTTCTTCCCTGGATTTGAGGGTTCCATCAACCACACGTAGAGGTGGAGAAAGCAAGGATTTTTAAATCACCCCTTCATTCATCCTTCTAACATTCAGTAAGTATTCATTAAGTGTCTACTTATGTGGCAGGCCCTGTTCCGGGTTCTGGAAAACAGTAGTGAACAAAACAAAGATCCTTACCCTTGGGGGATTTATATTCTGGTGAGAGAAAATAAAAACAACTAAGTAGACTGCATGGGGTATCAAGTGGTAACAGGTGGCACGGCACCGCATAAAGCAGGGGACAGGGACGGGGAGTATGGCCTTTACAACTTTGAATAGAGCTGTTTTAGAGAGTGGGGTTGTCAGCTCAGTCTCTAAATCGCAATATGACCTTGGACAAGTCTTATGTGACCTTGAGCAAATCTAATCTTATAGCACAGCTTCTTATTTGCAAGACGGTGATACTGTGTTGTAAGGATGAACAGATTATGCAAAGTGATAGTCATAAAATCAGGGTTCCACATATTTATTTGATAAATACTATTTGTTTACTTACACTCTTCCAAATGCCTTATTAATTCCTTTAACTAATATTGGTTACTTTCTTCCCCGCCCCTTCTAGTCTCTTCCAGTTAGATGAATTCATCTGTTACATATTGATTCTTAGATTCACCATCATCTCTAGGTTCTTAAGACTTTTTTTGCAGCCCCTGAGTAGAGAAAGTTTGCTCCTGCCCTCCTCCCTCCCCTCTGCCTCAGGCACCTCCGTTAGTTTTTCCAGCTCACCTGCATCTAAACACCAGCAGGACCATGTTCATGCACAGGCCCCACAAATGTGAAAAGGCTCTGGGTTAGGCTCAGAGTGAAGGAAACCAAGTCATTATCCAAGTGCAACGTACACGAGGGTGGAAACAGGAAATGAACAAGTCAACAAATATGTTACCAAAATAAATTGGGAATGATAAGTGCTATGAAGGAAAAAAAAAAAAAGCAAATAGCTGAGAGTCCCTGGGGGATGAGGTACTTCATTAAATAAAGTGGTCAGAGAAGTACTCTCTGACCGACCATTGAACTAAGATCTAAATAAAGAAAAGGAGCTCTGGGAGAGGGGCGTTCCAGGCAGTGGGAACATCATGTGCAAAGGCCCTGAGGCAGGAACAACTTGGCACACTCCAGGAACAGAATGAAGGCCAGTGTGGCGACAGCAAAATGAGAGAGAAGAACAGGGATTGGAGATGACGTGGGAGAGCTGGGCAGGGGCCAGCTAAAGTAGGACATGGGAAGGAAGTTTGGATTTTTCTGTAAGCTTTTGTTACTCCTAATGTGGTCCGAGAGTAGCAGCAACTGCATTTCCCAGGAGCCTGTTAGAAATGCAGTCTCAAGCCCAACTCCAGATCAACTGAATCGCAGCCTGCATTTTGGCAAAATTCCCACTCGACCCTAATATATATTGAAGTTTTAGAAGCACATGGAAAGAAAGCCACCTTCTTTGCAGAAATATTTTAAAAGATCCCTCCGGCTGCCACATGGAGAAGGGCTGGTAGGAGACAAGGGCAGAGCAGTCACTGGTTTTGAGACCGCCGCAGTTGCCCAGGCGAGGCGGAGGAGCAGGAACTGGGCGGGAGTGGAGAAGAACAAGGAACAGAGGGAATAGAGGGAACGTTTTGGAGACAGAGTCAACAGGACATGCCAATGGGTTAAATACAGAAGGAGGAAAAAAGGGTTTTGGCCATCCTGGCAGTGTAGCCTCCACTCCTCCAAAGATGCCTATGGGAAGAGCCCTGTGCTACAGCCAGGTGTGGCCACACCGTCCAGTGCCACATCCACTCTCCCCTACACCCACCTCCACCCCCAGCATCATCTCAGGACTCAGCAGGTTTCTGTTAGAGCTTAGGGCCAGTGGGGGGAGGTTGGGTTTCCTGGATTTCCCCTTCAGTTAAATCATCCAACAATGCATGGAATTACCCTGGAGAGATGCATTTTTTTTTTTTTT
>VBSM01003215.1:33135282-33147342 GCA_008086735.1 Cheirogaleus medius | reverse complement strand
AATAAAAAAAAAAAAACCTCTCTCCAGAAAAAAAATAATACACAGATACTCACAATTGTGATGGGACTTCTGGGGGTCTATGGGCCCCCTTGAGGCTGTCCGTGAACCCCAGGCCTATAGACAAGGCCAGACACCTGCCCCACAGCTGTGCTCTCTGCCTTGGCTCCATAGCCTTGGTCACACCTCAGAGTTTCATGTCTCGGTGTCTTCGCTCAGGCTGTCGCTTTTGCCTTGAACTCAGATAGACCCTGTGCAACCTTGGCAAAGTTTTTCACCTCTCTGAACTTTTATTTCCTCATCTGTAAAAATGAGTGTAATCATCCCTCCCTCCTGCGAGAGGTAGAATAAAGCAGGCTGGCCTGGCACACACGGTGCTTAACGCGTGTTTAAACAAACAAATAACGGCATGGAAACCGGGGCTTCTCCCTTGGGAGACTGACTTCCGAGGGGCCCACAGGTGCTCGTTCTGGAAGACACGTCACTACCACCTGTGCAGTGTGTTCAGAACTGGGCTCTGGATCAGGCTGCAAGAAGAAGCCAAGTTGGAAAATGGCTGTCTCAGCCCTAAAACTGAAGACACACACGTTGTCCTGGGCTTTTTCAGGCAACCTGGCAAGAGAGAGAATCACTCCGGGACATGCAGGGGAGAAACTGGCCAGGGAAGGCCAGGAGGTGACGTGGGTGCCCTCTTTTCTCCTAGTGACCTTCCAAGCGGTTTGTCCTCCCCCACTTTCCAAATCCTTGCCCGGCTAACGCCATCAGGGTACACCGTGTGCTCCCTCGTCTTGTGGGGCTTTGTACTAATCTTCCAATCACTGCAGCTCGTTTATCGTGGGCTCCGGCCTCCTCTCCACCCCCAATTTCATTATCACCGTCCTCACCATCACATGCTCATGCCCTTCCTTCCTCCCAGCCCCGGGTCGACCCCACGCTCGCTCGTCACGACTGTCACTCCCTGGCTGACACCCTCAGTAAACCTGCCCCCTTTCTGCCCATCCTATGAACCTGGCTAAATCCCAACCCTCGTAAAACCCGGCCCCCCACCTTCTCCAGACTCCCCGGAGCAGCCCAACGATGCAGGAGAAAAGCACACAGCCCTGCTGGCGGTTGCTCTTTAAATTCATGACCACAAACCTCAAATGGGCACTCCTCATGCCTGGCAACCCTACCAACCTTCCCTAGAAAGTTCATTTTCCTGCCCTCCGAGACGGCTATTTCACCCTTCCTTCTGACTCCGCACTGCTCAGCTGATGGTCCCGGTTCATACTTCACTGAGAAACTGGAAGCCACCAGACCCAATCCGCCAGCCCTCCCGCCTCTCCTCCCTCGGCCGCAGGATTCCTGCTCCAGTGGCAGGCAGCGGCCTTCTGCTTGGACGCCAAATCCAGCGGCCTCGAGCAGGCGCAAGACCTCCATTCCACACACACGTGTTCTAGGATCTCCCTTCATGAAAGAAAGAGAGAAAGGGGGAGACAGAGGGAGGAAGAGAAGGAAGGAGGGACCTCTGTATCAGTTACGGGTCCTGGCAGGAATCAGAATTCGCTCAGATGGTTCCACTGATGTCAAAGAGGCTAATTCCAAAGTTAAGGGAACAAACAAGGGTGTTGGAGCACCCACAGATGAGCAACGGTGGATGGAGTGGTAACTCCTGGCACAGAAAGGCCCAGGGGAAGAAATAGTGTCCAGAAGCCATGGAGGAGGGGCAGCCCGTAAGGAACCGCAGGCTGGGGGTGGGGGTGGGGCCCAGCTTCTGCAGGAGACAAGGCACGGAAGTGGAGAGGGAGAGGGGACAGACACCCGCTCTCTCTTTCCTCCTGCCTTTGCCTCCCCTTGGTTGAATCCATCTGGAAGTGTTCTAACAAGAGCCCTGGTGATGCATCACAAAAGGGTCACTCTCGCAGGGCCCAGCGTGGGACACAAATGGCAGAGGCTGGATCTTGGGTGGGAGGTTGGCCAGCACACCTTCCCTCATCCCCAAATCCCGTTCCAGCTGCTGCCCTGCTTCTCCGCTTACGTTTATAGCAAAACTTCTTGGAAGAGTTGTCTGCACTGAGCGTCTTCACTTCACACTTCATTCTCGCCAAGCTGCTAGTCTAGCTTTCTCTCCGTCATAGAGCCTGACAGCGTTCCACCGAAATTCCTTTTTTCAAGTTCACCAGCAACTTCCACACTCCAAATCCGAAGAGCAGCCTCTCAAGCATAGTTGCCACATCCCCCTTGAAACAGTCCTCTTGGCTCCCTTGACCCTAAGTGCCTCTGCTTTCCCTCCTGCCCCTCCGGCCACCAATTTCTTGGTCTTCCTCGCTGGCGCCTCCTCTGAATCTACTGGCCCAGAGCTCAGCCTACGGTGGTTTTCTCTTCCCCGTGTGGCCTGTCTCCTTTGTGTCCTCTCTCTGGTCCACCTAGACCAGGTGCAGGGTACTTTCTCATTCTTCAGCTCTCAGCTCAAATGTCACCTTCCCTGGGCAAGCTCTCTAGAGCCAGTCACTCCCTACCTGCCCCTGTCACTGTGTCATGCTGCCTGCCTGTTTCCTTCATTGACCTTATCACCATTTGTCAATCTGGTGGGTTTATGGATTTGTTTCCTTGTTTATGCAGGAACTTGTTATCTGGCAGTCTTGCCCATCCCTATGTCCCCAGTACTTAGAACAGTGCGTGGCACATAGTAGATGCTAAATAAATGTCAATAGTTACTGAATGAATGAATAGTAAGGGTCTTTACAACAAAGGTCACATTGCAAGATAACATCAATAATTTAAGAACATTTTTACTTTTGTAAGACTGAATTTCCTAATAGGGACTTACCAGGTCTTTTGAAGGAAACTTCTTTTCCTGTTAAATTTATACTCCCATGTATTACACATATATGTGAAAGTAATCTGGGCAGAGAATCTGGATTTGTAAGTAGATGAGGTCCCGTATTATTGTCACATAATTCCATAAAGTGAGGACTCAGAATGAGATCATCTCTTCCCCCGCCCTGGGTCCAGACTCCATGAAGCAGCACGAAGAAGGACCAAGGGCCAGGGCTCCTGAACCAGACAGACCTGGGTTCAAATTCCGTTTCTAGCCCTCATTCACAATGTGACCTTAACCAAGTCACTTTATCTCTCTGAGCAGCAGGTTCTCGTGTGTTAAGTGCCTGAGCAGGGTCGTCACAGGGATTAAGTGAGCGATGCACACAAATTTCTCAGCCTCGGAGCCTGGCGCGTGCAAGCACGCTGTGATAGTATCAATCACTTCTATATCATTATGTGCTTTCCTGATTCCAGAAACTTCCCAGTGATCACGGGCTACAAAAGGGAGTTATGAATGTGGATCAGGGCATGCAGCTGAGGGCTGACAGCTGTTTCTGGCAGGTTGTTTGGAAACGGGAGGGGAGTGACTAGAAACGAAGGATAATGTAATGTTCTTTCCAGGGTCAAAGCATTGAAGAGATTATGGTGTCCATTCCTACAAGCATGAGTCAAAACAAAAAACTTAACACTAAAACCCACAAAACACAAATCTGCGTGTTTGCTGAAATGAAAACAGCTTCTTTCTAGATTTTCTGATTGCATGATTCTAGATAAGTTCATTGAAGCCGAATTCATTTTTTTCAATACCCTTGTTTTGTTGCCTGCCTGCAGGTAATCCAGCCCAGGTTCAAAAATTCCTAGGATCTGGGTGCTGAGAGATACTTTCTACACCTGTAATATTGGCAATAACGATAATGATCGTGCATTGCATTTCTATTGTCCCATTGTTCTTTATTTCTTTTTATTTCAGAATATGATGGGGGTACAAACATTTTGGTTACATATAATGCCTTAGCCTGTCCCACTGTTCTTTAAATTCTGCAAAATACCTTCACCTATTATCTTGCCGTTACTATCTACCTATATTACTCCACATCTTCCAGATGTGATTGATAGTCAGAAGGAAATCAGTATTAGCTCCATGGGTTTTATTCATGGAGCTAATTATTATTCATTTATTCCATAAATAAAACCCATGGCATTAGGTCCTATAATTATGCACATACTGCAACCATTGTCCCCATTTTATGGAGACTGAAATGCAGGGACCTGCATCTGGTCCCTGTGTCCTGGCATCTGAGAGAAATGCCTGGTGGTCCAGTACCCAGACCCCTTGTGCCAAAATGTTGATGACATTGTTCTCATTATCTTTTTTTTTTTTTAGTTGAATTGCTTGTTTTCTGTCTTTGAATGTCACACACATGGTGTGCCAGGGTTGCCCGTGAGAGTCTGGGTGCGAGATGACCCAACAGGACATCCTAAGCTGCAGTTCCCAGAGGCATGTCAACGGTGCTGCCAAGGAGGGGTTGCAGCATCTACATCGCAGTCACTGGGGAGAATCTGTTCTCAGCCTCACACCAGTGGGGAAGCTTCCCATCCTGCTGAAGAGTGGAATAAAAGGACACCCACATCCCAGAATGGCAGTCCCAGGAGAACTCCCCAGGGGAAAGCAGAAAGGGCCTAGTGAGTGGGAACGTGGAGGGGCAGGAAGCTGCAGGGCAACCTCCCCAGGGAGAGGGTCCTGCCCCTCGCCCATCTACTCCCTTCCTGCATCTCAACAGGAAGCTCCAACAGCCCCCACCACCCCTGCTCACCTGGACCACTCTCCACTGCAGCCAGAGTGACCTCTCTAACCCTTAGATATCTAGTGCCTTCGCCCTCTTCAAACCCTCCAGACTCTCCCCCTCCCCCAGTCCTTTGCAAATCAGGCGGGGCAGCAGCCCCAGCTTCACCAGCTTTGTGGGCCTAGGACTTGTGTGGTCACCCAAGGCCTTGCGCTAAGGGCCCCACACCAGGTTTAATGCTCTGCTATAACCATCTTAAAATTCCTCATGATGCTTGATGAAGAGGTCCACGTTTTCATTTCGCACTGGGCCCTGCAAATTATGTAGCCAGTCCTGGTATCCAGCCTCGCTCACCGAAGGTTAATCCTTACGTCCAGGCTTCAAGGCTCAGGAGTGTAAAATGAGGTCACATTTCTGTTTAATAGCAACATTACAAGGACTTACGACTCTCACCCTCCTCAACCACGGTCTGCAGCCAGGCCTGCCCCTGAGGGTGTCTGGGCCTCCCTCTGGGAGTCGAGCCTGTTGCACAAACCTGCTGGCTTGGCGACGTGCCCGGGCCAGGCCTGCAGCGCCAGGCTCCGGGCGGCTGGCTCAGCGCGGTGCCCTGTCCTCCACCAGAGCAGGCGGCATCCTGTGCTGCCAGAGGCCACCTGGCTGAGTTGAGCTCCAATCTCCTGCGAAGGTGCTGTCACCTCACAGCCAAGACCAGCGGGCAAGGTGTGACAGTTCATTAGAAGGTTCAGAGAGAAGGTCCTTATTCTAAGCTAACATGCACTGAGCACTTCCTTTGTGCAAGGCACTGCTCTAAGCACTTTTCAGTGCACATGCAGGTCCTCACTGTCGCCCTGTGAGGGAACCACTATTAACTACTAATCCCTGGTTATCACCAGGGAAGCTGACGCCAGGACAATTAGCTGCAACGCACTGGCCACTCCTCGTCCTCTCGCTGAGTCTCCCTCACCATCCAACCTCTACCTGCAGAGGCCTGGGGCGGGCCTCTGTCCTCGCCTCCTCTCTGTCCACCCTCTCACCCCTGGTGGTGTCCTGCAGCCTCCCCAGCCATCCTGTCTGTAAGCTGACCTCAGAACTCCAGGCTCCGCCACCCCTCGCGACTCCGCGTGGATCTCTAGCAGACACGCTCGAACTCAGCATGCCCAGAACGGAGCTCCGATCCTGTGGTCTTCCCCCATCCCCCATCTCAGACACTTGCTCTCCCAGAAACGTTGGAGTCATTTTTTTTTTTTTTTTTTTTTTTTTTTTTTTTTGAGACAGAGTCTCACTCTGTTGCCCAGGCTAGAGTGCCGTGGCATCAGCCTAGTTCACAGCAACCTCAAACTCCTGGGCTCAAGCGATCCTCCTGCCTCAGCCTCCCGAGTAGCTGGGACTACAGGCATGCGCCACCATGCCCGGCTAATTTTTTCTATATATTTTTAGCTTGCCAATTAATTTATTTCTATTTTTAGTAGAGACGGGGCCTCACTCTTGCTCAGGCTGGTTTCGAACTCCTGACCTTTAGTGATCCACCCACCTCGGCCTCCCAGAGTGCTAGGATTACAGAAGTGAGCCACTGCACCAAGCTGGAGTCATTTTTAATTCTTCTCTTTCCCCCACTTCCAATCCACTAGCAAATCCTGTTAGCTAGACTTCAAAATGATATGCACACAGACAAAATTATATACAGATGTTCCTCTACTTAGGATGAGGTTACATCCTGATAAATTCATCGTAGGTTGAAAATAAAAGGCAGAAATGAATTTAATACACCTCACTCACAGAACATCTTAGCCTACCTTAAATGGGCTCTGAACACTTAAATTAGCCTACAATTGGGCAACATTATCTAACACAAAGCCTATTTTATAATAACATGTTGAATATCTCATGTAATTTATTGAATACTGTACTGAAAGTGAAAAACAGAATGGTTTTATGGATACTTCAAACGTGGTTTTCACTGAATGCATATCGCTTTTACACAATGGTAATGTTGAGAAATCCTTAAGTCAAACTATCACAAGTCAGAAACCATATGTATGCACATTATTATATGTATTAATATATATCAATTGATCAAATAGGACATGATAAAATTGATAAATTAGACTTCTTCAAAATTCAGAACTTTTGCACTTCCAAAGATACCTTTAAGAAAGTGTGAAAAGACAAAGCACAGACGGAGAGAAAATATTTGCATTTAATTTCACTCCCTCCCCCAAATTAGAACTACAATAAAAGAATATTTTGTCTCCCCATGGGAATAGAGAGAACAGGAGATGGAACAACAGCTACATAATCTTGGAAGCTGGAAAGCTGAGGGACTAGTGGTAAAGGATTTAGCAAAACTGAGAAGCAGGCCGGGTGTGGTGGCCCACACCTGTAATCCTAGCACTCTGGGAGGCCGAAGCAGGAGGATCACTTGAGCCCAGGAGTTTGAGGTTGCTGTGAGCTAGGCTGACACCACAGCTCTCTCTACCCCGGGCAACAGAGCAAGACTCTCTCTTTCAAAAAAAAAAAAAAAAAACTGAGAAGCAATCAAACAAAAACCAAGGCAATAATGAACCCCAGAGAAAACAAAACTGCAGGAAAAGTAATCATAGTTTGCCACCTTCAGGTATTATTAGCATTTCCATAGCCATAACAGGGTGAGTACCCAATATTGCTCTAAACAAAATTAAAATATAATGGTATTAGGAGGATGGGAAGAGAGGGCTCTACAGTGGGGGACAAGTAGAGGAAAGAAGGCTAAACCTTCATTTTGCACATTGTGAAGTCAATGAATAATCCTAAAACTGAGAAATCATAAAGTAATCATGCAAGTTTGTTATTTAAAGATGTGGAGGAAAAAAAATCCAAATAATCAGTTAACATTGACACTGACCCTTTTTTATTTATTTAATTTTGTGAGCAAACACAATAAAAATTAATCATGCAGATTCTCAGGCTTCACCTAGACTGGGCAATAGGAACTCTGAGGATGGCACCTGGGAATTTGCATATTAAAGGGCTTCAGAAAAGAAATTCTGAAGACATATCTGCCTGTTGGTAAGGCTGTTTAAGATGCTAAATCAGAGGTGTGAGTGTCTCTGCTTCAGTTTTATGTGGCTAAAGCTGCAGTCCCCAACCCTGGCCGCAGATCAATACCCGTCTGTGGCCTGTTAGGAACTGGGCCACGTATCACCACCTGAGCTCCACTCCTGCCTCCGCTTTCATCCCTGTGCCCTTCCACCCCCGCATCCATGGAAAAATTCTACTGACTGGTCTTCCATGAAACTGGTCCCTGGTGCCAAAAAGGTTGGGGACAGTTGAGCTAAAGGGTTCTTGGGGAGATTACCTAAGAACAAAAATATAGGCCACTCGAGTGACTTTAGGTCTCCTTCTGTGGCAAAACAAGGACCTCTCCTGCCTCTGCAAGTGACTTCCCCAGAAGGTATCTGAGTCCTTTTGGCAGAATTGTGGCCAAATCTGTAACCTGATGTACTTTGTCCCTAGGATTAGGGCAAAAGAACATTGACCACATCTCCGGGGATGCCTGCGTTTTCTCTATTCATTCATTCATTCACTCATTCATTCTACATATTGTAAGTATTTAGTAGATTCCAAGCTCAGCACAAGGACCAGGGCCACTTTGTTGAAAATGACACTCGTGGACTATGCCCTCATGGAGATGACCTTCTGATGGAAGAAGACAGTCAATAAACAAGGAAGCAATAAAGGAACTTTGGATGATGAGAAGTGCTTTGAAGAGATTTACGTGGAAGTAAATTCAGATATGGTGGTCTGAGCAGGTGACGTTTGATGGTGGGGCCACCCGCGGAGCCATGGGGACGAGTGAGTGTGCAGGCAGTGGGAACCCACAGGCACGGTCCCTGAGGCAGGAACAAGCTGGGCAGGGGAGGGGTGGGGGTGGGGCCTGGGGAGGTCAGAAGATAGAACACAGTCGGAGGCTGGAGTTTGCTTTGAGTGCGATGTGCAGCCATAGGAGGGGGCAGGGAAGAGGAGCTCTCCTACAGCTGGGTTGTCACACCGGCCAGAGTTGTTTAAAAGGTAAATCAGAGCCCTAAGGGGAAGAAGAGAAGGAGAAAATGGCTAGATGGCTGTGTGAGACGTGATGGTCACTTCTAGAGACTAAACATACTCACAGACAATGGCCAGAGCCTATAGAAAATAGCCCTCTGCCCCACAGCCTGCAGCAGCCAGTCCAACAGGACAAAGCACAGCACTTGCAGCCATCAAGCCAAACCTGCCAGGACTTGGACAGTAACTGCCAGCTTCCCACACTTTCGCCTTCCCATCCTTACTCCCGACTTAGGATCAACCTGAGAAAGCCAAATATGCTCCCCAGACCAACCACATGGGAGGCCCCACTTCTACTCAGCCCACCTCTGCTCCCCACCCCAACGGCCTGCAGTCGGGGCACCCCAGAACCTTCTCTTTTGTCCTCTTGAAAGCCTCCCTTCCTCCACCTGCCATCGAGGCTCTGCTAAATGCAGGTGATGGTGGCCGCTGCCTCTCTATAGCAAGCTGTGAATAGATAACTTTTCTTGTTCTCATTTGAGTGGTCTTTGTTTACTTCTGCACTTTGGCCTAGGGGTGGCAAGAGTGATGGGGACAAGGGGACACGCTGAGGTCTATTTTGGAGATAAACCAGGCCCATCTGACTGATGGATTGGAAGGGGGAGGGGTTGCAGGGAAGGAAAGAGGGCACCGAGGAGATCCCAGGTGTCTGGCCCTGGGCAGCTGGGGGACGGTGGCACCACTAACTGAGATCAAGATTGGAGGAGGGGAAGGTTGGCGGGTGGCTAAGTTTCTGACGTGTTGCGTTTGAGACGCCTGTCAGATGCAGGGGCCAAGGAGGCAGGAGAGCAAGCAGGACAGAAGACATAGAGTGGGCCTACAAAGATGGTTTTCACAGCCAGGAGCGTGGGTGGCGTCACAGAGGGGAGAGTGTACATGGAGAAGTGACAGGAGCAGAACTGCGCCCCGGAGACCCCCACAGTCAGAGGTGTGCAGAGGACGAGGAGGCAGCATCAGAGACCAAAAGCAGCTGCCAGTGAGGACCAAGACACCCTGCCGCTCTAGGATGAACCCCACACCCCTAGACACGGCGAGGACCAGCCTGGGCCGTCTGCCCGCCTCCTTCCTCTTTAGCCTCATCTCTCCCACCACCCTCCTTCGGCCAGTTTCAGTGTTTCCCCCAGTGCATCCTATTGCTGCAGACCTTTGCACATGCCGTCCCCTCTCCAGGAGTACAAAAACCATGGAAACCCATTATAAGTAGTCAAACCAATGGAAATACACGACACAGAAAGCAAAAGCTGCCCATCACCCCAACTCCTCATTAATGAGTGTTTGTGCTGTGTGTTCCCAAGTGTGTTTGTTGTGCATGTACTAATGCACTCTCTCTCTCTCACACGTGCACGCCATCCACCCACCCCCACAGGGAAACACCGACTACCACACGCTTTCTCCTCTTAATACATATGGACCCTTTTTCCACGTGCACAGAGAGCACATACTTACATCTCAGTACAAATGTACAATGGCACATTTCAGTACATAGAGAGGAGCCTAATTCTTTAAAATAGATGTTTAGAGTTTCATTGCATGGATTGATCGCAACTTATTTAACCAATCCCCATGGATGATGCGTTTCCCCCAAACCTTTTTCATTTTTTGCAATTATGATGCAGCAATGCTCTACTTTGTATATTCCATACAAGCTCACGCCCATAGACAGACAAATTCCTAGAAGTAAGGTGGTGAAGTCAAAAGAGGTGAATGCTTTTCATTCAATAGATATTGCCAAACTGCTCTCCAAAGGGCTCAAGACGATTTTTGCCAACAATTTTTTTTTTTTTTTTTTTTTGCCAAGTGTGAATGAAATTCCTTGTTTACCCATGCTATTGCCAAGACTGGTTATTATCAATCATTTTAACTCATTCAATTCTGATGGAAAAAATGGTATTGTATTATTGATTTAATTTGCAGTTCATAGAATATAAATAATGCTTCTAATGGTTTTTCACATTCTTTGCCCATTTTTCTGTAGGAATTTTTACTCTCTGATTTGTAAGAGTTCTTGGTATATTAGATGCCTTATATAGGTGTTGCAAATATTCTTTATTAGTTTGGCTTTTTTAAAACTTATCTTTATTTTTCCTTTATAAAGGTTTAGAATTTTATGTGGTCGTGCAAAGTAATTTTTTCCCTCCAAATTTTATGTGTCATGCTTATGAAGGCCCTTAATATTTCAAAACTATTTTCTAAAACTCACTCATCTTTTCTCTAGAACTTTATTGGTTTTATTTTCTTACATAGAAACATATTTGAACCACCTGAAATTCTTTTGGTGTTGAGAGGTAGGAATCCAGTTCCTCTTCGTAAATATTTATCGAATGAATGAACGAGACATTCTGCAGCTCTCAGTAAAGTTGATGGCCTCCTAAGGGATTAGGTTAGATGGTTAATAAGGTTGATTGCTCACCCAGCAATGGTTAATAAGGTTGATTGCTCACCCAAATGCCGGCGCAGCAGAATGCAATGGTGACTACAGTCAGATATGGCTCCCACCCTTGTGGCTATGGCAGTTGATAGAAGAGGCAGACGTTGGCCAGATAACATGAATGGATGCCAAAAATTACAAAGGAGACATGTGCTCTGGAAGAGCATATAATAAAGGAATCTACCCTGGCCTGGGAGGTCAAGGAAGGTCGTCACTGCTCAGGGAAGTTCCTTGGGAAGTGCTCTCAGGACAGCCCCTGTGGGAGGGTGATGCAGCAGGACCGGCAGATGGAGAAAACTGCTTTGCAGTTGCAGCAAAAGCCTTGGCCAACCCCACAGGGAGCTAGCTCTGGAGTGGAGATGACCCTTGAAAGTTGCTCTGAATTGAAGCCAGGAGTCTGGGCCTTTACTACCCACCACAGCCCCCTCCCCCAGTGGCATAGGCTGATGCCCCGAGGCAGCTCTTTTCAGCCAGTGTGTTCCCAGAGACTCATCTGTGAGCGCCAACCACCAAGCAGCTGGGGAAGGAGGCCCCAGCCCTGACATGGACATCTGGGTGGCCCGTCATAGCATCCACTGCAGAAGTCTTCCCTAAAGAAGTTGGGGAGATCTTGTGTACGGATGGGTGAGTAGGCGTTGACTAGGCACAGAAAACAGGAACTTTTTCTAGGGCAACGTGCTTTCTCTAGACATGGGAAGCCTTTGTATGGCACAGGCAGGAACAGAAGCAGGGAGACAAATTAGGAGGCTATTAAAGGAATGGATTCATACAATACATTAAAATCTGGATATAGGCTGGGTACGGTGGCTCGTGCCTGTAATCCTAGCATTTTGGGAGGCTGAGGAAGGAGGATCACTTGAGGTCAGGGGTTGAAGACCAGCCTGAGCAAGAGGGTGAACCCTCTCTTTACAAAGAATAAAAAAATTAGCCGGGCATGGTGGCACTTGCCTGTGGTCCCAGCTACTTGGGAGG
>VBSM01003215.1:33125020-33135182 GCA_008086735.1 Cheirogaleus medius | reverse complement strand
AAAAAAAAAAAAAAAAAATCTGAATATAAACATACAAAAAACTAGAAAGATAGAAAAGGCAAATATCCTAATAACCCAGCCCTCAGAGAAAACTACTATTAATGTTTTAGTGCATTTCTGTTCCATCTTTCTTCTCTGCATATTTCATTTAAAAGCCAGGATTTTACTGTAGATGTGATTTGGTTGTCTGCTTTTTTTCTACAAATTTTTCCTATACCTTTACTGTTTCTAATTACAAAAGCAGTGTCTGCCAATTACACAAACTTAGAAAGTACAGACACATTTTTAAAAGGAAGAATGCCCGCAATCCCTTCTCCCTGGTTAAGTCTGTTATTGACATACCTTGGTGCAACATTTTATTCAGATTCTTTGTCATGCATACCTGTATCTTGCTTTTTGAAGAATGAGTCTTTAAGCATCACCTATAAGTTTCCTTGGGGAGCCCTGGGCTGGTGGAGCATCAATAGCTCTTCCCCTGTCTCCAGCCTGAGCACTAAACTGTGAGTAATGACTGAGCCCTTCCAGCCTGGGCATGTTATGATCGGGAAGGATGGGTGTCCAGCAGACCCCAGGGCTGCAGGAAGAGGTCAGAGGGAAAGGGGAAGGCCCAGAAACGAGGTCAGGCACCTCCATAGGGAAGGCTTTGCCATCTCTGGCCTGGGGAACACCCTCTAGCCTAGAAAGGTGCCAGGCTCCAGAGCTGCTTTTGGTACCTGGAGCCTCCCAAACTCCTTGCGGTTCCCCAAGTGCACCAGGCTCTCTCTGGTCCATGCTGATTCTCTGCCTGTGTCTCTTTCCTCTTACTGACCCAGCCTGGTTAGCTCTTACTGATCCTCTAGCTTAAGGGACACCTCTTCCAGGGAGCCTTCCCTGCTTCCCCAGGCCGAGTTAGGCTCTTCCTCTGGCCTCCCAGAAAACTTACACTCTCACAGCCCTTATCACAGGATGCCGTGGACATCTGTTGGGTCATCTCCCACCTAGACTGCCCCCTAAACTGTAAGCACCTTGAGGGCGGGAACCTTGCCTCATTCATCTTCTATCCCAAGTGCTTGGCCCAGGTCTGTAGGGAGCTCTCTGCCGGGTCTGGGTTTGCAAGGCCCCTGAGACAGCAAGCGTTCCTGGGTGTGTCCCCTGAATTATTCCTTCTTGGCCGGGCAGCCTCTAATGGAAGGTGCAGGGGACCCCGGAGGCAAAAACGATGTGGAGACAAGAGGCTGGGCTCTTGCGTCATTCACAGCAAGCAGGCGAGAGATGAGCAGGTCCTCAGACCCCCGGGGGCCCCACTGTGGGCCCCACGCGGACTCCCCACTGTCCTCAGTGCAGCACCCTGAGCCACTCGAGGGTCCCCAAAAACTTCTAGGGTGCTCCTTCCCCCACCTCACCTGCCTCTGTTTCCTGTTTCCTGGGGTACAGAGCTTCGTGGAGGCAGAGAAAGGACAAGGCTCTCTGGGTGGAGGAAGGGCCTATGTTTGCACAGGGAGAGTCAAGGCCTCTTTCGGAGGCGAAGAAGGTGGTTCGTCTGGGAAGCTAAGCAGCTGCCTCTTGCCCTACCGTATCTTGGAAGGACATCGAAAAGTGAGCAGCCAGCCAAAAGAACTTCAGGATAGACAGGCGAGAGGCACTGTCCCCTCTCTTCTTGTTAAAAAGCTTTGGATCCAAGCCCAAGCCACCAGCAGCAGAGTAGGGAGCAAGCTCCCTGGAGTGGGGCATTCAGACAGAGGTGGGACGGCCCCTTGTCAGGAATGCCTTCAGAGGGGTCCCAGAAAGAACTAGACTACTTTGAGCTTGAGGATCCTCTAACTCAAAGATGGATGTTCCCCGAAAACTCTTACGGAGGCCTGAGGATCTGGGGGGTGGGGTGGGGGACAGACAGCAGTGGCTGGAGCTGGGGGGGTGGGGCCTGGCAGGGAGTTCGGCTTCGTAGGACAAGGGACCAGCAGGGCCTCTGAGTCAGCTGGCCAGAGGTGGCGTGCAGGGAAAGTAGTCAAAAGCAGGGTGCACACCGGCACCCAGGCCATGAGCCTGCCACGCTCCCTGCTCTGTGACTTCAAGCAATGGACAGTTTTTCATCTAATCGGAAATCACAAGCAAAAACTTTTAAGTGCCACCTCCTGGTGAGAGCTCCCACTTCCGAGTCACAGTGCAGTCCTGTAACTATTTAAGTCTCCTTGCTCTAGAATGAAGACCAAGCACCTTAGTGTGGCCTTTAGGCCCTGCATGATCTGGCCCCTGCCCACCTCCCCAGCCTGGTCTGGAGCTGCTCTCCTGAGTGCCCTGTCTCCTCCAGACATGCCAGCCTTCTATCTTTTTCTAGAAAGCACGATGTCCCTTCTCTTTTCCATCACACTGTTTTTGCTGCGGGAACTCCCACCTCATTTAACTCCACAACCAGTCCCTTCACTGGATAACACCACCTACTCTAAGGGGCTCAGCTCAAATGCTACCTCTTCCAGGAAGCCCTTCTGGATACACGAGACCAGGCCAAACTCCTTTCTCACAGCCCTGTGTGTTTCTCTTTCATAGCATCCACAACGATTATACTTTAATGACTGTCATTTAATATCAGGATCCCTGCTAGACTGGAAGCTCTGTGGGGACAGAGCTGTGGCCGTCTTGTTCACCACCAGACCCCCAGAACCCTCTAGAGCCTGGCACAGAATGAGCACTAAGAGAGTATTTGGAGAGAGAGAGGAAGAAGGAGGGAAGGGAAGGATGGAAGGACAGAGGAAGGAAGGAAGGGAGGGAGGAGGGAAGGAAGGGAGGGAGGAAGGGAGGGAGGGAGGAAGGAGATCCCTGAGAAAAATAGCATTCTTAAAATGATCAAACATAAAACACGATTAACTAAATCAGGCACATAAATAGAGGCCCATATGTCAAGGTTCTATTTGTTCTGTGACAGTGTAAAAACTGCACATTTTTTTATCAAGATGGAAAAAAACAAACAAACAAAAATACATGTGCACCATCTCCTAGTGACACCTTCTGTCACTTCACCAGGGAGAGGCCCCCTGAGAGTTCTGTGCAGTGAGGAGGAGCAAGGGGGCCTCCGTGTATAGACACACCTGGTCCGGCCTTTGGAGCTCAGAGCCGAGCTGGAGGTCAGGAAGTACAGGCAAGGAGCTCAGATGTGGATGAATTACCCCTTCTGTGCGGGTACTGGGTTTGGTGGTTGGCTTGTTAAATCCTCATGGTAAGTCTGTGAAGTAGGAATTATTAATATTATCCCCATTTCACAGATGAGGAAATTGAGCTTCAGCACGTTAAAGAATTCGATCAGTGTCACACAGCTCAATAAGGGGCAGAACTGCCATTTGTACCCAGCCCTGCCTGACCCCACCAGCCATGCTCTTTTCTCCCTGTAGCTTCTCTGGGCAAGAGGCAAAGGTCCTGGGCAGCTGTGGGTACACACTGTGGCTTTGGAAGTCAGAGTGATGACGGGCAACACCTGCTGTTTCTGTCTGTGCCACAGCCCTCCCCATTCTGGCAGCGTGCCCCTCTTTCTGTGTGGTTCCAGTGAGCTGACCCTGCCCTCTTCTCACCCCAGCTCCCAAAGATAGATACATGGCCTGGTTAGAACACCCATCCCCACATCCACAGCTATTGGTTCAGGAGTAGGCATGTGACCAGGCAGGGCCAATCAGAGGCCTTCCCTGGATTTTTGTGCTGAATCTATTGGGACAGATGGTCTTTTTCCACTAAGGTGCTAAGTGATTTGGAAACAGAATTGGGGCTGCCATGGGACATCTTTTTTGCCACGTGAAGAAGACCAGCTGTGGACACAAAGCAACAGAGAGAGGGAAGTAGAAAGGAGACATGGACAGAGACCACCCTGAAGGCCTTGTTTGAGCTCTGGATCCAGTCATGTCTGAACTGCCCTTGGACTTCCCAGGTGTACAAGTTAGTAAGTTCTCTTTTTTATTAATACTTGAGCAGGTGTATGCTGGAGAAAAGCAGGCACGCCTAGATGGAGAAGATGAGAGGGTCGAGCAGAAGCTCGGCAAGACCTGGAACCATCCAAGTGACATTGAAGGGGATGGGGAGGGGAAGCAGAATCTTCTGGCTTGATTTGGGACCATCTTGTCAACCACCCACCAGCCTGCCGTGTGACTTTGTACCCATGGTGTACTCTGATCTCAGGCCTGCCATCTGCAGAGGAATGTACTAATTTGCAAACTAAGGCAGAGACTGCTTGTTCCTGGGAAACTGCAGAGAAATAGGAAAATTTCCAATGAAATAAATACAAAGAGATCTTTCCCAGTCTGGAGAGGGAGGAGGGGCCGCCACTACTGAACACCTAGTGCGTGTCAGGCACACACCCGAGGCGCTTTACCTGCTTAGTTGCAAGCTGCTAAACTGAAGGTAAGGGTCCAAGGCTTGACACTCGACACATGTCACTCATTCGAAAAGGAAATATTTTTGGAATGAAAGAAACACTTATCCCAGTCGACTCTCACAAGAGTCCAATGAGAAGAGAGTCAGAGACAAGGACACTGATGCTCAGGGCGGGCCAGAGACTCCCACAAAGCCACATAGTTGGTAAGCAGTTGGGGCAAATTCAATGCACATCTTTCAGCCCCAGAACTTGTGCATTTTTGCCATAGTCCTGGACTAACTGAAGCCATTGGCTTTGCAGGAAATGGCCACAGTGGGAGCCTCGGGAAATCTGCAGCAGGGGAGATGGAAAGAACAGGTTGAATTACACGACTTATAAAAATGAGATGGGAAAAACTAGATGACAAAGGACGTGTAACTGTTGAAACAGAAGTGACACCCGGGGAAGGGTTGGAAGGAAGGTTTTCTCTAAAACTCGTGGCCTTGAGGGCGGGATTTTTGCTGGTGTGAGGGCAGAGATGGACAGCAAGAGAAAGTTAGGACGGAAAAGGGGGAGCTTCCTCGAGGGCAAGAGTAAGGAAGCCGTGGGGCCAGGAGACTGGGAGACGTGCAGACTCTGTGTGGAGAGCAGTTTGCAGAGACTGCTGGCCCAACCTGGAGCTCTAGGCTCCGGGGTCGGCCAGCCCTGGGTTAGAATCCCAGCTCAACCTGCTACTAACTGCATGACCCGGGGTTACTTTGTTCAGGGCCTCCACTGTCATCTGAGAATGAGCACAGTCCTCCCTCAGAGCGTGGCACAGTCTCCAGCAGGTGTGGTAAGGACAGCAGAGATGCTCCAACCTTGTGTCTGGAGCTTGCCCTGGGGAGGGAGGCGGCCTCTTCCACGCCCTCACCTTCCTCTCAGGCACGGCTGGGCTAGGTGGGGGACAACGTTCTACTTGCAGAAGTCCCTAGAGTGGAAAGCGGGACGGGGATGGGAAGCCCAGGCTCTTTAGCCCTGAGCTTTGTCTAAAACTATTATCAGAGACTTTGGAAAATTTTTCTTAGGGCAAAAAAAAAAAAAAAAAAATACTAACTTCAAAGCTGCCTTGTTTTCTGTGTTGAGAGAGGAAAAGTCTTAAATGAGCCTTTGTGCCACGGGTCCCTCTTGTTTTGGGAGAAACACCGCTAGGGACCTTGGCTGGCCAGGGGTTGGACCAGATCTTTTTCTGGAGTGGACCAGGACCGGCTGTAAAGACTGCCTTGAGTGGGCACAGATGGGAATTTTGCTACGTGGTATCATATTTAAGAACAAGATTTTTCTCCCCCGTGGTACAGAGGTATGGACTGCACTACTTTGAAAATTGTTCTTGGGAGAAGAGCGTATGTGTGTGAGCATGTGAGTACGTGGATATGGCGTGTGGGTGGCGCCAGTGGCGTGTATGAGACGTGTGCCGGGGGGTGGGCAGGTGTTTTCTGCCCGGGAGACCAGACCCTGTCTTCATCTCCTGTTTGTGATGGACGTCTTCAGGACTGGACGGGGCCTGCAGAGCCCGCTGGAGTCATTCCAGAAAAAAGCCCTCAGGCTTTGGTTCATGTATGGTTGCAGACACCTGGATTCTTCTAGATTGTCCTGGGAGGGGAAGAGTTTTGTTTCTTGACGTGAGCAGCCACCAGTCCTTCGACCAGTCATTCTAGAAAGGGGCAAATCTAAGGGTAAAGAATGCAGATCCAAAGCAGAGGAGTTAGAGGTCAACCTCCCCATCTGGGGAGGAGGAAAAAGGGCAGCTACCCGAGAGGGTGAAGGAGGCCAGTGGGGGATGGGGCGAGACTTTTGGCCAGGCTGCCCCTGGAGCAGTCATTGCCGCCTTGCAGTCTCAAGTCTGTTTCTCCAGCCTCGCAGCTCCTCCTGCTACTTCCAAGCTCTCAGGAACAACGCTGGGTCGACCATTGCAGCCCAGTCTCTGCTGTGGGGCATTAAAGGACAGCCAGTGTCCACGCTCGGGGAGATCCACGGAGGAGCTAACAGCCATCCCCATGGGCCACCTTCTCTCAGGCCTCGAAGGCGGTGCAGCATCATTTCAGGAGATACTGACAGCAAAGTGACAGAGGTCCATGTGGAACAGAGTGACTAGGGAGCCAGGTCCCAGCGTGGTCACAGCCTCCAGCCTTGGTAGACAGGAAATAGACAGAGACAAACTCCCTCTGCCCTCGGTACTGGGCGGGACAAAGCCGAAAGCTGGAGCCTACCTCCCAAACACAACAGTACAGACTAGTCACTCATGAGCTATTTCACATATTGATCAGGATTCCTTCATTTGCAAAGGACCCAATTTATATTAGCTTTGGATGAAAAAGAAATGTATTGGCTCATGTACCCAAGAAATTTGAGGGATTCAGGCATGGCTAGCTCTAGTAGTATCATGGGACTCTGTGTCTCTCTACCTCTCAGATCCACTTGCCTCTGCTTGACTTCATTCCCCATCAGGCTCTTACTCCGTCGTAGTGAGAGGTCTCCCAATAGCTCCAGGTTTACAGGGTCTTGGAAGTTGTAATTCCAAAGAGAGAGACTCTCTGTTCCACATTCCATGATAAAACTTTCAAAAGGATGTAAACCCATGGTGTTTAATACAGAGAGACAGATAAAGCATGTTCCCCAATCACAATGAACACAACTAGGACATAGAGCTTGGCTTCTAAATGCAACTCTATGCCAAAAGGAACTAGAATGCCGTAGAAAAAATGGCTGATTCCAAGGCTGAGCCTGGGAAAGTACAATACACACCTGAAATATCTTATTAAACTAGAAAACACAGAAGCACTTAAAGAAGGACAGGGACACATCAAAAGGGCACAGAAGCTGGCTTGAAGGAGCCTCCACTAGCCAAATCTGGGACAATTTTAGCATCAAAATAAATAATAGAAATAATAGATTATAACCCACTGGATAAAACAGCAATCACTGAGTCCTTACTGATATAAATAAGTAAACACATAAATTGAATGCTTCGTGAGAAATAGGATATTTACCTTGTCTCAAAGTAACTCCCCTCAAAATACTTATTAATTGCAAAGGGGAAAGAGTAACTTCCCCGTGGGGAAGCCTGGCCAACCTCACCTTCATCCAGCAACAAAGTGAGCGCATCAGTAACAGGGCACATCAAAACGACGCCCCGGCGGGATGCAATGAAAAGGACACAGGTGCCCTTCTAGGATCTTCCTGCCAATGACGCAGAATCTGAATCGAATCAAAAGGAAACGCCAGACAAAGGCATTCTACAAAATAGCTGGCGGCTCATCCTTACGGGGCTGAGGTCATGAGAGACAAGAAAAGATCAAGGAACGGCTCCAGATTGAGCGTGTGATTCCGAACAGACCCTTCTGCTGGAGGGAATACTCCCGGGACAGCCGTGAAGCTGGGACAAATCTGAAGATTCGATGATAAAACCGTCCCAGCGTGAGCCTCCTGGTTTTCACAGCTGGTGTGTAGCAGAATGGCCTTGTGTGTAGGAAATACACACTGAAGTTTGTATTTGGAGGTAACGGGCATTGTGTCCACAAACGCATTCTCGAATGGTTCAGGGGAAAAAGCGTTTTTGTACAGTACTTGGAAGTTTTTATAAATCTAAAGTTGTTTTAAAAAAATTGTTTTTATATACCTGTAAAAGGATTCTGATTGATCCTGCTTAGGTCACACATCTACTCTAGACCAATTGTTGTGCCCAAGGGCTGAGGTTTTCTGAGTGGCCAGTTTGGATGGTGTGCCCACGCGCGAGACGGGGAACCCGGGTCAGGGGACAGGCAGCTGGAGCGACAGCCCATCAGGATCAGATGGATTGAAAACCAGCAGTTTCCTGACGGAGTGGATTCAAAAAGCAACAGCTGTCTACACCACTTAGGGTACACTATTGTTATTATTAACGTTGGGAAAAGAGTAAAAAGCATTAAAAGCACAGAAACCTTTTGACTCAGTAATTCCATGCCTTGGTAATCTATTATTAATATGTATTTTTTGAAATAATCCCAATAGGCAGTGAGGGAAGTTCTGCATTCAAAGATGTTGGTTCCGGTGTTATCTAGGGTACTGAAAAACTAAAGGCCACCTGTTAGTCACAATATGGGAGACAGGCTGAGGAACACTGGCCTGTGGCCGGAGGGCTGCCCAGTTCTGCAGCCACTGGCACACGGCGCCAGCATTTGGTGTCTGGTGAGAGCCTTCTTGCCACGTCCTCGCACGGTGGAACGTAGAAGGCACAAAGAGGCCTCGCTGGTTCTCTCCAGCCTTCACTAGGACGCTAATGCCATCCATGAGGGTGGAGCCCTCGTGGCCTAATTGCATCCCAGAGGCTCCACCTCGTAATTCTGTTGCATTGGGGATTTAACTTTTAACATGACTTTTGGAGGGAACACAAACACTCAAACCATAGCGGGGCCCCAAAGAACCAGCGAGCTTCCAACCCAGCCTGGCTCAGCCCCGTGGGGACTTTCCCAACTCTTGCTCCTATTTTCCCTTCATCCTGCTCCAAGCTTTGCTTCTCCCTCACTCCTACCCTCTTCTGCTCTGGCCAGGAAAGTGAAATGCAGCTTGGGCTGTGAGAGAGGCTAAAGGCAGGACAATATTATAAAAGGGCAATTAGAGTTTTTGCTGGTGTTTCTTTTCTCAACACAGGGGTTTGTTTCTTCACCATCACCGTTTCATCTTCTGGGCCTACTCAGAGATTATCAGCGGCAGCTAGATAATCAGCTCCGGGAGACAGAGTGCTAAGACAAGCATGACTTACATGTGAGATTCAACCAAAATGATTTCCGTGTTCTACAAATAGATGTCTGTAAGGGGGAAAAAATGAATCTTTACCCCGAGCTCACACCATACACAAAAACTAATTCAAGATAGATCGCAGACATATGTGTAAAAGATAAAACTATAATGTTTCTAGAAAACATAGAATATCTTCTTGACCTTGGAGTAGCCAGAGATTTCCTTAGGCTAAAGTGTTAACCATTTCAAAAAAAGGATAAATTTGTCATCATCAAAAATAAAAGCTTCAAAAGACACAATTAGGAAGTAAAAAGCACATAACTCTTTACTGGGAGACTGGGAGAAAATGTTCAGAAGAGATACATCTAACAAAAGACTTGTACCCATAACATATAAAGAGCTTCTATAAATCAATAACAAAAAAGACAAACAATCCACATTAAAAATGGGCAAAGAACTTAACCAGACATTCCTCAAAAGATATGTGAATGGCCAATAATCAGAAGAAAAGGTGCTTAATATCTTTAGTCATCAGAGAAATGCAAATTAAAACCATATTGAGTTGCCACTTCATAGCCTTGCACATGAATAAAAGTAAAAAGACTGACAATTGCAAGTGTTGGGTAGATGGAATACTATGCAGCAATAAAAAGGAGTTAATTACAGCCATCTGTGACAACATGAATGAATCTCCAAAACATTTTATGCCAAGTGAAAGAAACCTTCCTTACACAAGAATACACACTGTATGATTCCATTTATACAAAATTCAAGAACAGGGAAAATTATCTCTAGTGATAACAATCTGAATGACAGCTGCCTCTGGGGATTGAACTATCAACTGGAAAATGGCACCAGGGAACTTCCCGGGGTGATAGAAATGTTCTATATCTGGATTTGTGTGGCAGTTCCATTGGATGGCACTTTAAAAATATATAGGCAAGGTGGCTCCACGCCTGTAATCCTAGCATTCTGGGAGGCTGAGGCGGGAAGATTGCTCAAGGTCAGGAGTCGAAACCAGTCTGAGCAAGAGTGAGGCCCCGTCTCTACTAGAAATAGAAAGAAATTAATTGGCCAACTAAAAATATATAG
>VBSM01003215.1:33114414-33124920 GCA_008086735.1 Cheirogaleus medius | reverse complement strand
AGAAAAAAAAAATAGAATAGATTTTTTTTTAAATTAAGACTCACAAGTCCTGAAAGACAGACAAATGGAGAAATGCATTTATTGTACATAGTGCTTAACTATTTGCAGTACAATTTTATATCCATGGTCCTCGTACCCGAAGTCATTACTGGGGTCTTACTTTGTCCTGAATTCCTATTATTCTCCCCCCGGGGTCTCTCTGCCCCAGCCCCTCTGACTGCTCACCATTCCTCAAATAAGCCGGACACGTTCCCATCTCAGGGCCGTTGCACTTGCAGTTCTCTCTGTCTGGAATCTTCTTCTCCCAGAGGCTGGCTTCCTCCTTCTCTTCCCGCTGTGCTGCTCAAATGTCACTTTGTCACAGAACAGCACACACATCCTGCCTTGTCTCTCTCTTTCCCTCTTTTTTACTTTTTTCCTCCCCTGCCAACCCAGACAATGTTCATATTCATTTGCTTACTGACTGTCTCACCTTCTAGAATGTCAACTCCTCAAAGCCAGGGACTTTGTTTTGTTCACAGCTGTATCCCCAGTACCTAGACAGTTGTTAAATATTTGTTCTCAGTGGGCTTTCGGAGCAACCCTGGGATATTTTTGGAGATTGTAAAGTTTAAAAAGGATAATGATGACAAACAGAAGGCCTGACACCCAGTAGATAGTCAATAAATGTTAGTTCTTTTCTCTCCCAAACTCTTCTCTGGGTGTGTAGGCAAGGATTTGTTATCTTCCCCATCTTTTATTTGTTCTGAATGGTTTAATGACCTCACACAACAAATGACAGGTCTCAAATTTGAGTCTGGGCCTTTTGATCCCAAATGGCCCTTAAGCAGACAGCAGCCATCAGTTAAATGGCCAGACTATGCAACGGGAAGCAGAGATGTTAACACAAGGACTAATTTGTTGATCACTGTTGGACACTAACTCCCCTCCCCACACTCCCTGTTTCCATTTCATACCCTGGAGACTTAGGGCAGGATGCATATAACTCTCTATTAACCTTGTGGGTTAGGAAGGAGGCCTGTTGGTATTGTAGATAAGCTAAAGGTCACAGGCATTTGACACCTAAACACATCACTTGTTTCCTTTGGACAGCAGACATACCTCCCAAATTACGTGTGACCTCAGCTACATTCACGTGAATTTGCATATTGAGACCATGTGCTCCACTGTTTGCAGGACACAGGAGATTAGGGTGGTGGGACGAGGGAGAAGGGAGGAGCTCAGATGGTTGAAGGCAGCCAACAGGAGAATAAGTAGGTGCCACAAAGTCTAAGTGCACGTTCTCCAGGGAGGAAAATATCAGATCCCTGCGTGGAGTACATAGCGCTGCGATTGGATCTGTTCGGGGTCTGATTCAGCTGTTGGCACATCCCAGCTGGCCCTTCACTTCCCCTTACTACCCTCTTTATCTCGCATCACTCGCCCTGGCCCATCTGATCTGTCCCCCAAGTTCCACTGATGACATCACTTCCCTCCAGGCAGATGGAATGTTCCAGATCTCTCTCCCCACCTCCACCAACGGTGCCTTGTGATTCTCCTCCCAGCCTGAACCAGGTTCTGGGGGCTTTGCTCCCAGCGCAGACCCTGAGAGGGATTTAATATTTAACAGTGGAAACCCCAAAGCTCGGGAGCACTCTGCAGTGCAGCTACAGGTGAGCATCTTTTTCTAAATCTGACATTTATTTTTAGGGGGACTCAAGAACCCCTTGGGAATCTGATAAAAGCTACGAGCCCTTTCCCCAGGGAAAAGCACATTCACACAAGAATTCGAGAATTCTTGCACCCCCTGAAACCCAGCCCCAGAAACAGAGTTAAGTGCATCTGCTTTAAGGCTTCAAAGCACCCTATTTTTCAGAGCCTTTGTTATATTCCTTAAAACATCCCAACGATCCAACGCTTTTCAACCTTAGGATGGTTGGGGGAGCGTCTCCTCTTAATTATAGAGGAGTCTGTGTTGGGAGGAGGCAGCTCTAGTGGTAAGTGACGCTTAGGGCTTGTCTGGGAGAATGAAGACGAAAAGAATAGCTCGAGTCTCGTGTTTGCTAGAAGGAGAAGGAACACGGCGTCCTCATGCTCAAGGCTTGTTCTAAACTTAGCCAGCTCCCGTGGCTCCAAAGTTGGCAGAATGAGCTCCCACCGTCCTAATAAACATGCCGTGGCGCAGTGACTCACGGAGACAGCAGCCATGAGCGGGATGTGGCTGCTTCGAGCAAGCCAGACGGGGACCATGGTTGGCTGAATCTCTTGACACAGCAGGGGCGACCAATGCAGGGCCGGGGAGGGACAGCTCCGGTGACAGTCCAAAGAGCCAGGCGGGCTCACCCATGGCAGAAACCAACTTCTCGTCGGGGGCTGGAGAACCAGGGGAAAGACCTGGGGAGGTCACAGAGTGAGGGAGCCATCGTGGGGACTTCATCTAATGGGATCATGCCCCTCAGAACTTGGAACAAGAGAGACAAGGGTGCCATGTGGGTACAACCACCACCTAAGAAGGAGGGCATTGCTAGATGGCAAGTGAGTTCTCTATCCATCATCCCAGACAGGTGGGTGCTAATAGAAGGTAGATTTTAGTAGGAGAGACAGGCCAGCCACAGTAGTTGACACCTGTAATTCCAGCACTTTGGGAGGCTGAGGCAAGAGGACCGCTTGAGCCTAGGAGTTCAGAACCAGCTTGAGCAATGTAGAGAGACCCTATATCTACAATGAAAAAAAAAAAATTAGCCAGTCCTGGTGGCACGCATCTGTAGTCCCAGCTACTCTGGTGGCTGAGGCAGGTGGATCCCGTGAGCCAGGAGTTTGAGGTTGCAGTGAGCTATGATGACACCACTGCACTCTAGCCTGGGCAACAGGGCAAGACCTTGTCTCAAAAAAAGGAAAAAAAAAGTAAAATAAAAATGAATAAATAAATAGAAGGGGAGACAGGTAATGCTCCTCTGCCCTGCCTGGCTCTGCTATGGCCAGGATGCCCTGCTCAGCTGTGCCAGGGGCCTGTGATCAGCTGGAGGCCGTGTGCTCTTTCAGGGTGTGGATGGACGTGGGGGTCACCGTTGGATGGGGACACACATGAATAGGCGTGGTCAGTATCTCTAAGGAGCCGGTGGCTGTCCAGAGTATCAAACTCCCTCTGCAGAGGCTGGGATAACCCCACAGGAACACCAGCCACAGTGGGATAGGGAGGGCGTCCTGGGGCCAGGTGGGTGCTGAGGGTCCCTCACTGAAGTCGGGAAGAGTGTCCATCTGAGCAGCAAGTAGAGGTCATAGCTGGGAAGTGGAGCCGCCCAGGGCATCATACAACAGCAGGTCTGAGAAGTGTTAGGAGGCTGGGCAGATGTCCCAGGCCAGGGAGGTGAGGGACAGGCTGGGAGGCTGGGGGCTGGAATAGTGCAGGACATTGGCTCAGAGCAAGGCAGGAATGTGCAAGCTTGCTCTGGGTGGGCAGTGGCTTCCTGGCTGGCACCCAGGGAAGTCAGAGGGCCGAATGAAGTGGGCCCTGCTGGGCATCATAGCAGAGTGGCTTGTCACATGTCACGGAGCCAACAGGAGAGCTAAGGCTCATGGGGCGAGCTTTCAGAAATCAGTCCAGTGTGAGGAGGGGCGTCGTGACAGCCACAACTGTCCAGCAATGAGACGGGAGACAGTGAGTCCCCTGGCACTGGGAGAGCAGAGCACTTGGTAGGGAGAGAGGAGAACAGACTCAAGCATCAAAGTCCATTCCAACCTCGATAGTCTTTAGCCTGGATCCCTCCAGAAGCCTCGCTGCACAGTGGGAAAGCCGAGGCCCAGAAAGATTAAACATTGCACCCAAGGTCACACAGACGTGCAGCAGAACTGGGAACAAACCATGTCTGCTCCTCTCCGGGCTCCAGACTTTCCCATCTGGTTTCCCAACTGGTGTCCCAGCCTGCGCTAATTTTGACTGGCGCCCTTGGCCAGGACAGAGGGCGCTTACAGGGCAGACACAGCGGCACCGTTGCTGGTGCCCAGGTGAGGCTGGGACCCAGGAGCCAAAGGCCCTGTCCTCGCTGCCCAGGCTTGAGGAGTTCAGCACATCTGTCAGCTGATCGTCACGTGCACAGATAAATCGGGATAAACATGCGATCGACACTCGCTCACCCAGCCCTGGCTCTGTCCCTGTGCCCATCAGGAAGGAATGTAACTGTGCAGGGCACTTACCCGAACTCTGGCTCTCTTGGCAAAGACTACCATCTTGGCCTCACCGTGGGGTGGGGTGGGGGAGCCTTCAGAGTCCACAGGAGAATCTGGTCCCCCAGCCTACCAGGGGGACCCCGGTGGCTTAGCTTAGATCTTTGTTACCCAAAATAAGTTCCTTAAAACACCAGTTCTTACAAAAACTCCTTGAGAAAAAAGCTCTGGGGTTTTTTGGTAATCGCTTTATTAAGATATAATCCACATATCATACAATCCACACATTTAAAGTGTGTACTTCGATGGTCTTTAGTATACCTGCAGAATAATGCAACCATTGCCACAATCAATTTTAGAATCTTTAATAACAAACAAAAGGAACCCATTACCCTATAGTTGTCACCCTCCAAACCTTCTCTTCCCCTCCCTTTCACCGATCCCAGGCAACCACAGTTCTACTTCCTGTCTCTACAGATTTTCCTATTCTGAGCATTTTATATGAGAAAAATCATATTACATGTGGTATTTGTGTCTGACTTCTTTCCCTTAGGGTAATGTTTGCAAGGTTCATTCATGTTGTAGCATGTGTCCATACTTCATTCTTCTTTATGACCAAATAATATTCCATTGTATGGACATACCACATTTTGATTATCTGTTCCTCAGTTGATAGGTATTTGGGTTATTTCCATCTTTTGGCTCTTTTGAGTAAGAAAAGGTGTTGTGTTCAAATATATTTGGGAAGTAATGCCAGCTCTGTCTCCATTTTAGAGATTCACAATGTTCCTTAGCATATTAAAGGCACTGAGAAGTCCTGCAACAAAGGCATCTGTTTATCTTTGCTTGACCCAGTGCTTCCCAGACTTCCCTCACCATCCTTCACACGGAAATGAAGAAATTCCAGGAATGTGTTTGTCAAAGTACACCCTTGGAAATACAATGACTTTACTGAAAAGAAGCCACCAATTTGGAAGAACTCAAAGGAAATAGACTGTAAAAAGGGCTCCAACCTCCCTCCTGCTGTTGCCACGGGAGGGTGTGTTCTGTGAGCTGAAAATGCCCTGAATCCTGAGAAATCTAGCAGATTGGGAGACTTTGCCAGGCCATGGACAGTCCATTCATTTGTTTCTTTTTCATTAAACACACATGAATAGAGCAGAAGTTTTCAAGCATGTATTGGCCACAGGAAGGAACACATCTTATTTCCCCCACACACACTTACACAGCTAAAAGTGTGTGCACCGATGCCCAGCCTTACTGGGTGTGGCCTGTGACTATTCTACTTGATTCAAAAAATATACAGTTGACCCTCAAACAACACAAGTTTGTGCCGCGTGGGTACACTTACAGGTGGATTTTCTTCCAGCCCTGCCATCTCTGAGACAGCAAGACCAACCCCTCTTCTTCCTCCGCCCCCTCAGGCTACTCAATGTGAGGACGATAAGGATGAAGAGCTTTATGATGATCCATTTCCACTTAATGAATAGGAAATATATTTTCTCTTCCTATGATTTTCTTAACAACATTTCTTTCCTCTAGTTTACTTTATTGTAAGCATACAACACACAAAATACAAACATGCAAAATAGGTGTTAATTGACAGTTTGTGTTATCAGTAAGACTTCTGGTCAACAGTGGGCTGTTAAGTTTTGGGGGAGTCAAAAGTTATATGCAGAATTTTTACTGCATGTGGGGTTGGTGCCTCTAACCCCCACATTGCTCAAGGATCAACTGTATATTTGTCCCGACCCACTAAATTGATTTCATTACTCATTAATGATTCATGAGCCACAGTTTAAAAACCACCAAGTTGACAAACAGGGAAAAAATATTTGCAAAACAGATGTCTGACGAAGTGCTGTATCCAGAATCCATGAGGAATTCTTACAACTCTAAAAATGAACCAAAAAGCAGGAGGAGATGGAGGAGGAGAAGAGGAAGAAGAAAAAAATCCAATAAAAAATGGGCAAAAGATTTTAAGAGACACTTCACAAAAGAAGCTATATGAGTGGCCAACAAGCACATGAAAAGGCACTTAACATCAGTGGCGACTGGGAAATGAAATAGCGCTACGCACCCACCAGAATGGCTGAAGTGTAAAAGAGTTGACAATATCAAACGTTAGAGAGGATGAAGAGCAACTCGAGTACTCACATGTTATTGGTGGGAATGCAAAATCCTACAGCCACCATACTATACTCTTTGGAAAAGAGTATGACAGTTATTTATAAAATTAAACACACATCAACCTAGTAATTCCAATCCTGAGTATTTACCTCCTGCCAAAAAAATTAGAACATACATCCACACAAAGGCTAGTACAGGAATGATCATAGCAGTATTATTCATATTAGCCAAAAATTGTAAATAACTCAAGTGTCCATCAGCAAATGAACAAATAAACAAATTGTAGTATATTCATATAAAGGGTCCTGCTCAGCAATAAAAAGGATGAAATATTAACACACCCAACAATATGCACGAATCCCAAAGACATTATGCTAAATGAGATGAGTCAAACACAAAGACTACAAACTGTACGACTCCATTTCTATGGAACTCTGGAATATAAACATAATCAAATCAATAGTTGCCTGGGGCTGTCGGTTGGGGAAGGAGAGTGACTGCAAAGGGACACAAGGGAATTTTGAGGATGACTGCGGTGTGCATATAATCGTATAGAATTACCCCAATTCATCAAACTCTACACCTAAAATTAGTGAATTTTATTATATACAAACTATACTTCAATAAAGCTATTTTTTCAAACCTTTAAGATAGACTTTATGGGGGAATGTAAGAAACAGGTGAGAGATGGAAAGGCAGAGAAGGGGTCTGCCTTGTTTTTCCTCGTACGTCAAGCTAATGGGCTTGTACTGCTCCCTGACAGCCATGCAGAGTTTAAGCATGGGAGTGTCATGACCCACCTTGTGTTTAGAGCAATCACTCCAGCCACTATGTAGAGAAAGGGTCGGATGGGTTGAAGAGGGGGGGAGACCTGTTGGAAAGTGTGCAGTGGTCTAGTGAGAGGATACGAGGGCCTGAATGAAGGAAGTAAAGAGGGCTGGAGCAGGGAGATATCTGGGTCATAGAAGAGGCTCTGAAGACAGATTAGAATGGAGCAGGGAAGAGAGGGTGGGAAGCGAGGTGGGGCGATGGGGGGCAACAGAGAAAGGACCTGATGCATCTAATATTTCGGCTTAAGCAGCCAGTGGCTGACCATGTCTTCAGAAGGCAATCAGGTTTAGGGAGGAAGAGGTTGTGTTCAGGCTGGGACATCTCGAATCTGAGCGGCTATGGGCCATTCAGGACAATGTTGGGAGAGCACAGTGTCATAGCTTGTATTGGTCCAGGGCTCAGAGGGGTGATGTGGGCTGAATTCAGAGTCTTGGGAGAGAATGAGAGGTGGGTGGGAAGCACAGGAAAGAGAGTTGGGAACACAAACTTGGGGAACAGTAATATTTGAGAGTAAGTGGGAAGGGATGGGGAGAATGTGGCCAGAGGAAAAATGGGGGTGGGGGGGTGTCACGAGAGCAATGGTGAGGTCAGAAAGATCAACTGCCACAGAGCAGTCACTGGGATGAAAACTAAGAAGGAAGACAGGAGGGTGGAGATGGGAACTCAATTGCAAGAGGTTAAAGGGTAAAGGACAAGGAAGTGAAGGCAGGATGTGTAGACACCCTGGAAAAGTTTGACTGAGAAAGGAGAAAGAAGGACCGTTCCTTGAGGAAAATAGGGTTAAGAGATTAAGACGTGGGAGACAGGGCAGGAGCTGGGCTCTCAGAATGGGGCACAGGGTCTTAGCGACTGGGGACTGAGTCCCACGGGGAGGAGCCGAAGCATCTAAGACCCTGCCCCGAGGTCTCTGATAGGGATGAGTGTGCAGTGGAATTAGGAGGCCCCAGATATGGGAAGAGGAATGGGGCAGAGAGGACCTGCCGCTGGGGGTCAAATCAGGAGAAGACATATGCATTTTTGCTAGCCCAGAATGTCCTTGGAGGATCTCCTGCCCCCAGCCTGGCTTGTTTGGTTCTAGGTGAAGTTGACTCCCCCACATCTCTCTGGGGCCAGGGGTGGCTTTATGACTCAGGCCTGACCAATCAGAGCATAGCATTCTCCCTGTCTTTGCTTCCTGAGTAAGTGGCCTTGCACGGGAAGATCACATCTATTGCTGATTCACATCCCCAACATTGACACTCAAAAGCAATCAAGGCCAGATGCGGTGGCTCACGCCTATAATCCTAGCACCCTGGGTGGTCACTTCAGGCCAGGAGTTTGAGACTGCAGTGAGCTGTGATGGCACCAGTGCACTCTACCTGGGATATAGAACAAGACCTTGTCTCTTAAAAAAATAAAAAATAAATAAATAAAAAAGAAGCAATCAAAATGCTTCATTTCTACTGGTCATTTTGGATTACAGTGGGTGTTTGTTTGTTTATTTGTTTGTTTGTTTGTTTGTTTTGAGACAGAGTCTCACTCTGTTGCCTGGGTTAGAGTGCCATGGCATCAGCCTAGCTCACAGCAACCTCAAACTCCTGGGCTCAAGCAATCCTCCTGCCTCAGCCTCCCAAGTAAGCTGGGACTACAGGGATGCACCACCATGCCTGGCTAATTTTTTCTATATATTTTTAGTTGATTAATTAATTTCTTTCTATTTTTAGTAGAGACGGGGTCTTGCTCTTGCTCAGGCTAGTTTTGAACTCCTGACCTTGAGCGATCCTCCCACCTTGGCCTCCCAGAGTGCTAGGATTGCAGGCGTGAGCCGCCATGTCTGGCCTCTACTGGTCATTTTGAAGGAGAACCCACCACAGCCAGATATCCTGGGAGGGGGCCCAACGAAGGCTGAGAGCCCCCGACTTTAACTTGGTAAACTGGCCATGCAGGTGCAGGTGACTGAAGGTATATCGGCCACAGAGCTTCGCGGCACCTGCATACACCTTCTTGGTGACACCCCTGCTCTCCAGTCATTCTCCCCCCACCTCCCCATCAGCACAGCATGAGCCCCAGCTCGCAGCTGAGGTGGGGATGGGACTCTGCACCAACGTTTCCAGGCCACTTCCTGTCCCCACTCCAGACTGATGCTAACAACTGACAAATGTAGCCCCGTTTCTTCTAACCAGGGCCCTGAAAGGGACAACCATGTGAGGCCACTGCCTCAGAGACTCCCTGAAGGGGCCTGGTCAGCACTTGATGATTCTGGCAGGTTCCCTAGTCCTCCCTTCAGCCTCACAGAGCCACAGGGGGACAGGCTCCCTGACCCACATACAGGCACAGATCCTCATTCAGGCACAGAAGCAAATAGACAAGCATGAGCACACATCTGCACAAATAGACACAAGGCACACACAGACACATATATAGTGCATGCACATGCACAAGCAGACACATGCAACATGCACTGTCCTTATAGAAGTTTTTTTTTTTTTAATAACCACAGAAAGGTATATAAGGAAAAGGGAGAAATCAGCCTTAGTAATGGCATCCAGAAAAAAAGTCCTAGTAACATTTTAGTACTACTAACAGTTTAGTAGGTTTAGTATGTTTCCTTCCAGGCTTTTCTCTGCATGTGGCTTTGTTATTCCTTGTCTGCATGTGCTTTTTGTTTGTTTTTATTTTATTTTTTCCCTTTTCTAGTCATGTTAATGCTGCTGAGAGGCCTTCCCCAGCAGGCTGGGTGTGCTGGAGGAAGGGACACTCTTGCCACCCACTCCTAGGAGGACAGATAGTGAGGGGACCAACATTTATTGACTACCTTCTCTGCTTGTGGGATCTCTCCCATGTGGGAGAGGACAGGTGACATTGCCAGCAAGTGACAGAGCTGAGACACGAACTCATGTTTGCCTGATTCCCAAAAGCCCACGCTTTCTACATGTCAGGAAGGCAGGAGAACTGGGTTCTAACCCTGTCCTGCCACTCACTGTGAAACCCCGGCAAGTCCCCTCCCCTCTGTGGACTGCAGTCTCCTGCCTGTAAAATGGATGGGAGGGGAGGCAGGAAGGACCCTGTTAGGATGTCATGACTCTAAGTGAAGCGGTGAATGGCCCTGAGTGCAAACGCAGTGTCAAGTATTGAGAATACAGGAATTCTCTGGGTGGATCAGGAGGGCTTCCTGGAGGAGGGGACACAGGCACTGACTATGCTGGGAAGTGCTTAGGTTGCAATGAAGCCAGTGAGCTCTGGAGGCAAGGACTGTTGGTGCCATGGCCCTTCCGGGGAGGCAATATCTCCAGCAAAACCTTCCCACTGTGGCCGTGCATCAGATTCTGATCTGAATATCCCATGGGGCCCCTGAGTGGCCTCTGTGCCTTTGTGAAGCTTATGAAATCATGGTGCAGGATCGGGGTTGGAACTCGGTGTGTC
>VBSM01003215.1:33083738-33098084 GCA_008086735.1 Cheirogaleus medius | reverse complement strand
GGCCACTGTGTTCGGATTGCTGGCTGGACAGGAATTCCAAATGAGCCCCTGGCAGCAGGAGGCTGAGATGATTTCTCAAGGGGTCAGCTTCTCCCAGAGTCCCACTTGTGAAATGCAAAGGTGGCTGCCTGGGGTCCAGACAAACAGCAAATGTGCGACTCTGGCCCGGTGTGAGGCAATAGGGAGTGGTGGGGTCTGTGGACCTCCGGCTCTCCCTAATTATCTTCAGGCATTCAGATACTGTTATACTGTTATTTTTCTACTGTTATTTTCTAAATGTGGCTTAGGAACAACAGAACAATCTGGTCTGGGCCTGCCATCCAGCCCTTGGCCACCAGTTTGCAGCCTCTGGGTGAGCTTGTCTCCAATGCTTTCTGTAATCTGGCGTGTGGGTGACGATGTCACTGCAGCGATCTGCAGTCACACGAGGTGAAGCATCCTCTCCTCTCCTGACGGAGTCTCCCAGTGGACAAGGACACCCCTGTGTGCCTTTCGCAGCTTTCCCTGACTCTCAGGGGGCAGAACTCAAAGAGATTGATTCCTTCGCTGTGGAAAAATACTGGTGATCCTAACAGATGTGGATCCAAGCTCTGGAAAATCCCAGATGGCCAAGAGCCTTGGATGCGCAGTTGTCCCATGACCAGGACAGAAAGACGCGTGGAGCGTGCAGGACAATGTTCCTTCTCTCTCTGAACACCTACTGTGTGCCAGGCACCGGGCTGGGCCTTTTACTCGTGTTATCCTCATAACAACACCTTAGGGTGTTTATTATGATTGTTCCCATTTTACAGAGGGGAAAACCAAGGGGCAGAGAGGTTAAGTGACTTGCCCAAGCTCTCACCACCGGCAAGTGGCAGAGCCACTGCAGCTCGAGCCCCAAACAGCCCGGAGCCTGCTCTACGACAAGTATCTTTTAGGTTGAACCTGTGTCTGGTCATGCAGAATCTAGGCTCAGAGAGGTGAAGTGACTCATTTAATGCCACACAGCTGGGAAGTAACACATTACTCATTACCATCCTTCATTTAGCCTTTTAAAAATTGTTCTTTAAGACCTGCTATTCATTCAACAAGTACTTTCTGAGCACCTGCCAGACACTGCTCTAGGCTCTGGGGACACACAGTGACCAAAACAGCCAACAACCTCAGTCCCCATCAAACTGACATTCCAGAGGGGGAAACAGACAGTGAACAAATAAACAAGTAAATTGTGCAATGGATAAGAATGTGAATTACAGTGGAAGGAAATAAAAGGAAGGCTGACAGGGCGTGGGGGGGTGTGAGGGTTGCTGGATTAAATGGGGTTGTGGGGAAGGGCCCAAGGAGTAGGTGACATTTGAGATAAAACCTGAAGAAGTTAGGGAGTGAGCCTTGGATGTTTCCAAGGGAAGAGACTGCAGACAGAGGGAACAGTCTGGAATCTCTTCCCTCGGAAGCATCCAAGGCTCACTAGCACATATATTGAATCCTCATATAATTTGCAACAACAGAGGCACCAAGGCAGAGTGGGCAGCGCACGCTAAGGAACAAGGAGGCCAGTGTGGCCGGAGCAGGGGAGCGAGGGGCCGAGGGGAGAGAGGAGGTCGGCGGGCGTGGAGGTGGGGGCGGGGGTCCCAATGGCGCAGGGCCTTGCAGGCCATTATTAAGACCGGCTCTTACTCTGAGTCAGTGGGAGCCATCGCAGGGCTTTGAGCGAGCAGTGACGTGACCTTACTCTGGCTGCGGTGGGGAGAGACTTTCTAAGGTGCAAAAGCAGAAGCGAGGGGACCCATCAGGACGCAATCAAACCTCAGTGACCCAGGCAAGAGAGAATGGGGCTGAGATCAGGGCGCAGCAGCAGGGGGTCTCCAGACACACACTGAAAGTACATCTAAGAGGATTTGCGATGGGTTGGACGTGGCAAATGAGACCAAGAGAAGAGCCCTGCTGGTCTCGCAGTTTGGCCCTGAGTAAGCACAAGAGTCACCACGTACTGACATGGGGACAAGTGTGGGAGCAGAAGGCTTAGAGAAAATCCCAAAGGTCAGTGTTGGACACGTTAGTTTGAGATGCCTCTTGGATTTCCAGATGGAGATGTTGAGGCAGCATGGTGCTGGCACCTGTGGGAGGTGTCAGGATGTGAGAGGCTGCCCATGAACTTGAAGAGCTCTCAGGCTTGTTGGGTGGGCAGGATGCCGTGGTAAAGCTCCCTGGGGTCCGCTGACTCCGGCAGTGCTCTGATGTCCCTTGTGGTGACGAGCCTCCAGGAGGGCCCCACTGAGCCCCACTTCCTGGTATCACTTATCCCCTCCACGTGGAGTAGGACTGAACTATGCAGCAAGTAAGATGCTGTAGAAATGCTGGTTTGTGATGGCCAAGACTGGGTCATAAAACAAATCATGGCATCTGCTTTACTTTCTCTTGGGGAAAAGTCACTTGCTCTGGGAGAAGTCGGTGGACATGTCATAAGGACACACAAGCAACCCTATGGCATGGTCCATGTGGCAGGGAACTAAGGAATCCTGCCACCTGCTGTGTGAGTGGCCCATTTTGGAAGTGGATCCTCCAGCCCCAGCCTTCGGTTGGTGGCAGGCCTGGCCGACAGCTGGACCACAGCATCATAAGAGACACTGAGCCAGAGCCACCCAGCCAAACCACTTCCAGATTCCTGCCCCAGAGTAACTGTGCGAGATGAGAAATGCATACTGGTTTGATCTGCTAGGTTTGGGGATAATTTGTTACACAGTAATAGATGACTAATACAGATTTCTTCTTTTAATGCTCAGAAGGTCAGGGCAGGCACCTTTGTAGCTCACACCTGTTGTCACTTACCTGCTGGCTCACCCTGTGGTCATGGGGCAGCAGCTGGGCCTACCACTGCTCTGCCTTCCCGAGAGCCTTTAGCTTCCTGGGCTCCTGGGCCAGGTGTGTGGTCAGCAGCTCGGCAGAGGGGGCCTGCTTCTCCCGCATGACGCCTGCACCCGCAAGATCAGAGGAAACCAGAACTAACATGGGTCTCCGCCCACCCTCGTGAGTTCCAGCTTGTCCTCGCTCCACCCAGCTCCACATCCATCTTCCCTGCCCATTGCCTACCCGACCGACATGCCCCCCTGCACTGGATGCAGAGTCAACAGCTTTACACTGACTGTTTACACATTTAATGGTGCAATATCCAAGCCCTGCAACAAATCCCTTTATAAAGCTGGAAGTGTTTCTGCTCCTCTGACACAGCCCTTCAGGCCGCAGAGGACGCAGAAACAGAGCACAGGGAGAAGCCAGCTTTGGGGAAGGGCAGTGCCCATGTGGCCCTCGCTCCCAGCCTTGTTGTGGAGTCTGGCCTGAGCCCCGCCCAGGAGAAGCATCAGGCCTCGCTTTCGCAGGGGAGTGTCAGGAGACCAGAATCTAGTGGCAATAGCCTTAGAGTTTCAGATCTGGGTCTGGCTACGTGACCTGGGGCGAGTCACTTTACCTACCCAACCTCAGTATCCTCAGCTGTAAAATGGGGATTTAATGTCAACCTAATGAGATTACACATTGAGATAAGATGTATAAGCCCTTGGCACACAGGGCCATCCAATAAATGGGGGCAATTATTGTGATGTGACCTCATGGCACAGGGCTGGCCGATTGGGGCTTGGACAGGGCCACCTCAGCACTTTCCTTGTCCCCACAGTTCCCTTTTCTGAAGCTGGGTGACTAATCTTTATCCCTACCACCCCTTCCGGGGCTGTTGGGAGGACAAAAATAGGAGCTCACATAGGCACATTTCTTAAAAGATGCTGTCACAAAGAAGGGGACTCCATGACAGTTGAGAGGTTGGTTTGAGCTGGAATGGACTGTAGAGGTCATCTCTTTCAATATCTTCAACTTCTTTGTGAACAAGAACCATTTTATATAGTCCCCAAGTATTGGTTTCACCAGTGTGGCCAGAGGAAGCTGGGTCTAGGACTGGGAGGGGAGGAGGTTGGCAGAGAAGTTTCTGGATGAGTGGGAGGCATAAGAAGGAAAGAGCTCCATCCAACTGCTCTCCCTACATATCTGCATCTATGTATGCGTCTGTTTATATACACGTTTTCATCTATCTGCATTTCTAGTTAGTTATTTAGTAAACATTAGTATAGCACTTACTATGTGCCAGGCATCATTCTAAGCACTTTGTAAATATTATCATTTATTAAGCACCTGTTATATAAATGCAAGCACCTTGCCTATTTGGTACCATTCGATTCTCCCAGTGGCCTGGCCAAGCAGATGTCAGTGTCCTCATTCTGAGGTTAGGAAACTGTGACTCAGAGACTGTTCCATGTCACAAAGTAGGTGCCTGGGGGAGCTAGGATTCTAACTGAGTCTTGCGAGATGCCAAAGCCCACATCCTCTCGCCCCGGCTCACATGCTAGAAACTCTGCCAGGGCCGAGGCTGCAGGGGGCGGAAAGCCTCAACCAATCTGGACAGCTAAAGCCGGGTCATGGTTCACAAAGTTCTTCCACATCTAGGAAAGTCCACAGGACCTGCCAGCAGGTGTTTAAGATTTCGTTTCCCACTTCCTGCATATTAAAGGTGAATAAACTGGGATTTGAGAAGTTAAGGTGTTGCCGAAGATCCCACCTGGCCCTTTTGCTCTCCCACCTTCTTTTCAGGAACACTCCCATCTCTCCCAAGAGCACACAGCTGCCCCCTGAACTGAAATGAGTCAGAGTGAGCATTCTTTAAGCTCCTACTCTGTGCCTGGCACTGTAAACACATTGTTTTGCAACAACTCTGAGAAGTAGGTACTTTCATTTCCATCTTATAGCTGAAGAAATTGAGGTTCAGAGAACGAAAGGGATTTGCTGAGGAAGTGGTGGAGATGGGATTTGAACCCAGATCTGGTTGACTCTGGAGCCTCTCCAAGTAGATGCTCCTTCTACTGCAATTCACTGTCTTAACAGGGGGCAGCCGGGCCACCAGGTGAGAGGGCAGGGTTAGGGCAAAGCTAGCCTGTCCTCCGGAGGAAGTTCAGACAAGCCAGGTACAATTTTGCAGAATGTGCAGTAGCGTATTCCCTTCCCATGAGCCTTTGCTCCCAGGGATCGCCCCCCCCCCCACCTCGCCCCTGGCAGGGCCAGAAATGGGGGTTCTCAGAGATGTCTTCTGCTTTGCTATGTCTGCTTCACAGCAGCAACTTTGGGGTCACTCCAGCCCAAGCTCCCATCCATCAGTGGGTCCCATTACACCATTCCCCAGAGGGGTGCCAGTCCCTGCTTGGGTACTTCCGGGGACAGCAAACCCACTCCTCGACAGTGCTGCCCTCCAAGTTGCGTTAGCCAAGTTCTCCAGGCCTACATCAGTCAGTTGACAGAAACAGGGCCACACATAACAGTAACCAGCTTTCTCTGGCTCTGTCCCCAACAGTTCCTGCAGACCTTCCTGGGAATGCCCGGCAAGTGTCTCCCACCCGTCTGAGGTGTGCTTCCCGGGACTCAAGAGGTATGTTCATTAAATCGTCCACTCCTTTCCGCAGTGCTCCTGGGGCTCAGGTGCAGACACCAAGGGTGCTCTACCCCAAATCACTCTCTTCTCCTTGCCATGTCCTTGAACATGTCGTATACTCTTCAACTCCCTTTCCCTAGGATGACTTCTTCCCAGGAAGCCCTCTATCCCTCGTGCAAACAGGCCCTCAAGGATCATCCCCTCTGGCCTGTAATCCCAGCTAAATCCCAGCTACTCAGGCCACTGAGGTGGGAGGGTCGCTTGAGGCCAGGAGTTGACCAGCCTGGAGAATATGAAACCCCATCTCTAAAAAAAACAAAAAGCAAAAACCAGAAGTCTTCCCTTTGGTCCACCAGGCTTACTTAGACAATGATAATAGCTAACATTCATTCATTTAACAAATATTTATTGGGTTCTAACTTTGTGCCCGACACTGTCCTAAGTGCTAGAGATACAGCAGTACACAACACACAACACACACACAAAATAATGAGCATATGAGGTAATATATATATTAATTTCACTTAGCTATTCCACGACGTATTGAAACACCACATTATACACCATAAATATATAAAATTTGATTTGTCAATTAAAAAGAAGACAACAACAGACAAACCCTGCCTTTACGGAGCCCAAGTGCTGGTGGACTGTCACATGCCTATTGGACATCACGCCCTGCTCTAAGCACCTTCCATGCAGGAGCTCATTTAATCCTCACAGCAACTCTCCGAGCTTCACTACAACTACACCCATTTTACATATGAGGAAGCCCGAGGCACGGAGACGTTAGGAAACTTGTTTAGCAATAATCATAACCACCGTCCATGGAGTCCTTACACCATGCCAGACACTGGGCGGAGATTTCTGCGTTCAGCATCTGGGCAGGTGGGGAGGTGAAGAGGCCCGCGGCGGGACAGGTGTGGTGTGAGCCCCAGCTCCCTGTGCGGCCTTCACACTCCTTCCTCCATGAGTTCTAAAGGAACATGGCTCTAGGTCTTGTGAAATATCTGAAATTGCTAGACTAAGTCTCCTTGCCTCCCTGAAACCTGAGAGGGAACGCAGAGGGGACAACGGCGGGTCCCGAGGGCAGCGAAGAGTGCTGGGGAGCCGGGGTGCTCGCGAGGGTGAGGGGCAGAGGGGCAGAGGCGGCGCTGCAGAGGCGACAACTGCAGCCTCCACTTGCTCCCCAGGTGGAGCCCGCGCTGCCCTCAGCTCCTGCTGCTTCCAGGGCCCACCACATTTCAGGGCGCACAAATGATCAAAGTTGGGGGGATACCGCCTGCAGATGTTGCGCTGGAAATAGCAAGGGGGTGGGTGGAGAAAACCACGGGCCCGGGGGCTCAAAAGTTCCGAATTCCAGCCCCCCACTTCCCAGGTGGGCTGTGCTGCCTTGGTGAAGGCACATCTCCCAGGTCTCAGTTTCCCCATCCGCGAGTCTCTAGGCTGCCGCCGGGAGGGCGGGCGGAGGCGGTGCTCCCGTCCCCGGTCTCGGCAGGCCCGGGAGTCCCGGGCGGGCGCTGCGGGCTCGGGCGCCCCCTGCCGGCCGCGAGGCGCCCAGCGGGGCCAGGGAAGGCGGTCGGCCGCCGCCGCCGGGACCGGACCGCGCTGGGGGCAGGATGACGTCACTGCGGAGAGAGGAAATGAGTCGTCAGTCCCCGGGGCTGGGGGGCGGCCCGGGTGACTGCGGAGACGCGGCCGCAGGAACCCAGGACAATGGCGGGAAGTGAGAGGAATGTGGGCCGGACCCCGGGCCCCACCGCGTGAGGGGAGGAGGCCGGGCGCTGGGCCGCCACCGCGGGGTCGGACGGAGGCCGGAACGCCGGGCTGGGGCCGGGCGGCGGGGCGAGGCCGGGGCGGAGCCGCCGGAAGACAGCCCAGCTCCTTTCCCAGCGCCCGGCGAGCCTTCCAAAGCCTCGGCCAGACGCCTCGGGCTCTCCCGGTTGCCCCGAGCAGGGCGCTCACACTGGCCGCCCTCGCAGTAATCCCGGGGCGAGTCACAACCCGCCCCGCCGCACAGCTGGCCCGAAGGGGGCTCCGTGCGTTTGCGTTTCTAAGAAGCCCCAGCGGCGGACGCTGAGGCAGGTCCCGCCTCTCAGAGCCGGCTGCCCTGCGGCTCCTCCAGCCTCGCCCCTGCCGCTCCCCGCCCTCCACACGTCTGGCAAGACTCCGCGCCCTGCACGTGCCGGTTCTCTCCTCCGCGTGTTTGCACAGCCGGTTTCCTCGGACCGAAACACCTTCCCTCACGCCACTGCCGCCCAGACTGACTGGCTTCCACCTGCCCTTTACAATCTCCCCGGCCAGCGTCAAAGGACATAAGCAACAGTGTGCAAAGGCAACCCACAGAATGGGAGAAAGTATTTGCAAATCATAGGCCTGAAAAGAAGTTAACATCCAGGCAGAATATATAAAGAACTCCAGGCCGGGCGCGGTGGAGGTGCTAGGTGTAATCCTAGCACTCTGGGAGGCCCAGGCAGGAGGATCGCTCCAGGTCAGGAGTTCGAGACCAGCCTGAGCAAGAGTGAGACACTCCCCCCCCGCCCCGCGCCCCGTCTCTGCTAAAACTAGAAAGAAATTAGTGGAACAACTAAAAATATATAGAAAAAATTAGCCTGGCATGGTGGTGCATGCCTGTAGTCCCAGCTACTCGGGAGGCTGAGGCAGGAGGATGGCTTGAGCCCAAGAGTTTGAGGTTGCTGTGAGCGAGGCTGACGCCACAGCACTCTAGCCTGGGCAACACAGTGAGACTCTGTTTCAAAAAAAAAAAAAAAAAACTCCAACTAGACAACAAACAAAATCAACCAAAAATGGGTAAAGGACTGGAATAGACATTTTTCCAAAGAAAATATACAAATGGCCAATAAGCACGTGGAAAGATATTCAACATCACTAATCACTAGGTAGATGCAAATCATAACAGCAAGGAGGCCCCACCGTCCTGACTCTCCTCCCCTCCCGTGTCCACCTTCAGATCAATGTCAACCCACTCAAAGGAGCCACTGGGCTTCATGGAGGTCCTAATGGATTGATTCCACTTTTGCTTTTGCCACCTGTGCAGGTTTTAAGAGCAAAACAGAAATGCAAGCAAATTGTCCTCCCATAGTTACTGACAATAACATTATTACAGCTACTTTGGTTTTCCATTCAGGTTGAATCAGGCATCATTTCAGTCATCTCCAGGTGTAAATGTGTGTGCGGTAAGCCGGAAAAGTCAAGTCCTCATCGGAGATTACTCTTTTTATGCTGATTTCTTTCTTTTTTTTTTTTTTTTTGAGACAGAGTCTCACTCTGTTGCCTGGACTAGAGTGCCGTGACGTCACCCTAGCTCACAGCAACCCCAAACTCCTGGGCTCAAGTGATCCTTCTGTCTCAGCCTCCAAGTAGCTGGGACTACAGGTATGCGCCACCATGCCCGGCTAATTTTTTTATATATATATATTTTTAGTCGTCCAGTTAATTTCTATTTTTTTAGTAGAGATGGGGTCTTGCTCTTGCTCAGGCTGTTCTCCAACTCCTGAGCTCAAGGGATCCGCCCACCTCGGCCTCCCAGAGTACTAAGATTAAGGGCCCAGCCCTTATGTGCATTTCTATGTTGCATTTGCAGTGTGGCAGTTGCCTGCCTTGTCCCCAGGAGGGGCTGGAGATCCCTAGCTGTCTACCTAACAATGCTACAACCTTAGAAGAAACTCGAGGACATCATGCTAAGTGAAATAAGCCAATCACAAAAGGACAAATACCCTACAATTCTACTTATATATGATACGTAGAGTAGTTGAATTCATATAGACAAAAAGAAGAACGGTAGTTGCCAGGGCTGAGGGGAGGGAGAAACGGGAGTTATTATTTCACGGGTACTGCACAGTTTCTGTTTTGCAAGATGAAGAAATTCTATGGATGGGCCGGGCGTGGTGGCTCACCCCTGTAATCCTAGCACTCTGGGAGGTTGAGGCGGGAGGATCGCTTAAGGTCAGGAGTTCAAGACCAGCCTGAGCAAGAGTGAGACCCCATCTCTACTATAAATAGAAAGAAATTAATTGGCCAACTAAAAATATATAGAAAAAATTAGCCGGGCATGGTGGCGCATGCCTGTAGTCCCAGCTACTCGGGAGGCTGAGGCAGGAGGATCGCCTGAGCCCAGGAGTTGGAGGGTGCTATGAGCTAGGCTGACGCCACAGCACTCTAGCCCGGGGAAAGAGTGAGACTCTGTCTCAAAAAAAAAAAGTTCTATGGATGGATGGTGGTGATGGCAGCACAATAGTAAAAATGTACTTATTGCCACTGAACTTTACACTTAAAAATGGTTAAGATGGTAAATTTTAGGTTATACATATTTCACCACAATTAGAATTTTTTAAAAAATTCTTCTCCATGGCAGCCTGAGACCCCCTCCAGAACAGATCAAGCCTCCTTGTTTGCTCCTGCTGCACCTAATTCTTCCAGGAATGCACATGCCACACTGCAGAGGTTTGGTATTTGTTGTTGTTTTTTCTTTGTTTGTTTATTTTAATTCACTTATTTATTTCGCTAATAGACAGTGAGCTCCTGTAGCTTGGGAAACCACTGGGTTCTGCGTCCTCTGCTCATAAGCAAGTGGCATGAGCACCCAGTAAAGGTTTGACCCTCTGATGATGGGAGATGAGGGGAAGAGGAAGGGAGAATGGATGTGTAGGTGCTGGGTATATAGGTGGACGGATGGATGTCCCCATAATGCAAAAGGTTCCCTGGAGGAATCTGGACTTTTTGCCATAGAACAGGTGCTGAAGAACTCAGCATGGTTTTCCAAATGTGGACACAAGTTTTGAGCTTGAGACCTAGGTCAGGGATACCCCAAGTACCCTTTGGCAAATGTCCTGGTGAAACCGAATGAGTCTGGGAGAGCACATACTAATCCCAGTTATTCACTTAAGCCATGACCTTGGACAGATGGCTTGCTGTCGCTGGGCCTCTACTTCCCCATCCACAAAGTGGAGAACCTGCATGGTGCTAAATCAGATTATCTCTAAGGTTTTGCCTGCCTTGAAATCTTTCTCTTTTTTTTTTTCTTTAATCAATTTTTAAGTTAATTATGAAATATTTTAAATAAAAAAGGTACAAAGACTACTATAACAGACCTCTGTACTTGCCCACACGAGTTTAACAAATGTTAACATTTTGCCACATTTGCTTCATATTTCTCTTTTTCTAAAAAAAAAGAAAGAAAAAACTCTGATAAATCTAAAGCCCTCCCATGCTTTCCCTGTGTGGGTACTACTCTCAGGTTACTATAGATTCTTCTTGACCATATATGTATACTTTTACTGAACAGCTATATAGCAATATATACAATACTATATTAACAATTTGTATATACATTGTATTATATAAATACATATAAATAACACATATGTTAACAATATATACATAAATGATATCTGTGTAAATCCCTTTGAAATTTGCTTTTTCACTCATCATTATATTTTTGGGATTCATCCATATTGGTACATTGTAGATCTGATTCATTCATTTTAACTGCTATAGAGTTTCCCATTGCTTGAATAGACCTCAGTTTATTTATCCATTCCCTTACTAATGGACTGTTGATTGTTTCCATTTTTGTGATCGCACATAGCGCTGCAATGAAAATTCTTGTGCAAGCATGTGGGGGATTTTCTAGGCATACAGTTGCTGGATCATCGTGCAGGCGCATCTTTAGCCTTTACCATACATCAACAAGTTCCTCTGCAGTTTCTTTGAAACCTTTGGGGCCATATTGTTTCCAATTGCAGAATGGTTCTCATCTTAAAAACATAATGTGCTGTATGATCCCATTTATTCTTGAAAAGACAAAACTATCGTGGGTGGAAAACAGGTCAATGGTTGTCAGAAGTAGGGGTGGTGATGGGGAGGGTGGAATTAGAAAGGGTGAGAACGAGGGAGTTTGGGGGAGTTGTTCTGTGTTCTGATTGTGGTGGTTACACAAGTCTATACATGTCTTAAATTTCATATAACTGTGCAAAAGTAAAGAAGAGTTGATTTTACTGTACGACAATTTAAGAAATAAAAATTGAAAAATGTTAATATGGTGGATATACTGCATACTAAGTAAAACCCTAAGTGGGGTTTGGGCACACCCTATAATCAAACATGAAGATTTCTCCAGCAAAATTTATGAATAATCACATTAAATGTGATAAATTAAAACTATAAGTAGCCTCAAATTGGTTCCGATCAGGTTTTATCATAAAGTGAGCTTAAACCAAATGTAGGGGGGGAAAAAACTTTTAGTTTTCAGAGGTTTTTAGATTTCAGAATTGCAGATAAAGGATTATAGGCTTACACTAATTTATATTCCCACCAGAAATTTATGAGTTCTCATTTCCCCTTATCTTCACCAATATGATATTATTAGGCTTTTTAATGTTTGCCAATCAGATGACTGTGAAATGAGGTCTCATTATTTTGATTTGAATTCCCATAATTACTAATGTGTTGAGTATTTTTCATTTGTTTATGGCCATTTGGGTTTTCTCTTCTGTGAATTTCCTGTTTCTCTTGAATTGTTCTTTTATTGATTTATAGGAATTATTTGTATATTCTGGAGATAAACAAGTTGCAATGAATTGCAAATATCTTGCCTTTTCATTTTTAGGCTACCTTTCGCCATAAAGAAATTTACAATTTTAAGGTAATCAAATGTATCAATATTTTCCTTTGCAGCATGCGTCCTTTGTGTCCTATTTAAGAAACCTTTCGAGTTCATGGACATATTCACTTCTAGATTTTTTTTTAAGCTTTAAAGTTTGGCTTTTTATGTTCAGTTTTTTAAAATATATCTGGAATCTATTTTTATGTCCACTGTGAGGAAGGAATCTAATTTTACATTTTGCATATGTTTGCCAGTTGTTCTGGTATCATGTACCGTTTGGTCTCTTCTTTTCCTGCTGATTTGTAGTAAAACCACCTGCGTCATGGTCCAAGTTCCCATCACTGTGTGGCCCATCACTGGGTCCTCCACTCAGTCCCATGGCTTTTTCTAGCTTTGCTAAACATAAATCTTTTTACATGGTAGGACAAGCCCCCTCCCTCCTTATTTCCTGCCTTATTCTTTGTCAGTAGTGTCCTAACTATTCTTGGTCCTTTAACCCTTTACTTTTCTATATAAATTAAAGGGAAATTTGTCCATTTCCGTAGGAAAACTGGTTGGATTTTGATTAGCATTGTCTGTGGGCCACAGTTTTCCTGTTAGGGAGAGATGGGAATTTTTTTTTCTCAAAATAGAGGGCAGTCACACCTCAGTTATTCTGAGGTTACTTTTCAGCAAACTCCAAAGTCTAGAAAACAAGAGAAAATATGAAGAAGGCCAAAACAGCCTCTGAGAAGCCGTAGATGCCCCAGAGTCTATGTGCTAAAACATGCCCACTTTTGTCACAAATGATCTTCTCTGCACCCTCCCACCCTTTTTTTTTTAATTTTATTTTTTTATTTCATTATATTGTGGGGGTACAAATATTGTTAGGATTACATACATTGCCCCTGCCACCCTCCCACCCTATTTACTTGTAAGAAACTTGATGATCTGGTTTCCCAGCCTACAGCAAATCAAAAGCTACAACTCAGAAGAAGAGATGCAGAGAGAAAAGCATTCCAATAATTAAAGTCTGACAAAGACAGAAATGTCCAAATAATTATCCAAAACAACTACAGAAATATCAGAGGGCAGCAGAGTGGGGCCACTCACTTCTAGAACCTTGGAGGCCCCACTGTGCATATGGCAGACAGAAGGCAGCTCTGCCCCACAAGGTCATTTGGGGGTCACCTTCACCTTGCAGCTCCCCAGGCTGCTCTGGCTGTGGCCTTACTGGTGTGAGATGAGAAGGGAAAGTGGAAAAGCTCAAGCCCAGCACCTGCTCTCAGGCAAGTGAGGTGGGAAGACACACCCGCCACCTACAGTCCCATCCCCTTGGTGAGACCTTGGCCCCATGGCCCTACCCAGCTGCAGAGGGACTGGGTGACATGCTCCTTTGCTAGACAAGCAGGTCGTGTAAGGCCTTGTAGATCATCGTAGCACTTGTGGCTTTTCGTCTGAGTGAGATGGGGTGCCACTGGAGGGGTTTGAGCCCCACAGTGACCTGATCAGATTCATAAGTCATCCCTCCAGCTGCTGTGTTGAGAAGGCTGAGAGGGTGGAGGTGGGGACAGAGGCAAAAGCAGGGAGCTGTTTGGATGGCCTCCTCTATGGAGCTCTCCTGGCCCTCTCCTCCCCTGGTGGAGCTGACCTCTTCCTCCTTGGTCCCCAGGCTCCACAACATTTCTCTTACTTTAAGCACCTATCGTTTGCTCATCTATCTTCCTCCAGGTCAACGTATCCACAGCACCTGGCCCAGGACAGGTGCTTGGTAAGGTGTATCTCAAGCATGTTAGATGCAATCGAAATACCAGCCAGAACCTGGTATGTTAGTCGGGGATCTAACTGCAAGCAGCAGAAACTCCGGTAATCTTAAAGAAAAGAGAAAATTTGGGAAATGCCCAGAACCCACAGGAAAGCCCGAGAACCAGGTCTGGACAAAGTGCAGGAAGCAGCAGAGAAGTTCTTGGTAGTCAGGTTGTGCTGCTGCACCGAATAAGCCGACTGCCTCTCCTGGCCTTGTTTCCATGTCCCGGGAAGGGGTCTGACTGGGAGGACTTGGGCCAGGTGTCCAGGTCAGGGAGGGGAAGAACGGTGGCGGGGAAAACCTTCAGAGACCCCTTTGGCTTCCAGGGCAGAAGGCGAGGTTCCCTGATTTACTGTCTTACCAAGGCTGGGCTTGCGGGAGGCAGGTAATGGGAAGGGAAACCAGGGAACTGTTGGAAGAAATGAATACTGAGCGGCCAAATGCCAGCAAATGTCCACTACGATTTCCCGGGGCTGGGAAAGCATAAAG
>VBSM01003215.1:33000273-33014158 GCA_008086735.1 Cheirogaleus medius | reverse complement strand
CCAACAACCTCGAGTGCGTCAGGGAAGGCTGGAGCCAGGAGTAAGAGGGAGACGCTTCATGGTACATTCTTGAATGTTTTACCATGAACATAATATTATTATTTTTCAAGCCACCTTATAAAGAAATAAGAAAATTCACATTTCACAATGGTCCCTGACATTGGTCTCACCAGTGGTAGCCAACATTTCTTGAGCCACGAGTTGAACATCATTTTACCAGGCTGTAACGCAGTGACCACAGTCCTTATTTTCATTTGAGGGAGGCAGGGTAGATTAATACTTATAAAGCTTCATGTTAAGTTTAATAAAAGTTGAAATAAAGTATATCTAATAAAAAAAATGCCAAGGAGATAATCAGTTATTCAAACTAGAATACTTTTGAGAGAGAAAGGGGATGCTGTTAGTGATTTCACCTTGAAACCAGGTATACATTGAGATTGTTCCAGGGAAAGCAAGACTTAAGCAGCACCTTAGCTGTGTATCAGTACTGACTACACATTTATTCCTAAAATGAGGGTTGGTTTCTTACAGCTACCTCCTGCCCCCAATCTGCAGCAGGCTTCAAATAGGAAACATGCACAGAGCTGTGGGAGCAGAAGAGGACACCCCTAACTCTGTAAGGGGGGGGGTGATGGGAAAAGGTTTCCCAGGCTGAAAACCCAGCCTCAGAGTTCTGCAGACGGACAGGGTGGGAAAGGGCCTTCCAGGCAGAGCCAACCACAGGAAGCTCAGGGCGCATGCTCAAGTAGGAAAGGGCCAGATGCTAATGAGTTTGGTTTCTATCAGCTATTTTATGAATCATCTGGGGCACTTCAGAAATAGATTTCAGGGCATCCCCAGACCTACCTAATCAGAACTTCCAGGTGATGCCTTTGATCTGGCAAATTTGGGAGATCTGGTTTTCGTCTAGAACAGGGGTTCTCAAAATGTAAATGCTGGCTAAAGCCACATGCAGGGCCCTACTCAGACCACAGAATTGGAATCAACCCAGCAAGTGAGGAAGCTGCCTGCCTAAGGGGGTGGTCACTGGGTCACTGCTAACCTGTCAGTTTGGCAGGGCTGGGAATGAAGGTGGACCAGTTCTACCTGTAGGTGCAAACAAAAACTGGAAAAACAGCAAGGGAGACTTATCCAAGTCCTTGCTGGGTGTGGCTGAGGCTGCACCATCTCAGCCTTCTGGCCATTCTTGAAGCCCTCCCAGCAGGGGCCCCTGTCCTGGCCAAGAAGCTAGAAAGCTCTAGAAGAAAGATGAGTCAGAAGAAAGATCACATGGTCTCCGGGCTTCCGGTGCTGCTCACCCATCCCTCTGCTCCTCCCCTCCTCCCAGCACCATTCTTACTTCCTGCCCCTGTAAACTATAACTCCCAGCTCCCCAGGTCCCCACTCTGGAGCTAGGAGGACTCATGCAAAAAGCGGTTGGAGGTTGATGGAAGGGGGAAGGGACAGAGGAGCCCCTGGTACTGGCATCTTCATTCTCTGGGCTGAATGGGGGCTAATTGCGGGGCAGCCTGCTACCAGCAACGCTGGTTTTGCAGGATGAAGAAGCATCATTTATCTTGAGTCAGACATATAGCCTAAATAAAACCCAGTAACCTCTGGGATTCGCAGCTGGCACTGGTGCCTGTTGCTGGAGGAAACATACAAAAAAGTGTGACACATTGATAATACGTCGTGCTGGCCCTCAAATGGTAAAGCCAGTTGCATTCATCTCAGAGTACCCTCCCAATCCCCTTTCATTAATTTGAGGACCTGCCGTCTACCAGAGGCTAATCTGGGTCCGGGGCTCCCAGGAAGAAAGGCCCCACCCCAGACCATGATCTCCAGAGAAGCAAACAGAGACAAAGATGCCGTGATAGGTAGAGAGAGGACTGTGACCACTCTGAGGCCAGCAAGGAGGGCACTAATCTGGAAGAGGGGGGTTGGGCAAAGATGGCTAAAAAGCCAGCCCCAGCTGATCAGCCCAGGAGGAAGTTTATTCTGGCTGAATAAACCAGCCAAGGGGGAGAGATCCCAGTGGGATTTCAGGGCTAAAACTGGGCAAAGTTTACTGATCTCCCTCTCCAGGAGACCCTCACACCTCTCCCTATCCCCACTCTCAGAGCACCCTGTGCTCGAGAATTAGCAGAAAAGTCCCCAAGGGGAGGTATTTGCTGGGAGTGGGGAGAGTTTAGTCCATCTTCTGATAAGGGGTGGAATGAGGAGGGTGGTGGCATTCCTGGCTACTGAGCTATGCACTTCCAGAACTGGGTCCGGTTAAACCCACTGCAAGAGTGATGAGGGCTTGGAGGTGGCCTCCCCTCCCATCCCAGCATCTAGACCGCTGCTGTTCTGCCTACCAGCACGCCCCCAACCCCAGCGGCCACTCATTCATTCACTTGTTTGTTGAATTAATAGTGAGCGAGCACATTCTTCTGGTTGTTAGAGATACAGCCATCGACCAAAGACCCCAGAAGATTTTCAACCTAGCCGGGGAGACAGACAAAGAGCAATCAGACAAGTAAGGGACAAAGAGGAACCAGGAAGGGAAAGGAGGAAGCGATACATTGGTTCATGTGGGAGGAGGGGCTCAATAGCAAGGTGGCAGGTGGGCAGAGGCCTGAAAGAGGAGAGGGAGAGAAAGGGATGGGAAAATCGAATTCCAGGTGGGGAATGCAGCACCTGCGAAGGCCCTGGGGCTGGCCTGTCCAAGGCACCTCCAGGAGGCTTGAGGCCACTGGTGTGACTGAGTTGGGTGGGCTAAGCAGGGAATTCACTGTAAATGAAGAGACCCCAAGGAGTTTAAGAGCAAGAGCTTTGCAGTCATGCATGCCCGGACACCCACTATTTATTAGTGGTCTACATTTAGGCAGATTGCTTCATCCTCCAAGGCTCAGTTTCCTTGTCTGGAAAATGGGAAGAATGGTGTTATTGCACTATGCTATTCTATGTACTTTTTCTAAATAAATGACAGCTATCACTAAGGTTATTAAAGATACAACAGATGCATGTTCAATATTTAGCATTAGCACTTTTCCAAAGAGGTTTTCCAACTGGATAGACACTTGATTGTTGTCTTTTTTGTGGCTTTAGAAAAATACCTTAAATTATATGGACATGTGCCGTGCTTGGGGTGCGTGGGCATGCCTGGCAATCACAAATGATACCGACCCTTTCTCCCAGTCCTCAAAGATGGGGCAGCAAAAGCAAGGCCCAGGGGAGTAAGGAGCTTGGCTGGTCGAGGCAAGACAGTCGTCAGTGGCAGCATTAGGATCTAATCATCTTGAGATGGAAGCAGAAAGGTTTCCCTTTGAATCTACCCTTCCTTCCACTTTCTTTTCATTGGAGCAAGCAGATGCCTGAAGAGTTTAAATCTTTTCCAGGGAATTCGGAGCTATGGTCATTGTAAGGAGACAGCCATCTCCCTCAGGGACTGGCCTGGGTCTTTGGAATGGTCTCTGGAATGTGAGCAGGTTGCAGCAATCCTGCTCCCGCCCCTCCCTGCCTGACGGATGGATGACGTATCTGCTTGATCACCGCCCCCTGCTGGCCCCTCTCTCCCCTTTGCGGGAGCCGCCCCACCCGGCCTGCCCCTCCTGCTGCTCTGCTCAGACACCTTAGCGTAAGGTGACCCCGCTTATCTCTGGGGCAGGACACACAGGCCATGGGTTAATGATGGTGGGAGAGGTGGATGCAGACCTTGTCCTGGAGGAACTTGTCACAGCAGATAAAAAAGTAACAACGACAATGAATGAATGAGTGCTGTATTAAAGAGAAAATAAAGACTCAGAGGTCAAAGGTGAAGCACTGGAGAGGCACAGTTTACTGCCAGGTGGCTAAGTGGCTAGGTGGCCAGGTAGGGGTCTGTCAGCAGCTAAAGCACATAGCAGGGACATCGAACCTAAGTCTGGGATAATCACAAAAAATTTTAGAAAAAGGCATGGTGATTTTCTTCCTTCTTTGCTTCTTCTAAAAACACTTACTCCTCTCAAATGAATGTATGACAACAATAGCTGTCATTTATTGCTCATTTAATGTGTGGCAGCTGCTTTGCTAAGGTCTTTATGTACATATGTTATTTAATCTGCACATAAATCTTATGAGGTCTTATCACTGTCTTTATTATATAGATAAGGAAACTGAGTTTATCTCCACGGAAGTTAAGGAACTTTACTGAGGTTTAAATATAGGTATTACCCAGAGTTCAACCTTTTCACTACCAGACTCTGTCTGTACTACATTTTCTTTATACAGCTCTTTGGGGCGGCTTGGCCTGGTGACAGGGCCTTCCTCCCATTTCTGCCTTAGAAAAAACAATGCTTATAATACTTAAATATTAATTACAGGTCTCCATGTCTGTAATGGCATATTTCCCAAATAATTTTTCTGATCAAACCAGGGAGAGAAATATTCATCAAACCCTGTTGTGACATTTTGCTGAGGTAAATATTTTTCAAACTACTTGCTCATTAGGTAGAGGTTGGGAATCCATTGTTATAAAGAGAGAGTTTTGATGAAATGGAATTTCTGTGGCAAGCTTACCTGTTTGCATTTACTCTGAGTATAAAATCGTTCCCACGTACCACCTTCTGCTAAGCAGTTTACCTTGGTTCACTACACATTGGCTGGTGGAGAAATGGTTTACATTTGCCAAAGAGTCCCAAAGCACACGATGCATCTCTACTTTAATCTTTCAAGAAAAATATCTGCCTTTATGCATGGCCCAATCTTAAAAAATCAGGTAACATGGAGAATGAGGACTAACATAAAGCTACACAGCTAACTAGGATTAAAGTAGATTTCAGAGCTTTTAATGACGTCTCCTGACCTCTGGTGGATACATTTGGGATTGCATAGCCCCCGGTTCCTTCAAAGCAACCAGCAAAAGAGCTTTAGAGTTGAAGTTTACCAAATACCTCTTCTACAGCCCTCATTCCAGAGATGAAGACAGTACAGTTCAATGGGTTTATGTGACTTATCCAAGGTTGCACAGTTACTTACATAGTGGCATATTCAGGACCAGTACCTAGAAATGTATTAATATTATTGTCTGAGAAAACACAGATATGCAAATGTTGATTAACTCCATCAACTGAACACTCTTTGGAGATTACCTGCAGAGAACCATCGTTATTAGAAACGGCAACAGCTGACATACATGAAATGGTAACCAAGAGTCAAAATCAGGATTATTTGAGCAAGGTCACAGTTATCTTTACTTCCCTTATGCCCTAATCCCATCATTATCTTCAGTCATTGTATGATGATATATAAATAGAGAGTAACAGAGAAGATAGCAAGAGAATTCATTTTCACAAAAGCTCTTTTTCAGTTGCAAATTCCTCTTCCTGATTATGGTTTGTTACAATTAGTTTGCCTTCCCAGAGGAAATGTCAATTGACCATAGGAAAGACCACTCAGGGTTAAAGGATTGCTCCTTCTAAGAACTAGCTACGGCCAGGCTTGGTGGTTCATACCTGTAATCCCAGCACTTTAGGAGGCCCAGGTGGGAGGATTGCTTGAGGCCAGGAGTTTGAGACCAGCCAGGCAAAACAGTGAGACCCTGTCTCTACAAAAAAATTTTAAAATCAACTGGGCATGGTGGTGCACGCCTATTGTCCCAGCTACTCGGGAGGCTGAAATGGGAGGATCCCTTAAACCCAAGGGCTCAAAGTTGCAGTGAGCTGTGTTCACATCACTGCATAGCAGCCTGGGCAATAGAATAAGACGCTATCTCTAAAAAAATAAAAATTAAAAAAAGAACTAACTCTGCTAGTGTCCCTGCAAAAGCACAGGGGACCCAAGGGAGGTGTCCAAAAATCTCTGATGCTTCTTCAGCCAGGAGTTCCAGGTCTCCTCCTTGAGGATGTACCTAGATAAGAAAGCTGAATGACCACTGAAATATGTAGTCAAATTATTCCACATTTTTAAATACCCAAACATATAGTATTATCTAGATGAATGGAGTATCATATTTGAAAGAACTTAAGTTTGCAGTCATGCAGTTAGTGACTACTGATTAGCTGTGTGAGCTTACATAAATGACTTAACCTCTCTGAGTCTCAGTGTCCTCAGCAATAAAGCAGGAATCATAAATGATACCATGCCAGAGAGTTGTTTGAGAACGCAGATGGTGCGTGCAAAGCCTTAGTGCAGTCCCTAGTGCAACAGGCTAACGAGAGAGATAGTGTTTAATGTCTCACGTGATATTAAACATACACCAGATCTGAATGGTGGAAGTTATACTAGTTTTATTTTACTCACAAAAAGTACTGATTTATATATTTATCATGGCAAAATACTCAATTTTATGTTTCAAAAACCTACTAAAATAATCTAAAACGGACAAGACACACTTACATAAATGCTTTAATGCGAGTGGAAAAACAACCCCATGCCAATATATATATATATATATATTTTGTAATTTGCTTTTTGTGGTTTTGTTGTGCCTTCTCCACAATAAAAAGTGCTCTTAAAATTTGGCAGCTAAATTGCTTGTGTGTGTGTTCAAACGTTTCACAGACATTTGCTAAGCACATTTCCTTCAAGAAGAGAAGCAACAAGTCTTTGTTACTGAGAAACTGTGGCTATGAGTTAAGGAAGCCTCCCTGAGCTCGTGAAGTCAACCCAGGCCATCTTTAGTTGCCATGAGGGAGGGGACATGTACCCCTGTCCCTTTATGGTACTAGAGATTGTCTAGTCCGCTATGCCCCATGGAACCCAGCAGAAGTCACAGCAGGGGTTCTGCTGAGTGCTAAGAGGACAGGATTCCAGAGTCTCAAAACCCTTTGCCAAGAGCAGCACTGTGTTTTACCAGTTTTATGATTTCTCTGCTCTCATAAGGAAGATTTTGTTTGCACAGAGTTTTTTTGTGGCTGAAGTATATTGCAGAACACAGATCTAATCTCATTCCCTAATTTTACATATGAGGAAACTGAGGCTCAGGGAAGTGAAATGACTTATCACTGAGCTAGAAGCAGAGCTAGAAACGGTACCCGAGGATCTTTATCAGTCAGGGGTCTTGGTTGCTAGTTACAGAAGTTAATTCTGGATAACTTAAGCAAAGACTAACAGGATCTGGCAAAATTAATAGGAGCCTGAGAGTCAGACTTGGAAATGGCAGGAATCATGAGAGCTCTGGAGGGCCAAGAAGCTGGACAGAGGTCACAGAAAGTCCATAAATCATCTCACCACTGATGAGGACCCTGTTGGAAATACTGATACCTCCACCGCCTCTTCTGCAAGGCATGGCGCCAACCCTCCCCTCTCCTTCTCATGTCACTTGCTCAAAATTCGAAGGCCCAGGAGAGAGTTCCCAAATGGCTGAGCTGACATCAAATGCTCGTGCTCTGGCTGAGGTGCAGCCAGGAAAGACCAGTCTGGCCTCTTGAGCACCCATAGTGGGAGGTCATCTACAATTACCCACCCACAGTGGGGAGAGATAATGCACCGCAAGGAAATTAGGGTGCTGTTAAGGGGCAATGGATGTGGGCAGCCCAAAGAGCAACCAACAGGAGCCTAGTGGCATATAGCAGATCCTGACTACATGGACACATTGTCCCAAACAGAGAGAGACGCAGCAGGAAGAAAAGGATCGTTGCTGATGTCTAACATCGCAGGGTAAGCCTCTTTTCTGCCTTTACAATATTGGGACAGTCGTGAAAACCCCTGACAGTAGCCTCCATATACTCCCCCAACTCATCACTAACTCAAAACTAGTTATTTAATAATCCTGTACCTATTGCTGAGCAGTGACTCTTTTAGAATAGTATTTCTTAAAATGCAAGTCTGAGTCCAAGGTCAGGATAAGGAGCCCGTTGAGGCTTTAGCGACGACATGATGGTATCAGTCAGGATTCTCCAGAGAAACAGAGCCAGTAGGAAATGTACACACATGGAGATTTATTTAAGGAATTGGCTCATGCAGTCGTGGAAGTTGGCAAGGTCCAAAATCTGCAGCGTTGGCTGGCAGGCTGGAGACCCAGAGAAGAGTTGCAGTTTGAGCTCCAAAACAGTCTGCTCCCAGAGTTCCCTCTTCCTCTGGGCAGGGAGGAGTCTTTTTTTTCTATTAAGGTCTTAACCTGATCGGTTGAGGCCCACCTACCTTACAGAGAGTTATCTGCTTTACTTGAAATCTATTGAGTTAAATGTCAAGCTCATCTAAAAAATACCTTCACAGAAACATCTAGAATAATGATTGACCAAATACCTGGGTATCATGGCCTAGCCTAGTTGACACATACAGTTAACTATCACAGATGGGTCTCAGAAAAAGAATTGGGAAGGTTTAAATGACTTTACAACCAATTGTAGGCACAGTGTGACCTCGGGCAGCCACTGTCCTCTCTGAGCCTCAGTTTCTTTATCTGTAAAATGAGGAGTTTGAGTTGGGTGGTCTCTAAGTGTTTGGGAGTAACATGGCAAGGTGAGCGTCAGCTTTTAACTGATCTACCCCTCCCTGATTCTCGTGGGGACTTCTCGACAGTTTAATGGGGCAGGGACTTGGATCAGACATGGGAGCTAGGCAGAATGCTCGTTAGAGGTCTCCCGCCCGGCACCCATTTCCTTCTTCCTTGCAGCATCCCAGCTTTTATCCAGGTTCCCACCTTCCCTCACGCAGCCCATGTGCTTCCATAAACACCCTCATTCCCAGCGCCAGGAGTTAGTCTGATTTGCCTTAAGGGAATCTTTATGCCCCTCTATCGATTGGCTCAGGAACCCAGACCTGATCACATTAATACATGACATTTTCCTGGACACAGGGACGGGTTCACGAAAGGGTTGGTAACCAACTGGAGCCAATGAGATGTAAGGATATGGATGTAGTTCATGGTGCCAAAAAGAGAATTAAAAAGAGAGAGAGAGAGAGAGAGAGAGAGAGAGAGAGAGAAAGGGGGAGATAAGGAGAAGTTTGCTGGAAGCTTCTACAAAAGCTAGTGTGTTGTTTTTTTTTTCTTGAAACATCCTGGTGCTTAAGAGGCAGCTGCCAGAAGAGACCGTCTTCCTTTGGGTGTTGTCAGGCAAGGCCTAGAATCCTGGCAACCATCTCGCTACCAGCAGATGGTAGATCCAATTCCAGGGAGAGACAAGTCTAGGGAATCCCCAGCACCGGTGCCAGAGCCCTGACTGTACCACATCTGATCACCCCCTAGCGATGGACTTTTTAAGTGATAGGATCCGATAAATCTTTATTTTTTAAGCCAATATGAATGGAGTCTCTGCTACTGTAGCAAATGGAAACCTAACACACTTAAAAAGGTGTCATCCACTTGCATATGGAATTGGTGCTTGGTGAACCCTGATAGAATCCTTCTCCTCGCCTACCTTGGGGGGTGAGAGGGCAGCAGACACAGCAAGCAGGAAGCCTGAACAGCAGGGCTTCCTCTCTGCGCACACAGACAGCTGCAGCAAGCAGCATAGCCGTCCAGCGGGGCTTCCTTCCAAAAGAGCAAACGGAGAAAAAGATGCTGCAAATCCAAAGAAGAGGACCACCCCGAAGAATCAGGAGAAATCCTCCAACTTGAAGGAAATGTGTGCAACATTTTAGCAAATACATGAAATGGATATTATTGTTTAATCTGCTCAGCATCTCTCCCCACCTCTTGTGATAATTGGCCTCAGGCGGTGGACACAGCGCTGGGATGAGACCCAGGCTAGAGGGAGCAGTCTTTCCCCAAAAGTTTCCCCTGAAGCTGGAAGAGAGAAACTCGATCCCTTCTTGGATCACAGAGCTGAAAGGAGATGAATTTGCTATTACTAGTGTTCATGTGTCTAACCAAGGGGCAAAAACCCAACTGTAGTAGGAGAACATGAAGCCAGCAAAGCCAAGAAAAAAGAGAGAGAGAAATGAAGAACAGCCCCTGGTTCCTGTTTCTCTCTGAGGTCCCTGAAGAATCTTAGTTTCTGACACTCTTCATTTTATCAGTTTCCCCAGCGTCTTCCCAATAACATTTCCTTTTCCCTGAAGCCTCCTCCATCTGGGTTTCTGTTTCTTGATCTGAAGTGCTCTGGCAAACACAGCTTCTGCTTCACGCTCTCATCCAGCCAGACTGAAGGGAGAATTGGCTGACACAGAGCAGGAAGTCCTAAGGAGGAGTCACTCTGAGATCTGGAAAGATCTTCATGGAGAAGGAAGCCACAAATGCCAAATGAAAAACCACCCGGAGGCAGATCTGCCAAAAATTAATTTAGGGAAAACAAACAAGAAACCCACCAAGAACTCAGAGGAGAAATATGAAAAGTACAAAACCAAGAGTGACGTGGAAGCCTTAATAAAGAGATCCAAGGTACACACGCATACAGAACAACGGCCTTCATGCGGAACCCTTGGAGTCAGAGGTGCCTCAGGATCCAGCACTGGGGGACTGTGGAAGGATGACGTGGTGTGTGCACTGACGTCACATACACCTCCCAGCGGGGTCTAGGTCAGCACCCTGTCACCAAAACCACCATTAACATTTTTTGCAGTAAAACATGGGGGGAAATAAAGATGATAAATAGTCTCACATCATTTCAGGTCAAGGTTTGCTGCCAAGTCAGTGTTGCCAACTCGTGGGGAAATTTTTGATTTCCGGAGATTTTAGGATTTGGGAATTGTGGCTAATGGGACCTATATTAGGACTCCCAGAAGGAGAGTACAGAACTGATAAAATAAGAGCAATAACCAAAGAATCAAATAGAGCAAAACACCCAAGCAAAGATAGTATAAACTTGAAGCTCAAAAGGTCACGGACTTTCAGGCAAAATTAATTTAAACAAAATCTAAATGTAGTCTGGTCACATTTTTAATTTGACAAATAAAAAAAACCTATAAGAATATTAAAAATTCTAATAAATAATTACAGCACTGGGGGGAAGGGGGGCATGGGAAATATACGTAACCTTAACATTTGTACCCCCATAATATGCTGAAATTAAAAAAAAAAGAAAAAAAACAATTACAGCACTGATTTAATGTCTCCATACCAAACTTTGTACCCTATACACACACAGTACATGTCATTCTCTTCAAACATACACATTACATTTATGGAAGTTGCTCATTTCCTAGGCCCCAAAGAAAAGCTCAATTAATTTGGAAAAATAACATGACCAAGGCCACCCTACCTGAGGGGTAATGGAGGTGGGATCCAAATCCAGGGCTTCACCTCTTTATTTTTCCCAATAATCTAATAAACGCCAAGGACAAGTGAATGGTAATTCACTTCCAAGGACTGATCACAGAGGTAAGTATTGTAACTTGGTGGTAATGACTACAAGTGGCTAAATATCTAGAACAATGTAAATATTCAGTAAACATTAGTTGAATGAATGAATAAGCAAATGAACACACGAAACAAAAGAGACGCGCCATGGAATTTTGCATCTGAGCTGGGATGTACTCAAGAGCACCACTCTTTTCTAGAATGTGCCCAAGACAAGGTTGGAGAAAGCAGCTGTTTCTTTATAAAGTAAGTAATGTAGCCAAGCAGCCATTAGACAGCATTAGAGGAAGCATTAAGACAAGGATGTACATGCGACCAAATTGCAGTAAAACTTCCCTGAGGTGACAGGGATCAGCGGGAGATGGGGCCGAGAGAGCCTTAATGGTCTTCACTTACTCTCCCTCAAAACTTTTTAAGCTTCCCCCATGGTGACCAGTCCCAGAGTAATGCACATTTAATTCAGCTTCTAATGCAGGGAAATCAATAGCATTGCACCACAGACAGTTTATTACACGTAATCTGAAGTTTAACACATAAATAAATAAGTAATATACACAAACCACAGCACTTAAGGGTTCAATTTGGGGCTCATCTTTCCCACAAATCGAAATACTTCTTACATGTTATAAAATATTTCACATTATAAAATAAAAGATTTTTTTTTAAACATCCAGGCTGGAATTGCTTGGAACATTTCTTTTCTTTTCTTTTTTTGAGATATAATCTCACTTTGTTGCCCGGGCTAGAGTACAGTGGCATCATCATAGCTCACTGCAGCCTCAAATTCCTAGGCTCAAGTGATCCTCCTGCTTCAGCCTCCCAAGTAGCTGTGACTACAGGCACCCGCCACTACATCTGGCCATTTTTTTATTTTTTGTATAGACAAGGTCTCACTATATTGCCCAGGCTGGTCTCCAACTCCTGGCCTCCAGCACTATTCCCACCTTGGCCTCCCAAAGTGCTGGGATTACAGGTGTGAGCCACCACACCCAGCCTGGAATATATCTTTTAAAAATAATAATTATGATGGCATTTATTTTAATAATACTTTACAGTTTCAAGTTGTTTTCCCATATCTTACCCTATTTTGATCTTTCTCCTCAAATCCTTGTGAGTTAGATAAGACAAGCAAACCCATTTATAAACCCAATTAGCAGATGAGGACGCTGAAAGATGAGAGGAACCTAACGATAAGAACTGGGAGTCCCTGACATCCAGACTAGGATGGTCTTAGTCCCCAAAGGGACTTTGTTCTATTTGAAGGTGGTAGGGGTGCGGAGATAGAAGCAATATGACCCTGAGCTGTGTCTGCCACTGCAATCCAGACTTGTCTAGACTTGGTGGGGTAAGTTCACCAGAAGTCTTTATGCTTTCTGTTAATTGGTTTTGTAGGTTTTTAATTGAATTAATCATACCCCTCAATTCATGGCACATTATCATCATCAAGGAACTGCTCTTATTTTATTCAGTTATAGACTTCCTTTTATACACCATCCACGTTTCATTTGTATAAAGTTCAAAACAGGCAAAGCTATTCTCTAGTTACCAGAGGGGTGGATACTAAGGGTGCTGCTGAGATGCAGATAATGCTTTAGTTTTTTAAATCTGGGTCGTGGTTATATAGAGTTATTCACTTTGCAAAAATGTATTGTGTTGTATACTTATGATTGGTGTAGCTTTCTGTATATATGTTAAATTTCATTAAAAATTTTACTTGAAAAAATCCTACTGGAAGTTTGAATGGAATCGCATAAATTTATACATTAATTCAGGAGAGAACTAATATCTTAGAATTGTTAGGTTATCTTATCCATGAAGATGTTAATAAAATTTTAAGAGAGATATTTGTCATAAGGAATATTGGTCTATAGGAGTTTTTGTTGTTTGTTTTTTGTTTTCTCGCGATGGTCTGGATTTAGTATCAGGGTAATGCTGGCCTCATAGAATGAGCTGGGGAGTATGTACTGCTTTTCAATTTTCTGAAAGAATTTGCACAGAATTGGTATTACTTCTTCTTTAAATCTGATAGAACTCACCAGTGAAGCTACCTGGGCTTGAAGGTTTCTCTGTGGGTAGGATTCTTAACTTCAGATTCAATTTCTTTAATAGATATAAGGCTATTCAGGTTACCTATTAATATTTCTTCTTGAGTGAGGCTTTGGCAGTTTACATCTTTCAAGAAATTTGTCTATTTCATTTAAGTTGTATAAATTGCCATAGAGTTGTATATAGAATTCCCTTATCATCCCCTTAATATCTGAGACTCTGCAGGGATGTCAGCTGTCTCATCCCTGACATTACTAATTTATGTCTTCTCATTTTTCCTGATTAGCGTGGCTAGAGGTTGTCAATTTTATTGATCTTCTCAAAAAAGCAAATTTTGTTTCACTGATTATTTCTATTGTTTTTGTTTTCTAGCTTATTGGTTTCCACTCTAATCTTTATTTCCTTTCTTCTAATTACTTTGGGTTTAATTTGTTCTTTTTTTTCAAAAACCTTAAGGTGGAGGCTGAGAACATTGATATAAGAGAAATAGTCCAAACTCGATCAATGCACTAGCAGAGAGTCCAGAAACAGGTTTGTGCATCTCTGGACAACTGACTTTCAGTAAAAGTGCAAAAACAACTCAGGGGAGAAGAGACAGTCTTTTCAACAAATAGTACTAGAACAATTGGATATCCATAAACCAAAAAAAAAAAAAAA
>VBSM01003215.1:32930986-32987921 GCA_008086735.1 Cheirogaleus medius | reverse complement strand
ACCTAGTCTGGGGAGTTTGGGAAGGTTTTGATGAGCAAGAGCACATCTGAGCTATGATCTTAAGGACGAGTGGTAGTTGACTACAAGACCCTCTGGTGGGAGAGAGCAAGGCCTGGGGACCAACCCTCTAAGGCATTGTGAGAAACACATGCAATGCTTCCTGTAATATGCAACAAATATTAGCTGGTGGAACAAATAATGTTCATAAAAACTAACATTTATTTAGACCTTATTATGTTCTAAGAACTTTTCAAATGTATCAGTCAGGCTAAATAACACCAGCAAAGTACCCCCAAATCTCTGTGGCTTTAATGCAGCAATGACTCACTTCCCCCTCACCTCACAGTGAATGTGGGTTGGGCAGCTTTCCTGGGCAGTCTCCTGCTAGCTGTGACTCAGGGATCCAGGCTCCTATCTTGTGGCTCCATAATCACCCAGAGCCTCCTTCAAGTCCTCCCCCTACATCTTTTCTACGTGAGTGCCCAAGTAGTGAAGGAAGAAAGTGTGGGCTGGGTGCTGTGGCTCACACCTATAACCCCAGCACTTTGGGAGGCTGAGGGAGGAGGATCAATTGAGGCCAGGAGTTCAAGACCAGCCTGGGCAACATAGCAAGACTCTCCCAAAATTAAAAATTAGTTGGGCATATTGGTGCACATCTGTAGTCCTAGCGACTTGGGAGCCTGAGGCAGGAGAGTCTCTTGAGTCCAGGAGTTTGAGGCTACAGGGAGCTATCATAATGCCACCGCATCCCAGCCTGAGTGACAGAAAAAGACCCTGCTTAAGAAAAAAAAAACTGTGGAAGTTAGTGTGGGACTTTTGGGGCCAAGCTTGTAAGTGGTGTACATCACAGCTGCCCTTATTCAACTGGCTAGAACCCTGTCACCTGGTTCCCAACCTGACTGCCAAAGAATCCAGGAAATGTCATTGTCCTGTGCAGTGCTTACATGACAAGGTACTATTCTGGATGAAACGCTAACAGAATTAGACAGAAATGAGTACCAGATTTGGGAGCTTACCCCCAAAGAGCCAGCTCTGGCCAGGAAACTCACGTAGAGCATATTCTGTTGAAGATTATTAAGCCCAGGCAGTGATTGCCGATTGCTTGGGAGTAGAGAGGAGCCTGGGGAAAGATCGCAAAGCTCTGAGGGTGCTTGTGTAATTTGAATAGGCATATTCTAAGACAACCACTGTTTTAATGTTTATAGTCATGCTGTTCTACTTATTTTGAAGTTTTGAATAAAATCAGGGTGGAATGTGGAAGTAGATATTTATGTTGTTCAAAAGGGATTCAAAGAAGAAACTGAAGAGCAGGAAGGGGTAGGAAGTTATTTATAAGGGGCTGAATTTATGTGGAGAAATAATAATAATAAAACAGGCAGGATTCCTTACCTTCTTCCTTCCCCTAACCTAACCACATTTCACATTGTCTAAACTTGATGGGAATTTCCTCTCTAATCTTTGGCCTTTGGAAGAGACAAAGTTATGGAAAGAGAAAATCAGAAATGCAAAATTGGAGGGAAAAAGAGAAAGAGGCTCTTTTTTTTTTCTTTATATTTTTTATTTTTTTAAAAAATTATTTTTTCTTCTTTTATGTTTTTTCCCCAGTTCTGGAATGCATAAGAAGGAGGCTCTTAAATAAGAGAAATTTACTTAGAGCATATGGGAGGAGAAGATGTCATCAAAAGCAAAACCCCAGATTCATGTTAGGTGTTAGGAAAGGCTAGCAGGAGGTTGGAGAGCCCAAATAAGCACCAACAGATTCCAGAACTGAACTTCAAAGAAGGAAGAGGTCGCTTGGTAGTTTGAGGACACTTCTGAGCGTGACATTGCTCTCAGTACGACTTGGAGATTTGGAGTGGCGAAAATGAACAATCAATGACAAAAGGAGGGAAGGCTTAGTAACAGCTTCCACTCATACAACACTGTGATGTGAATTTTACCTGATTTTAATCAACACATTAATGGAACATGCACCCCTGTCAGTCCTATCTGCCAAAGATCACACTGCCTGTAAATGGCCAAGCTGGGATTTGAACAGTCCTTCTGGCCCCAGAGTCCAAACTAGAGTTAGAGATGCCTGAGCTGTAAAAGGTTTTAATTAAATGTTAGTGTTTATGCAGTGGAAACACACACCGCACAATTATTTCTCTTAGCCTGGACATTAAATACTTTCTCCTTTACCTTTGCTCTGGGCTCCCACTTGGAGAGGGAACCTTTGCATTCTTAAAGACAATCTGCTTGTTTCCACTTGGACAGGTGGTGAGGAAGAGCGAGGAAGAGTGCTAACCCCTAGAAAGCTCCTACTCACTGCCAAGATGATCAAAGTAAAAAGTTGGTTACATTTTCTGCCGAGAGTAACTGCTCATTTAATTCTGGCAATAAACTGGCTTGCAGGGGAAAGGACTGTTTAAAGGTCTGTGTCAATTACATGGTGATTATGAAATTCATGATATGACTAAGCCAGTGGCTGAACCTATGATTATCTGACACGATCCAAGAATATGTAGTGTAATAGGCTCTAGGCCTCCATTAGAGAAGTCAGTTTGATTCTGTGCTACACGACAGATTACTTCTCTCCTTCCCTCAGTCTCCTCTCTCTATCAAAGAGAGTAGACTTTTATAAAATGGTTTCTGAATTAAACTCAGTGTCCTGAAAGCTGTATGAACTATTTTTCATGGATGACTCAGGGCTTAGGAATTCCAGCGTGTTGCTTTATATAATTTGAAGTACCCATAAAGGCCTTTGACTTTGAAGACCTTCTTTACGCAACATGCATATCTTTTCCTGTAATTAGAGTCTATGATTAGACTACAGGCCATCATGACAAGCCCATAGCTTTCTAATGCACTCTTTATTTTTAGAGATTTTATAACTCATTTTCTCTTAGGAATAGTGTACTTTGTAAATGGTAACCAAAACTCATTTGTAATAACAAGCACCTATAAACAACCCACTTTCAAAAATTGGGACGCAAAAAACTATTGCCCCGACTCTGAAGTCCCTGATGTTGTTTGAGAGAGCAGTCTGACAATCACTGAATGCTTGCCATCTCCCAGCTGGTTTTGGAGGAAAAGGCCCACGGTTCCTCTGCACGTTTTGTGTCCTGTGGCCCAGCTTTCCTAGACAAAGCTGATCGGACCAAGCATTAGTGACTCATTCACAAGTGGCCATCTATAGGCTAGACAGCAGGCAATGAGATGTCCTTATACAAGCTTGGTAGAAACGGGTCACCCTCCAGGAATGGTCTCTGGCTGACCGAGTTTGCTAAAATAGAGGAGGAAGTCACCTGCTGGCCGCTGAGAGGACAGCAAGGTAACCAGATATCTGTATCTCGAAGGGGTGGAAATTCACTAGGTGTTCATGGCGGATGGAGAAAGAATTCTCACACAGAGTTTAGGATGGAAAGAAGTACAAAGTTTATTTATCTTCCGAAGAAAGAAAGAAAGAGAGAGAGAGAGAAGGAGGTAATGAGTGGCCACGGCACACGAATGAAGGAGTAGAAATGCCGGGCAGCTGAAGAAAAGCTGTTTGAAGTCTTAAAGGGTAAAAATGGTTTGTTTTTTTTCCTCTGTGCTTTAGCAGGCTGATAACAGAAGCAGCGGTGACGTTGTTGCAGGTGTTCTTTATTTTCCCTCTTTTCTCTGTGAGGACGGCTTATCGCAGTCCTTGGAATCTGTTTTTTGGCGGGAACTGGAGTGGGGAGTTTGCACCCTTACTGTCCGCATATGGCTCTTCAAGGATGAGGAAAAGAAACTCTTAAAGATAATGAGTTAGGCCAAAGTGTTTTGATGAAAACAAAAGGGCTGGTTGTGTTGTGAATTTTCTCTTCAAAGGGACAGTTATGTGCCATGAGATTATTTCTCTGACTTTCTGTTAGTTTCTTTTACTCTGTTAGGGAGGTCATTAGGAAAGCTGGCTTTCATATCTCAAATGCCTGTTGGTTTTCTTGATTTCCTACTCACACTTACTTCTCTCCATAACCTTATAGCAAGTCCCCATTAATTGAGGAAATTAGAACTCAGTTTCTTGCCTGTGGGAGGCTGAATAAGCCCTAATCCCTAGAAACTGTGTGTGTCACTTCACATGGCAAAAGGGACTTTGAAGATGTAATTAAATTAAGGATCTTGAGAGACTATCCTGGATTATTCTGGCGGGCCCAGTATAATAACAAGGGTCCTTATGAGAGGAGGCAGAAGGATCAGAGTCAGTAATAGGAGATGTGATGCTGGACACAAGAGGTTGGACTGAGATGAGGCAGCAGCCGTGAGGCAAGGAATGCAGGCAGCCTCGAGAAGCTGAAAAAGGTAAGAAAACACATTCTCCCTCAAAGCCTCCAGAAGGATCCGATCCTGAAGACAACTTGGCTAAATCCCAGTGAAACTCATTTTGGACTTCTGACCTCTGGAACTATAAAATAATAAATTTGTGTTGTTTTAAGCCCTAAGTTTGTGGCAATTTGTCACAGCAGCAATAGGAAACTAATACACCACCTGACTAAGCCAGTGGTTCAGACTCTTTGTGCTGTTTTCTAAAGGAAGACAGGAAATAAGTACCTTAAGCACTTTAAAGTCCTGCCTATTAGCTTAACATTATGGAAAGTTCTCTGATCTGCTTGGAAGATGTCATTACATTTTGCCAGGAAGATATAAGGGGAAAAAGTGGGAAACTCGGTATTAAATAAAAATGACAAGAGAGTTGCCAGTGGGGCCACAGTCACTCAGAGAACACATCATAAGAGCAGTCTTCATAGGGAGAAAGAACTTGACATTATGTTTAAAAATCTGACAACAACAAAACCAGATAAAAACACTGGTAAAACAGAAACCACGCTCAGTGCTCATGTTAATTATGTCTTCCAAGGCATTTTTTCATTGTAATTGAGCACGCCCCTGGGTGCCATCCTCGAAGTGAGTACATTAATAACTATATACAACATACTGAGCCAAGCACTTATACACAGAAACTGGCTTTCTGGAGCACCTTTCAACTCTCCCATCATGATTTCTAGAGAACATTCTAACAGGTAGGCTTGCCTGTCATCCTCCATAAAAATCCAAGAGAGGTTTCTTTTCTGTAAGGCTTCAAGTTTAATCAGTTCATTCTGCTATTTCCTCACAAAAAGCTTTGTGCTGCCAAAGAAAATTAAGCTTTAAAAAAAAAAAAACAGATTTCCATTCATGTGGTGTCTTTTATATAAATGCATTTTGAAGGCAAGAACAAGTTTTTAGCACATACTTTCTTTATCTCTTAGTAGCCTGAATATGCTTAATAAAGAGATTTTTATTACTGTAGTAACAAGGATTATTCTGATAATTGCTATATTGATTGTTTTGATAATTATTGTGTTTTTAGTTGCAGACAACAGCATTCACTCTAGCTAGTTTCAGCAGAAAGGGATTACAGCAGGGTATTAGGTAGCTTACAGGATTCCTAGCAGTGCCAGGAAAATAAGCTAGAATACTGCACAGCCAGAAACAACCCTGGGAGAAATGCCCAGCCATAAACAGAATTATTCTCATGGGAACCCCACCGCTGCTGCTCACCGGGCAATACCTACGGTACCAGGGGCTGGACACTGGAACTTCTACCTATTATCATCATGTTTGCAAAAACATGGATCCACCTACATGGGGCTGCCACTTCACTTGAATCACTCTCACCTTCCTGGAGCACATGCACACCTGTTTGGCAGAACCCTAGCTACAAAAGAGTCCAGGCACTATAGGTTTTAGAAAGGGTTAGACTGGGTATTGTGTGGACTCATCTGTGGAATGTGCCACAGTGACCGTATCGATGTCAGGTAGTTCGTGTGACAGAATGGTGGTAATCACGAAAGTCATAATGAGAATAACAGCTAGCAATTTTGATGGATGTCTATGTGCCTTCTATGCTATGCTTAATATCTTATGAGCAGTATCTCCTTTAATCCTCAAATCAACCCTATGAGGTAGGTACTATTTGTATCCTTGAATTATAAGTGAATACAGGCCAGGAGTGGTGGCACATGCCTATAGTCCCAGCTACCTGGGAGGCTGAGGCAGGAGGATTGCTTGAGCCCAGGAGTTTGAGGTTGCTGTGAGCTAGGCTGACACCACGGCACTCTAGTCCAGGCAACAGAACGAGACAGGGTGATCTGTCTGAAACAAAAAAAGAAAGAAAGAAAATGAATACATGGAAGCACCAGAGAGGTTAATTAACTTGTTCCATGTCTCATAGTAAGTAAAGCCAGTATTCAAACGCAGGTCTGTCTGAAATGAAAGTCTATGCTTTCATCTAGTATACTGATAATACTTTATTAATTATTACTTTTTAGTCCATCTGTAAGGGCCAGCTTGACTAGCTAATCTGTCCCAAGTTTCTGGAAGACTTTTGCTAACACTGAGACTCTCATACTTGTGTAACTGGAAAAATAAATGAGATATTCTGAATGTGGAATGCAATGGAGAGGGTACATCTGACCAGTCCTGGGTTATATTACCCTTGCATCAGATCTAAGGTGACCAGCAAATGCTAGGAGATGTACCAAATGGAAAAGTCAGCTGCAAAAATTTATCTTTGAAGAAAGTGGAAAAAGCATTAAATGTTTATATCTGGTATGACCTTTATAAGTTGCTTTATCTGAAGGAGGAAGAGAGAATACTTAAAAAGACTAACCTTAACTCTAGGCAAAACTTAAATGATTTTCTTGTTTCTTCATTTCCAAAGCCAGAGCCAGCCAGACAAGCCAAGGCGTGTAGTGTTGCACAATGATCCTGCTGCATTTCAGCCTCCAGGCTGAGGAGCAAGTGCAATTAACATTCCAAGGTGCGAATTATTTCCCCACCGTATGAGCCCTGCAGCTTCTTATTGTGATGACAGAGACTAGACTAATCGCAGCTTTCTAATTGTAAAGTGTGCACGTTACACATATACAGAAAAGTTCTTAAAAGTTATAAGTACAAACATTCCATTGCATGGAACCCATTGAATTATAGGATGGGAGATACTTTCAAAGGATCATCTGATTCAGTGTCCTCCCACCTCTTGTTTCTAATTTAGAAAACAAAACAAATCCCAAAACCAACTCCAATGTAGTCACACTTTAATTTCATTCTCAACTTGTGTCATCCTGTTGAATAGAGGCCCACAGGGAACAGGGTTTAGCAAATCCCTGGATCTCTTGGTATTTGATATAAACACAACACCCAACCTGGACGGGTTTCCTTAGAGCTGAGGTATGTCTTTTATTGCACACACAGCAGAATGTTCCAAAATGTAGCGTGGAAATCACTGGGAGTGAATAAATAAGCTTTAAATAGCATATGAACAAGTTTTTTTATTTTAATACTTATTTGTTAATGTGAATGAGTATTAAGACATAGAATAGGTCAAATGGGACATTCATGGATATTATTGCTTATAGCAAGGCTATGACTTAAAAAAAAGAGGGGAGAATCACTGCAAGGAATTATATTAACCAAGTAATTAAGTAAATAAAGCGGTAGTCTAGTTAACAAAAGCAGAAACTGTGCAGGTGGTCCTCAAGTGATGAAAGTGAGGGAAGCCATCAAAGAGAATAGAGCCTGGATTCAGGTGCTGTCATTGTCGAGCTGGAAAGATCGTGAACAAGTCACCTCCCCGTGACGAACTTCAGACTATAAAATAAGAGGATGTAGTAGAGGGAATGTTGGAAAGTGGGGCATTGTTTGACTTGTCTCAGGAGCCCAGGGCTCCCCCATGTGTCCCAGGCGCTGGCTCAGGAAGAAGGGTGCTGCCAGCTGTCCAGGCCTCTGCCACTCCCTGCAGCCTCAGCCAGAGGCAGCTGTCACTGGTTTTACAAATCCAGCTTCTAATAGAATTTGGTTGGAAAACAGGGTTTCGCTTGATTTATTTTTAAAAGCCTGATAAATCTTCATCTCAGCCTGCAAATAGAATATTTATATATTATGCTTTTATGAAACATAACTAACTGAAAAGCTAATGACACTGAAATAAGGTCAGCCAGAGTGAGGCTTGCTTCAGGAATTCTGTCCAAGGGGAAGGTGTGACCAAATAACCGAGAATGTGTTTGATCGAGTGTACCCTATACCAGGTGCTGAGCTATATATCCCAATGAATCTCAAAAAAAACAAAAAATAGAAATAAAACCACCACTATGAGGTAGGGTTTATAAGCAACTCCATTTCACAGATGAGGACACTGAGGCTCAGAGAAGGGAAGTCGCTTGGCTGAGGTCACCCACTTTGTACAGGATCAGGATACAGACGCAGGCAGTCTGATCCAAACCCTTAACTTGCATTGCTGTGTTGCATTCCAGGAGGGCAGAGCAAGGAGCCTGGTACCTCGGGATTGGAGAGCTCCAGCAATACAGCCAACCCCTCTTATCTCGATGGCACATACAGCTACTCTGCACCTTTCAGGCTACCCAGCATCCATGACCCAATTTTCTAAGACTTTCCATTCATCTAGTTGTTTGGCAGTGGTGTTCCAGGCATTGTGCTTTGGCCAAGCCAGGGGTGATTTCTGTTTCATGGTATAGTCTTTGCTGGGAGGGTTCATCTGGGTGGGGCTCACAGCCCTTTTGCAATGGAGTTCCTCATGTTCTGAACACATGCTAGGTTCTCAGACCAGGTCCCTGGGTCATATTCTTTGTTCTCCTGGACCACAGGGCTGTGTCTACCCACTTTCTGATCCGCGGTTATATCCTGCTATCACTTGGTTGGTTTCTTTTCTCCCAGACTTGTGATGATTAGAACACAATTCCTTCTCTCCCTCCACCCACCTTTATTCTACTGCCTCTGAAAAAAAAAGCAGAGAACCCCCTTTGAGATTTCCAACGTTTCTTTTTCTATTAGTAACCATGGAGGGGACATAAGAATCATCATTTTTATTTAGCAATCGCCAATCGAATGCTTACCTTGTAACCAAACACCATTCTAAGTGCTTTATAATTAATAACACATTGATTCCTTATAACAACTCTATGAAGTACATACTTTCATTATCCCTGTTTTACATATGGGGAAACTGAGGCACAGAGAGGGTAAGTAACTTGGCAAGGTGTCCCTTGGCTAATAAGTAACAGATGTCATATTCAAAACCAGGATTGTCTAACTGCAGTGGCCTGTCCCTTACCCACCGTGTGCTAAGGGTTCCCAACAGAAAGGGGTTAACAAAATATAACAGCCAAGGAGAGAAGGTGCAAAGTTGGAAGTCTTCATTCTTTATGGCACTTCAGGACTCTCAAGGGCCTCTTACAACATTTCCTCAGGTTTGCACTGCCAGACTGTTGGTTCCCTCTTCACTGTATGCCCTCTGCGTACCCCACATGGCAGGGACACCCGTTTAGGCTGTCCTCGTAAGAGAGAATAGTGACTGATACAGTGCTCTGCCCAAATTCTCTCAGATCTTTTTATCATTCTGGTCATTTCTCCCCAGATTCAAGTGTGCTTTTCTTTACAATGGCCTGCACCTGTGACTTTTCTTTGGGGACCTGCCCTGGGACTGCTGGAGCCACTTTATCCTCAAGGACAGTGTTCTGGAAGTGCCTAGTAGTTTTCATCCTCCCAGTATAGCCCTCAGTGGATGACCAAGAGCAAGAGGTCCCTTGCCTTAGGTTGAGAGAGACTCAGGTGTGATTTATTATACATTCAGAGTCCCCCCCGCAGGATCAGGCTGAATAGCAGCCTGGCTGGGCTTCTCCCCTTGTCTGATTCTCCCACTCCTTCACTGATTTCTCCTGGGAACCTTCCCTTAATAAATTAATTGGGCAGGGTGTGGTGGTTCACACTTGTAATCCCAGTATTTTGGGAAGCTGAGGTGGGAGGATCTCTTGAGGCCAGAAGTTCAAGACCAGCCTGGACAACACAGCAAGACCCCTGTCTCTACAAAAAACATTTTTAAAAATTAGCGGGGTGTGATGGTATGCACCTGTAGTTCCAGCTACTTGGGAGGCTGAGGCAGGAGGATCGCTTTAGCCTGGGAGTTGGAGGTCGCTGTGAGCTGTGATCACACCACTGCAATCCAGCCTGGGTGGCAGAGTGAGATCCTGTCTCACAAAAATAAATGAATAAAGAATAAATAACTTGCACAGAAGTCTTCATTTCAGGCTTTGGTTCTGGGAAACCCAACCTAGAAAAAGACTTAAAAAAAGAAAAGAATCATGCATTAAAGCTTAAAAGGAATAGTTATCACTGGTTTCAATGTAATATAGTAGAACCAGGCCTGTTCTTTCTTAGCATCCTGAAGAATTTAATGCTCAGTTTAGCATTTTATTTACAATTTCATTCATCTTTTTAAGAGTTAATTATGCCTAATCTTTATTTATTTATTTATTTATTTAGAGACAGAGTCTCACTCTGTTGCCCGGGTTAGAGTGCCGTGGCGTCAGCCTAGCTCATAGCAACCTCAAACTCCTGGGCTTAAGTGATCCTTCTGTCTCAGCCTCAGGAGTAGCTGGGACTACAGGTATGCGCCACCATGCCCGGCTAATTTTTTCTATATATTTTTAGTTGGCCAATTAATTTTTCTCTATTTTTAGTAGAGATGGGGGTCTTGCTTTTGCTCAGGCTGGTCTTGAACTCCTGACCTTGAGCTATCCTCCCGCCTCAGTCCCCCAGAGTGCTAGGATTACAGGCATAAGCCACCACGCCAGGCCTATGCCTAATCTTTATGTTGCTCTTTCATTTGTTTGAAAGGTTTCTGAGATTCTTCTCCTCTCTCTCATTCTTTCACTCTCTCTCTCTCAGCCTATTGCTAAGGACTGCCTTAAACAGAGATGACGGAGTTGTGTTGCTCCAAATACCCCCATCACCTTTCAGGAAGCAGCCTCAAGTTGTTCTTTGTCTCCCAACACACACACACACACACACACACACTCATGCACACACATACATATGTACCCACATTTATACACTCATGTGTACACCAGTACACACATAATTCATATTCACTCATGCACACATGTATACAAACATGTATTCACACATACATGCACAATCATGTTCATGCATTCATACATACACAAACATGTACACACATATGCACACCATAGTTAGGATTCAGTCTTCTGCCTGCCCGCATGCCTAAACTGTTCGCCGTGGAATTTCCTGATGCTTCTTTTTAATTTTGTGGCTTCCTAAAAGAGTATGAAGGACTCTGACAGCTGTCAACAGAGTGTCAGGTGTGGGACTGAACCAAATGACATACTTTTGAATATACTGAAAAAAATAGAGGGCACGGAGAGAAAAAGAAGGCAAGTTATGAATTTCTTTGGGCAGTTTTTAAACACAACCAGCCTGTTCAATCACCGTAAAAGTTTTTCTAAAAGTCTAAGGGGCACATAAAATTACCTTTAATTAAATGTTTATTATAGCTTCAATATTAATGTCAGGTCAAATTGATAATACAGCAGATTCTGAAGACAACTATTCATATATTTATACTATTTTGTGGTACATTTTAAAATTCACTGAAGCTCCTCAAGTGTGTATTTGTTATAGAGCATAATTTCACATATTTAAAAGATAGAGAAGTTCACAGTTGCTGTATCTGTTTTTATGACACATTGTTGATCATGTTGAAAATGTATTAGCTTTATAGTTCTGAGTCTAGAACATTCTAATTACTATACTACTTATATAAGAAAATGTTATCTTTATCATATTTTGGAACAATAGTTAAACAAGCAGGCTTTGTAGTAAGAGAGTTTGTGTTTGAATCTTGGTTCTAACTTCCTACTGTGAACCTTTACCTCCCTAAATCTCAGTCTCCTGACCTATAAAATAGAGATAATAGTAATTAACTCACAGGGTTGTTGCCATATTGCCTGTAACTACTCAGTGTGGTGCTTGACAGCACATAATGAGTGGGATGATGATGGTGATGATGTTATTGATGGCGGGGGGGATTTTTTCACTTCCTATCTTCCTCTGTCATTTTATCTCTTTCCCCTCCGTAGGACTCAAATCTTTCCTCCTCTCACTTTGAGTATTTATTTCATTTGTTTCGATATTCACTGTTTTAGTATTTTGATTATAGTCACTCTTTGTATAATGATGAGCTGTTGGATAATAACTTAATATGTTAATGATACAAAGTTTCATGCCCCATAGACTTAGAATGTTCATGTAAGTGAGACAGGCAAGTAAAGTGAGGGGGATAAAAGAAACATTGAGACTGATCTTCCTAGGAAATTCCCCTCGATTGGATTATGGAACCCCTACTCTGTGCCTTGTGCCACGCTGGAGAATCATATGTCCTGAATTTTCTAAGCTACCACTGCTTTAAAATAGTCTCAGTTTTTAGTTCTAAAATATAGCTACCATACCTACGAGAACTTTTCTTAGAAATACATGAGAATCATAAACATGTTTTTACCACTTTGGGATTCTATTCCATAGGAGTGAAGTTTTGCTACACAGGGACCAAAAAATGATCCATTTACTTCAGAAATGGCTCCCTGAGCAGTGAGCAAAGTGTGTTATTAGTGTTTCATGATGAGGGGTTTTGTTCAATTCATGCTGTTAGGGTAATATCGTGACACCGGTTCTTTTTCTTCTGTTTTGCCATTTGCTGTCGGTGGCACTTCCTAGAGCCTTGGATAAGCTGGTGTGCATTGCAATTTCCTAAAAGGAGGATAGAGTCATACTTGCCAAACTTATTTCACCACAGTGCCCTTTCCTAAGGAGCATGTCTGGAATGAGAGTTCAGTGGAACATACGCTAAGAACTGCTGACCTAGTTTACCCTTGGACCTGCAGGTTGGCAATTATCTGGTCTATCTATTTTGTGTTACATGAACACTAGCATTTTCCATAGGTGTGACTTCCAACTGTTAAGGCGATTAAAAAAATTTTTTTTTGGTAGAAGCCAGAAGAACCCCTGCCAGATGAGTTAAGCACCAAAGAGAGAAATTTACATGCGGTGAGTGTTATGGAAGGAAATGAATCTTCTTGGGAGGTGCTAGTTCTCTCCTAGCCCAGGAGGACAATAAATAATAATGAAGACCTTCTGATCTGTGGGGCACTGTGCTAAGCACCCTGCACCAGTTGTCTGATTTACTTGTCACAGCATTGCCATGCGGTAGATATCATTATCCTCATTTTGCAATAAAAAACCCCTGAGGTTTATGGAAGTTAAATAACTCTCTTGAGGTGCCCAACATTATCTGGTAGGTCTGGATTCAAATCCAAACCTTTAACACCAAAGCCCATGGCCTTAAATAATAAAAGGAGAAAAAGCAGGAATGAGGGGGAAACATGTACAAGCAGACATCTGGATATCCCTCTACCCTTGTGTGGCTCTAGCTGCCTGGACTTAAAGTCAGGCCAGAGCCCCCAAGGTATGTGGCCCAAAGTGACCATGTTAATTTCTTATACTTTAGGACTAGTCACTCAGTGATAATAGCTGCTATTTATGGAGTGCTTCCCAGGTGCCAAGCATGACAATTTTCACAAGCATAATCTCTCTTACACTTCAGAGTTCAAAGCTGTGAAGCAGGTACTACAATGACCCCTGACCCCATTTTAAAGAAGTGCATAGGCTCAGAGAGGTTAATTTGCCTGCCTGTGGCCACACAGCTAGGAAATGGTAGAGCTGGGCTTCAAACCCAGGTCTGATCCAAGTTCAAGCCGCACAATCTACCCCCTCTCTTATAATGCCCCCCAGAGTACACTATAAAACATATTGAATAGTCTGGATCTTAAATATTTCCTTTAAAAACCTACCATGTCTCTGAATTAAAACTAGAAGAAAATAGAAAAATCAGTTCTTTATTCCTGCATTTCCAAATTGTGGACATTTGCTGGTCTTTTGGGCTCTGCGACACCTAAAATCCCCTTTCCATTTAGTGGGAATTCCACTTTTGAAAGGCCCCAATGGGAGGGTCTTTGCCTGTGGAAGCTGGAAGAGGCCAGACATTCCCTGTCCCTCCTTCTGGCTCAGCCAATGGGATGACAATTGTGGAGGGAGTGACAATGCCAAGACACAGGAACCCTGAGGGAGCCTTCACAGCAGTGGCTGTGGAGAGCACCGGGCAGTGGCTGTGACCGTGGGTAACGTTCCTGTGTCACACATTTGGCTGGGTTTCCTGCTGACTCACCTCCATCGGCTCCTGCCTGTTTCCTGGGGCTGGTAACTCAGCCTCCCCGCCCATTCTGTCACCTACCAACATTCTTCAGTACACTCCCTTTCTGTTTAGGTAAACTGCAGGTGGCTTCTGCTGTGTGCAACCAAGAACCAGACAGGTACAAAATTATTCACACTTTTGGAAATATATGATTGGGGCCAAAGATAAGCCTTTGTCTTAGACTCCTGCAGATGATTTAAAAATGTATTCTTTTCTGAGATCCAAGCTAAGGACAGAGCTGTAGCTTTGCATTTGGGTATCAACCATCTTTTTATACATTGGGGCTATAAGCAGTGAGTTTCAGTTTCTCAGCCAGACCTTCGGGGCTTTGCCCAGAATGGCCCCATCCAGGATTCCCTCTTCTACTGTTCTTCTAGCCTAGGCCTGCACTCCAGCCAACCCGGCCTCCTGGCTGCTCCATAGCCATATTTTACATTTTCTGACCCAAATATTCACCTGCCTTCCTGAGATCAGCTTCTTCTAACACAGGGATAAATGGAAAGCTTGGTCTTATGCATCTTGAGTTGCCCACTTAGAAGCACTTCTTATAGTCACAGGCTTGTTTGCCACTGCTCCTGCCTCTGCTGAGAGCTACATCTCCCTCACAATGGTCTGCTAACTCCACCTCCAGCCTGAGATTGTCCACGTGATAGAAGAGTCTAGTCCTCTCTTCATAGGCCTCATTGGGAAGCAGGAGAGGGGGTGAGTCTCCAGTTTCTTCCCCACACCATTCCAGACTATATAGGTAGATAGAATGACTCACTTTGGCTGGGTGTGGTGGCTCATGCCTGTAATCCTAGCACTTTGGGAGGTCGAGGTAGGAGGATTGCTTGAGGCTAGGAGTTCGAGACCAGCCTGGTCAACATAGTGAGATCCTGTCTCTACAAAAAAATAAAAATGCAAAAAACAAACCAAAAAAAACAATGGAAATGGAATTGAAATTTAGTAAAGGAAAGGTGAAAGCTCTTAATGAATTTGGTTCTTCCAGAGTCATGAGGAAAGCAGCACAGGAGTAGGCCTTCACAGAGTGGCGGTGGAGGATTCTTCTAAGGTCTGGCCCTGAGCGACCCACTCTCTCAAGCATCTTCTACTTCAAGACTTTGGGGAAAACCTCTTTGTGTTGCTGGAAACCACTAGGAAGGAAGGATCTGTTTCATTCCCCTTCTCTTTCCAGACAATTCCTCATTCAGACAGGAAATTCGGCCGGATTATCAGCCAAGCTTGGACAACCGAGTCCTGAAGACCCTTCAGAGGGAGAGGAGTTGGGGAGGGGCTCAGGCTCACTGGGGTCTGTGGCTGGGGACGGGTGTGGGCCATCCACATCAGATTACCTTTCTGCTATCCCCCTCGGCAGGCATGGCTGTGTCAGCCTTTTTTGAATTTGTTAGATTGAATAAACTCATTAATTAAGGAGGAAACATTTTCTTTATTAACAAGGTGCTTCCCCTTTGTCTCGAAGTTGCCAGGTCCCATCATAATGCACAGGTGGGTTAGTTCCTTTCTCATTTTACCTATCGGAACAAGGGAGGAGTCACTTAAAAAAACACACACAAACAGCTTCTTTGAGATACAATTCACAGATGATACAATTCATTTGTTTAAAGTGTACAATTTGATGTGTTTTACTACAGTATATGCAAAGTTGTGTGACCATCACCACAGTCAATTTTAGAATATTTTTATCACCCCAAAATTAAACCCCACACCCATTAGCAGTCACTCTTCATTTCTTCCAAACCCCCCAGCTCTAGGCAACCAAATTGATTTTACATTTCTATGGGTTTGCCTTTTATGGACATTTCATATAAATTGAATTATATTATATAATACTGTATGTGGTTCCTTCCTTCCTTCTTTCCCTTCTTCCTTCTGTCCTTCCTTCCTTTTTTCCTAGAGAGAGGATCTCACTCTGTCACCCAGGTTGGAGTGCAGTGGCATGATCATAGCCTCCAACTCATCGGCTCAAGTGGTCCTCCTGCCTCAGGCTCCTGAGTAGCTGGGACTATAGGTGTGTGCCATGACACATGACTAATTTTTAAAAAGTTTTTTAGAGATGGGGTCTATGTTGCCCAGGCTGGTCTCAAACTTTTGTCCTCAAGTGATCCTCCTGCTGCCTCAGCCTCCAGAGTAGCTGGGATTACAGACTCCAGCCACAATGCCCTACTCGGTATGTGGTATTCTGTGGCTTCTTTCACTTAGCCTAATGCTTTCAAGGTTCATCCATGGTATAGCATGTATAAGTACTTCATTCCTTTTTATGGCTAAATAATATTCCGTGGTATGGATATACCACCTTTTGTTTATCTATTTAACTATTCATCAGTTTATAGATCTTTGGGTTTTTCCTACTTTTTTGCTATCATAAATAATACTATGAACATTTGTATATAAGTCTATGTGTGTTTTTTCCTTTCTCTTGGGTGTATACTTAGGGGCAGAATTGCTGGATCATATGATAGCTCCATTTAACCTTTGAGGAATTGCCCAGAATGTTTTCCAAAGTGGCTGAACTATTTTACATTCCTGCCAGCAGTGTATGAGGGTTTCAATTTTTCCATATTCTTACCACAACATTATTATTTGTCTTTTTTATTATCGCCATCCTAATAGGTATGAAGTGGTACCTCACAGTGGTTTTGGTTTGCATTTCTCTGGTAAATGTTGAGCATCTTTTCTTGCACTTACTGGCCATTTGTGTATCTTCTTTGGAGAAATGTCTACTCATATCCTTTGCCTGTTTTTAAATTGGGTTTGTTGTTGAGTTGCAAGAGTTCATTACATAGTCTAGATACAAATCTCTTATCAGATGTATGATTTGCAGATATTTTCTCCCATTCTATGAATTGTCTTTTCACTTTCTTGTGAAAGTGAAAGTGAAAGTCACACAGACTTATACACGAATGTTCAAGGCAGCATTGTTTATAATAGCCAAAAAGTGGAAACAACCCAAAGATCTGTAAACTGATGAATGGATAAACAAAAAGTGGCATATCCACACAATGGAATATTATTTAGCCATAAAAAGGAATGAAGTACTTATACATGCTACAACATGGATAGACCTTGAAAACATTAGGCTAAGTGAAAGGCGCCAAAGGTATCCTTTAAAGCACAAAATCTTTTAAAAAATTTTCTATGAAGTCCAATTTATCTATTTTTTCATTAATTCCTTTGCTTTGGTCTCATATTTATGGTCTCAGTTATAGTCTTAAAAAAAAAAAAACCATTGCCTAGTACAAGGTCATGAAGAGGCATTCCTTTGTTTTATTCTAAGAGTTCTAGAATTTTAGCTCATACATTTGGTATGAGGTATTTGATCCATTGTGAGTTAATTTTAGTATATGGTGTGAGATAGGGATCCAACTTCCTTTGTTTGCATGTGACTATCCAGTTGTCTCAGCACCATTTATTAGAAGGACTATTCATTTCCCCATTAAATTGTCTTGACATCCTTGTTGACAATCAATTGACTTTAAGTGTGAAAGTTTATTTTTGGACTCTGAATTCTATTCTATTCTATATGTCTGTCCTTGTGTCAACAACAGAAGTTACCTTTTAATCATGGCTATTCTCTTTCTTACCCCAGGAGGAGCTCCTGGTTGGCTGTTCTCTGGCTAATAACTTAGTCTTGGAGAGAGGATAAGGTCAGAGAGAAGAGAGGAGGTAGCTAGTTCTTTGTTATGTCTGTATTTTCTCGTGCTATCCACATTTCTCCAAGAGTGGGAATCCATAGCATGGAGGTGTTGTCAGTGACAGCCTCATTCATTTATTCACTTTCAGTGCATTGGGATACACTGCAGTTCACTTGTGCCTAATTAAGTGGATCTACAGAATATAATATCTGGATTCAAATAAACTGAATTTGCTGCCCTTTTCTGTGAAGACCAGAGGCTGTAGGTAGTAAGTATCAAAACGTGCCTGCATGGTATGTACACGCACACACACAATGTGACCTTTAAAATGAAAACGTTACTTAACAATGATTGAAAGAGTGACTAATGCCTTTCCTAAAGAAACATGCTAAGAAGAGGGCATTTTGAAAACAGATCTTTAAAAACATTTCATAGTTATATGGTTTTGTTGCTAAAAACATCTATGTAAGCTGCACACTTTTAAAAGTTGGAAATCAAAATTTCTAACCTATTTAGGGTTAGAAGGAAATGTTTCAGTGCATTTTGAGCACATTTATTAGTTTAGAAAAATGACTGATTGACATCAGAGAAAATGGAAATCCACTAACTGCATCACAACAGAAGAAGCAGCACCCTTGTAGAATTAGTGAATGGGGTTGAAAATTAATTATCATTACATAGTAGGCATAGCCAGTGACAACTTCATCTATTTTGTATATACAACTCTTTCAGAGCAAACTTTTAAGTTATGATAGCTATTAAAGAAGTACAAAAATAAACTGAACTTTAGAACCAGAACTTTGAAAAGATCAATAAATCAAGATACTGGAAAATAATTAAACAAGTCCAATTATAATGCTCTTATTAAAAATATTATTAGAAACAATATTAATGTTTGTTTTATAATATACTAAATACCATTAATAATGTTGCAAACAGTACAAATATTAGGAATTTTAGTGAGAAAACAAAAAGTAATATATTATTAAATAGAATAAAATTTAAAATAGATTAAAATATGTGTAGAATGTTAAGTAAATAAATAAACCTATACTGGTAATGGGTGTTTACATTTTTTTACTGATAGGGATATGCCTTCAAAAAAGTCTGGGGACCACTTGCCTAAACTAGTACATTATCATGCAAAACAACACTGTGAATTGCCAATAAGGAGCTTTGGTGCATAGCATTTCTCAAAGTCATCTGGCTATGAAACATTTGGAAAGATGAATGTTCCAAAAAACCTTCTTTGGACAATGCTGGATGGTGCTTAAGAGAATAAACCTGAAATCAGACAAACTTGGATTTAATTACCAGCCTCATCTTGTATTAGGTGGGTGAGCTTACTTTTACTAAAGTTTGCTTTTTTTTTTTTTTTTTTTTAAGAGACAGAGTCTTGCTCTGTCACCCAGGCTAAAGTGCAGTGTCCTGAACATAGTTCACTGTAGCCTCAAATTCCTGGGCTCAAGCAATCCTCTCATCTCAACCTTCTGAGTAGCTGGGACTCCATGTGCATACCACCATGTCTGGCTAATTTTTGAGTCTTTTGTAGAGATGGAGGTGGGTGGGGGGGTGGGCTTACTATGTTGCCCAGGCTGGTCTTGAACTCCTGGCCTCCAGCAATCCTCCCACCTTGGTCTTCCAAAATGCTGGGATTTCAGGTGTGAGCCACCATGCCCAGCTGGCCACTATATCTTTTTGAGCTTCTGTTTCCTTATCTGTAAAATGGGGCTAGTAATATGGTTGTATGAACTTTAAAAATGATATTGTACATAAGTATAAAGCATAATGCCTGACTTCCTGTAAGCACTCCTTGAAAGGAAATTTCTATTATTCTGTCATCTCTGACAGTTATTTAGAGACCTGTATAATCTTTCATAATTACACTTCTTCTGGGCAGGAATTGAATCTTCTCTAACAAATCCCTTGTAACACTTAGCTGCAACAGACATGCATGAATGAATGAAGACATAAATGACAAAAGCAGAGTTCTCTGAAATGAAAGTTTGGGAGATTAACTTTATCACCAAAGACCAAAGAGAAAACATTTCTTTTCCAGCTGTTTATAACTCACCTTTTCAATGGCTAGACCAGAACATTCACATAGGAGTCCTCATAGTAGCTTTCATTACCTAGGCAGTTGGTAACAAGTAGCCTGTAACTAATTGTTTCCAGCTGCTCCCCTTTGATTAATCAATCAAAACAAATGTATTATGGTTCTCTTGTGGTTTGGTATTGCTGGGAGCTAGAAGCCTAGCATGCCTGAGATGAAGACAAGGTGACTGTGCTTGCTTAAAAGTCAGAGGAATAAGAGCTAGAGTGACCAAAACAAGTTTAGCATAGGAGGATAAGGTGGGATTTAAAGGACAGATAGCAGAAAAATTATTTCAGGCCCAGATAAGAGGAGCAAAGGCATGGTAGAGTCAATTTCTGGCTCTGATTTCTCTTTGTGTGCCCTCCCCCACAATGCTCCTCTTACAGTGTTTTGTCTTAATGGTACTTGTGATGCTACTACTTATGATAATAATATAAGTACTTAATTAATGCTAAATAACCCAAATAAGTCCTAGGCCTCACTTGGACCAGTTTTAGGGTAGTAGTGCATTCAGAGAAAGAAACTTACAACCCACAGTAACACTTCTGAAAGTCACCTGCCCTATTCCTCTAGGTCTCTGTTTAGCAACTGCTTAAAGTCCTTCACTCTTTCCACTACGTAGTATCCACTGGTATCAGTTAGGGTTGCATTCAGCTGTATGGAACTGAAACCTGGATGCACGTGCTTAACAAAATGGAGGTTTTATTTTTCTTACGTGACCAGAACTCCAGAGGTAGGCAGTTTCAGGCAGGTATTACTGCTTAAGGAAGCATCAGGGACCCAGGCTTTTTTAGCTTCCACCTTTTGCAAAATGCCTGCTTCACTTCCAGACTTTGAATCCGTGTTCTCGGCAGGATAGAAGAAGGAAAAGCAAAAGACAAAAGCCGCATGCGGTTGCTGGCATGTTGGGCACTTGGTGGCATCAGTACCTAGATCAGCCTTGTTGAGTTGGAGCCCATGCTACTCTGTGCTTGCATTCTCATCTCTGTCATTCCCCCAGGGGTGCCAGTTTTTTAAAATTTAGACTCTTGGCTGGATTAGGGGGTGCAGTTTCTGAAGCTTCCACTCAGCCTTCCCCACTGTGACAGCTCTTACCTCAGAGGTCAAGGAACTAACGTGGGGATTCTTCCAAATATTAAGTTTGTCCATTCTAATTTTACATTTGGGAAGGACTGGAGGGCTCATTATTATATACATTTGCTGGGAATCCAGTCTTCATCAGTCATTAGGTTCTAGAAGTTGGCTCAGGTCAAGAAACAGGGCAAGGGATTGTGACTTTACTGGGGTAGCTTCTCCCAGCTGCCTCCTCATCCTTCCTTGACCTTTAAAAACTACATATTGAGGGCTGGGCACTGTGGCTCACTCCTGTAACCCTAGCACTCTGGGAGGCCGAGGCGGGAGGATCGCTTGAGGTCAGGAGTTCAAGACCAGCCTGAGCAACTAATAAGCAACTAACAGACTGTGGAGACCTCCTTGGTTGCAACTCATAACAATGCCACTCAATCTTGCTTGTGCTGGTTAAGTGCTGCCACCTGGTCTCTATTTCTCCAGGATCCTATCAGGCCCCTTGCTGTCAGGGATCCTAGCTCTGTAACATCTTCCACCATCAGCCCTGATCTACAGAGGAGAGCTACCACTGAACTTCTCAGTGATGCTTGTGTCCCTCTCACTAGTACAGTGCTTATTGCTTGTGATAAATGGCAGAACATAGTCAGCTAGTGGGATGTACATAATATATCCACTCCAGCATGCCCACTTCTGAGTTTTTTGCTCCCTTCTTCTGTTGATTGCCAGGGTAGCTCTGGCCTTTCTTTATTCTTTCTTTTGGTGGGGGAATAAGGTCTCTTGCCTGGGCTAGAGTGCAGTGGCATGATCATAGCTCCTCACAGCAACCTCAAATTCCTGGGCTCAAGCGATCCCCCTGCCACAGCCTCCTGAGTAGCTGGGACTACAGGTGCACATGACAACACCCAGCTAATTTTTTTTTTTTAATTTTTTGGTAGAGATCAGGTCTCACTGTGTTGCTCAGGTTGGTCCCCAACTCCTGGCCTCCAGCAATCCTCCTGCCTCAGCCTCTCAAAGTGCTAGGATTACAGGTGTGAGTCACTGTGACTGACCAGCTCTGCCGTTTCTATTTTGCGTAGTGTGGGCCATTGCTTTCTCCAAGCTTCCTAGGGCCATCCTAGCAACCTGTCAGCATTATCTCCTGAGGTTCTTGCCAGGATGTAAATACAATAGTACAGGAACGTGCTTATATCAATAAACTCAGCTTCATTTAGCATTATTCTCTCCTCTTCCTCCCTCCCTCCCCAGTTCAGCTCCCTGGGTACCCAATCTCCTACTTTCCCAATTTCTGCAGGTATAGGTAAGTTGGTTAGAATTTCTAGCTCCTTCAGGATATAGTGCCTCTTCTCCCCTAGCAGGTCTATTATTTTCTTAGCAGGGTTATGTTGTGACTTGATCTTAGTTATTGGTCCAGTAGATAGGTGGAAAAGTACAGGTAGGGGCTGAGGACGATGTGTGTTACCTTACAAGGTAGATACTACTTCTTGATCTTCAAGGGGTGGGGGTACTAGTCTCTAACAGGGAGGAGTGGGACACTTCTACAAACTTAGAGCACTCAAGGTGATGTGGGGTGTTAAGGTTTTCAAGTGCATTCAATCCACATCCAAAGTGTCAGAGTCCCAGTTCTTCTCAACTATGGCCCTGACCTTGACATAGCCGACTCGCCAGGGCTGAGAACATTTTGGAGTTCTGCTGCTATTATAATTAAGTCCTGGGCCTGATCTTCAGCTTTTTCTCCCTCTACCCATTATATGCTGCTAAGGAGGCACTTTGGCTCTCATCCTTAGCCTTTAATTGGTGATTAATCATCCTCAACCTTTCATTGTTTTTCTCCAAAGTATAGATTTACTCCATCAATAGCCATCCATTTCCATTGTTTTTAAGTTACTATTTTTCCCATATTTTTAAACTGCCAGATGGATGCCACCTACCTATGCATTCTTCTACTGGGATAACATCCCATCCATCCCAGCCTGTCACCACTGCTGAAAGTTTTAACATTATACTGCTACAGCATGCCAGGGCCTTTCAGGGCTTCACCTGAGGGGCTCACGACCAGCTGGCCAGAGGGTGATTTAGTGCCATTGGATCAGACCCACTTATGGGACTTATTGCCCTTGGGATCAACATTGTGCATGAGTGAACAGGAAAGGATGGAGCAGAAAGAGAAGTTGGACTAAATGTAGTCACAGGAAGGGACAGCTTTCTATCCCTTGGGAGCTGATCCCCTAAGGGAGCTCTTGAGGGAGGAGAGCCCCTCAGAGGAGTTTCACTCCTCTCCTGGGGAGTGGCATGACCTGGTGGGAGGTAGCTGTCTTCAGCTGAGAACAATTCCTGGAAAGGGATTCAGCTGAAAGGTGTAGGCCACTAATGCTCCCAGCAGCTGAGTAAGTGAGCATCTTAGTCCTGAGGAGCCGTGTGCTCTTTGGTAAGCTGGGGTGGCTGGCTGTGCCAGTGGGGATGGGAATGGTGGTGGGTAGAATGGAGCGAATGCTGCTGGAACAAGACTCTTGAAGAAAAAAATTGGCAGAGATAGTTGCCTGACCAAAAAAACAGGATGAATGAGAGATAGAGTTGCATTTAAAACTACACCAAATACTAATAGTTCCCTGAATACTCTCATGTTGGATAGTGCAGGATGGGGGAAGTTAAGATACAGATCTAATTCTATTCTACTCTGAAGCTCGTGCCTTTTGACTCCACTAGAGCTAGTCAAACTGGTGTTCCATGGGCTAAATCCAGACAGCAGACATATTTTGTTTGGCTGCACAGCATTTTAAAAAATGTGAATTGGCTGCCACTATGCAAAAATTGGAATAGTTTGCACATAAGTTCAGCTCTCCAGCTTCTCTTGAGTAACCGGAAGATCTAGCAACACTGGGTCAACATTCCAGCATGGCAGTAATTGACTGAAGTTGAGTGACAGCTGCTCTCTTCAATGGAGGGGGTATATGCTCCTTAGTTCACCACAGTCTCTATGCATTACCTTCTTTGGCATTTTTGTTTAGAATTCCTGCCACATTAGGTACCACCTAACAAAGTGCATTAAATGAAATTATTAATTAGAGAGGAAGTTGGGTGAATTCTGGATCTCCAACTGTAATGAGAGGCAACGGGACAGCAAGTCCAAATTAGATTGAATTAATGACATGCTGGTGGGAGCCTGAATTAAGAAAGAAGAGCAGAGTGCTGTGGCCTAAAGTTTGGGTGTTTTATTCCAGAGTTAGAGAGGAATGGGGGATCACGGAAGAAACCAGACACGGAGAGGAAAGAGTCACAGAGGGAGGCAACAAGGAAGGAATTGGGGACCTTCAGAAGAAGCATGAGAAAAGGAAAGGAAAGATGTGGATCTGGAAGTTTAGCAGTGAAGTAGAGGTATTGGAACACTATCTGGCGGTGTCAGTAACAGCTTTTTCTGGGGAGGGGGGTTCTAGTTGGGGAAAGCATAGACATTCATTTAAGATTCATCCTTTTCTTTCCAGCATTGTCATCATTCTGACATCATCTAAAAGATATTAGTCAATATCCATGTTTCATCCTTAAAGAATAAGGGACCGAAGAAATGTCCAAACTCTGTCCTTTTACTCTAGCAGAATAAAACATTCATTTAATATGTATTTTGGACAATCACCAACCTACAGAGATTGGAAACTTCCCTCATGGATATCTCTCTCTGTACATGAGCTATTGGTTTTGTGGATTTTCTGTGGTAAAATGAAAATTTTAGTTTTGTTCTGCCTTATCACTCAGTATCTTTCTGTGTGGCCTAACTGGCTGATTAGTGTGTGCTCAGAATGTGTAAACTCATTTTAACATTAGCCTAAGTAAAATGTATTGAGGAAGATAAATTTTAAAATAACCCAACCCAAAGTCCAATGTCAGATATAGATAGATCATCTGTTGTTTTGGATGCAATCCTCTTCCTGCAAAACCACCACAATCAATTTCATGAGCAATCCTTTCAAATCTGGTACTGGGGGCATCAGGAAGGCCTTTGTTTTAGGAGGGCCATAGTTTGTCTTTCTTGTCTTTGGAGCTAAACCACCTACGTTTGCATCTTGACTCTGCCACCTGTCAACCCTGTGACCTTGGGCAAATCACGAAATTCATCAGTTAGATGAGGATAATGATATCTATTGAGGTGGTTTGTTGAAAGGTTTAAATGAGATGATGAATGTGTGGAATTAATAATGTATGTGAGGCCCTTAAAGGCTTTTTGAGGATGGTGAAACTTGAATCTATCATCAACTGTGCAAAAGTTATATTGACTTGAGTGCCTATCAGTTTAGAAGAGGAAGGATGGGCTTGGATTCCGGAGTCTGAGTTATTTTGATTGCCATTGCGTCTAGCATTGGTATTTAAGCAATCTTAAAAAAGAAAAAAAATCTCTCTTGACCTTTTTTTTCCCCTTTCTTCTCAGCATTCTATAGTAGCTACAAAGGACCAGGAAATCTGTAGTCGTGTGCCTTATTTTTTGTGAGAACTTAAGGCAGAGAGGGGGTGAGCACAGCCTCCCCGGGAGATAAGTGGCAGAGATCTACGCGCTGGGAGAAATGCTAGCCCCAGGGCGCCCTAACTTCCAACTCCGGGAGCAAGCCAGGCCCGGAGGCCGGCGGGGGAGGGGCAGCCCGAGGTGGCGGTGGGGATGGGAGCGGATGCTCCAGGGTCAGCTTTGACTCTGGCGGGCTGTGCCCAGCGCCAGTCTAGGTGAGCCCCGAGGCGCGGGAACGCGCGCCTCCCGGCCCCGAGGAGTTAGGTGACGTCACCTCCAGGAGGGCTCGCTTTTTCATTAATGAAACCGGCCGGCGCGGGCGCATGCGCGGCAGGCCTCCTGGCCTCTCGCTTCCCCCTCCTCTTTCCCAGCCGCGCTCTCAATCTCTAGCTCGCTCGCTCTCCCTCTCCCCGGGCCGTGGAAAGGATCCCACTTCCGGTGGGGTGTCATGGCGGCGTCTCGGACTGTGATGGCTGTGGGGAGACGGCGCTAGTGGGGAGAGCGACCAAGAGGCCCCCCTCCCCTCCCCCGGGTCCCCCTTCCCCCGCCCCCTCCCCCCAGCCTCCTTGCCAACGCCCCCTTCCCCTCTCCCCCTCCCGGCTCGGCGCTGACCCCTCATCCCCACCCCCGTGGGAACGTTCGGAGCCTGCACTCCTCAGACCCTCTCGTCTCCTCTTCCCTCACCTCAGCCCCCGCTCCCCGCCCTCTTCTCGGCCCAGGGCGCCGGCCGACCCTTTCCTCCGCCGCCCCCCGGCCGCGGGGAGGACATGGCCGCGCACAGGCCGGTGGAATGGGTCCAGGCCGTGGTCAGCCGCTTCGACGAGCAGGTAACGGGCCTGTGGCGGGCGGGAGGTGGGAGCGGAGTGGGGTTGGGGACGGAGTGGGTGAGGGGAGGTAGGAGCGGCTGCCTAAGGCTCTGGAGGAAAGGAAAGGAAGGGAAGGGGGGATCAGTGGGGGTGGCCAAGGGGGGGGTGCGGGGAAGGAGGGGACGGCTGGGAGCTAGGGCTCCCCTTCCCTCGTAAGTTGGGGGGGTGGGGCCTTGTCCCTGACCAGCCCCTCCGACCCTCTATCCCCTTTATCCCAGCCCTTCCGCCTGCTAATAGGGATGAGTGACCTGGGGCGCTTTCAGGGGCGCTCCATCTGGATTTAATCATTACCCCCTTCCTTTTTTTTGTTTTTGAACCGAGGTGGGTTAGCATCTAGGGGTTCCCACCTCTTCCTCTTCCCTCCGTGACTCTCCTAACTGGAGGCGAGTAACTGAAGGAACCCTAAGGCCTGTCTTGTGTACCCCCTCTAGGAGAACGGTAACATTCCGCCCCTCCCCCAGTTTCTTCAGCTTCCTCTCTTGGAGGGGGAAGAGTAGAAGAAAGCAGGGAAAGCACAGGTTTTGTTACTTTTTGCTCCATGGTCTTAGCTTGCCCCAAGAGCTCCAGTACACACACACACTGTACATCTTTTTGATGCCCCAGACGTCCCCCCATATTCCGATGACACAGACTGTCGTTTTCATTGCTATTTGCAATGGAAAGCTCGGTTCTGAAATATTTCCCCCTTTTTTCCTTCCTTGATAAATACATCCCCCCCCCCAGTCTGAGGATGTAAATATTGTTTTTTTGAGTGAGAATCTTGAGGAGTAGGGGGAGAAGGGTGAAAGGAAAGTGGGAAACTGCATCTGAGCCATTGACAACAGAGAGGAAAGACAGCTGGGATGTGGTTCTGGAGCCGATAATTCTCCTAGTGTTTGTTGTTTTTGACTCTCCTCCTGCTTGACAAGAGAACTTTCATTGAGAATATTTGGGATGGAAAAAAAGTTTCATAGCTTGGGGAGGTGACTTTTTATCCCCTGAGTTTTACACAATAAATCCTGGGGCTGATCAGAATGAATGCACACATAGCCTTTTGTCAATGAGAATTAGTTTAACTTTGTATTGCTGTAGGTAGTTGGGAATGGTTTAAAGGGATGTTTTTTGCAGCTGCAGTTCTACCATGAGCTTCCTGTGATGAGAGAATTGTTTAAAGATTAAGTCAATCTATTTTGTTTACTGGATATAATCGTAAAACTGATTATGGGAGCTGAAGGGATGGGGGAAGGGTTCCACTTTTATTTGATCCATACAAATTTCCTTATAGGACTCAAAGTGTTTCAGGTCTACCTGAAATTTATTTGGGAATAGGCAGAGGAAATTAGAAAAAGCTTATATAGATAGATAAAATAGAATTATGAAACTGCCAGAGGCTTAAAGGAGTTGTTTCATCCATCCTTCTGTTTCCAGACCAAAAGGCATCTAAACCAACTGTACTGTTAATCCATCTGATGAAGTAAAAATGTTACTGCATATAATAGATTGCATTATTCATACAGTATTAGATTTAAAACTTGATAAAAAAGACTTTCTCTGGGTAATTTAAAAAAGAATTTAAAAGGCATAGAAGAACTTCAAAGGTAAACTTTGTGGACAGCATAATCTGGACATAGGAATTTGAAGGATTCATGCCACGATTCTTCCCAATTTTTAAAAATTAAAAAAAAATTTCCAGTTATTTCTTAATTTTATTTCTTCACTTCTTACCTGTTCATCCTAGGCTTGTTTACCATATCAGAAAAAGATAGTTCTCTAAATTTTAAAAGAGGAGTGATTCTGATTATATGCCCAGTAATTAAGGAACATATTTGTTCTTCCTTCCCCAGTGTTAAAAAACCTTCGGCTTTGTAGTTTGCTTTGTCATGTACATTGTGGAATCAAACTCACTACCACCTTCTGTTAATAATTAAGGACATAAGTGTTTAAAACAGCATTTTAATATATTCCTTACATTGTAATTAAGAGAAGGATACATAGGACAAATTATTCCTCACATTTTTCTTTCACAAGGTTGAAGTCCACTGACTTTGAGATGCAAAAGTGTAAGGGTTTTCAGTGTTGAACATAAAGTACTTATATAGGTTAATTTATTATAGAAGTAATGTTTAATTCAAATCAGCGTTCATCTTAAGGTTGGAAATGTCTATTTTTAGTGGAGCGTGGAGAGGTTAAGTGACATAGCAGACCTAATAACAAGAGCCTCAGTATGAAAAGTAGTAAATGCTGGACAATCAGGGGAATACTTTTCCTAAGTATCCCATAAAATTTGTTTTAATAATCCATTAAATATAATTAGAAGAGTTTACATTTTTTTTGAGGAGAGAAAAAAATCCCTGTATGTACTGAGAGATATTTGTATAAGAATCTTAAGTGTTTCAAGTACTTAGAAAAGTTTTCAATTTTGAAGATAATGTCTGTACTTTGTTTTACTGGGCATAGAGGGAGTTGAGCTTTTCTCTTTTATTACAACTAAGATGTGTGCCTGTTGAACCACTTCAGTCCCCAGGGACCGTGTGCATGTGTAAAGATGGCAACCGTGTTTATGATTGAATTGATGTTTTGGTTGGTTTGACTTCTAATATTTGATGTGATTAAAGCAGAATGCATTACTAGCCACTGCCAATTATAGACATACTGAACTCTGATGGGTATTGCTTAGCAACTTAGTAGAACTGGTTCTTAGTAGAACCAGTTAAAAGAAGTGGTAGTGTTCCATCTTGAGGTTTTGAGCTCAGATCCTTGTGGGTAAAATAAAATTCCTGTAACCTGCTGATATTGTACCTAAACCTAAAATTTATGACCTAAGTTCAATGAGTCTTACCAGTTTTAGAAATAATCACCTCCTTGATTAGGGAAATGACAGTTGCAAAAGTGGACAGCCAGAAAGCTGAATGTATCAGTTACATCTTGTGCCTCTCCTTAACTTGCCTTTATGATGTTAACTAGTTTCTAAATTGAAACTGGCAAATTTTAGGTGTGTAGCTTTAGCTAATGGTTCATTAGCCCAGTTTCTTAACAAATTAGAGCCTTCTTGTGTATGTCACTTAGCTCTGTTACCCCACCAGTCCCTGTAGAGCTTTATTTCTGAAAGGAAGTAAGGGGAGAATATGGATATTTGAAGTTTTTTTTTTTTTTAAAAAGAAATTGAAAAGTCATCCCAAATGATATGTTGTAAATATGTTCATTTAAAGCAATTATGTTTTCCATATCTGGTCAAGCAATAATAAAAGCCCAAAAAAATAACATTTTAAAGAACATGTTATAGCATAAACTGATTTTTAAAATTAATAATAGCTTATTGGTTATTTTTATACATTGAATGTTAATTTGGAATATCCTTTGAATATGTGGTGTAAAATTCACAGTATAAAATGATTGGCAAATGTCTTTGGAGTTACAAACCATATGCTAATTGGCCAAGTAGTTAGATTTGTAAAACTTTAAAGCTATTTTGGATTTTTTAAAAAAATCTCCTAGGCTCCTTCTTAAAACCTGGTCTGCAATTTTTAGAAGGCCTTATAATAAATTAAAAATGAATACTCTTTTATGGTGAGGGGTATTTTATGGTGAGTGAGAAATAATGCTTATGCTTTATTTTGGAACTCATATTTTTAAAAAATTTCCTCCAGCTGGTCCTCAATTAGTTCTCTGCACCCCCTTCTGCTCCTCATCTTGTCTAGGACCTGATTTAGTCTTTACATGAACTTCTTCCTTTTTACCTTCAAACTTACTTAGATTTCCTTTCTCTTCGAAATCATGCATTTACTTGGTCCTGCAGCTTTCTCTCTGTGGACCAATCCTTTTCTTCCTTTTGTTGCCAGATACCCGCTGCCTCTACTGTTTCCTTTATAGCTCTGAAAATTAGCTTCTGCCTCTGATTTCCTCCTGGATTACTGCTTTCTTGAAAATGATTCCTCTGGCAAATCGTAGTGGTCTTTGTTCAATTGTAAAGCCACTATGATGTTCCACTACCCCCGGAACCAGTCTCTTCTAGTTCCTAAGACACAATACTTTTCTTGTATGCGTGTTTGCAGGTCCTTATACTATGTCGATGTTCTCACTGATCCTTGAACACATGTGCCTTTTCTGTTATACCATGCTGCCTGTCACTGAGTTGGAGTTTCTAAACAGCGGTCTGAGTTTTGTTCTGCTATTCATTGCCTCTGTCCCTATGCTAGCCATTAGCTCTTATACATCCTAGATTTCTCCATCTGTTGAAAAAAAATTGACTAGAAAGTCTTTAAAATTCTTTCAAATTTAAATATTAAAAGATTTTAATGTTTTAATAGTTCTGACACACGACAGTCTGTTGGGAACTTACCCCACTTAATTTACCAAGCTATTTCTCATTATGCCTCAGCATGCATCTATGTTCCAGGCAGGTGGGCCCAGTCTCTTCTGTATATTTCATTCTTGCTTCTTGGCCTGTGTTTATGTTGGTCCCTATCTGAATGCTTTAATTCCTACTTTGTGCTTTTCTAATTCCTGTCCATTCTTCAATGTCCAGTTCAAAATTTGTTTCTTCCATGAAATCTTTTTAGACTAAACTCACTGCTATCTTCTTGGTATTCTTGTCACCTGAGGTTTTATAGAACCACACTGTAAGGTTTCTTACCTTAGGAGTGTTGGTTGAACACAGCTTAGCTTTGTTTTCTTTTCTCTTGTCTTTTTATCAAATAGAGTGTAAACTTTCTGAAAATCAAGAAGTCGCATTAGAATTCTTTTGTACCCACCCCAGTGCCCGGCACAGTTATGAGCACACAAAACATCATTGATGAAATGTTTTTCATATGATTCCTGGTTGAAGGGTAGACTGGCTAAAAAGTGGTAATTTTGGCTTCGTTTGAAATGTAAATAACTGTATTTTACTTCCATGTTTGTAATAGCCTAGGTTTTATAAGCTAAGTGATATTTTAACCAGCAATGGGTTAAAAAAAAAAGTGAGTTTAAAGGAGGAACTTATATTTATATTTCCTACCATAGAGTGAACATGTTTTTTGAATCAGGTTTCAGATCTGATTAACTACCTTTGTAATCTTGGATTTATCAGTTACTGTTAATGATAAAGTCTCTACATAGGGAAATTTTTGCAGTGGTCTGATAGGATAATGAATGTGAAGCACTTTGAAAAGTCTGAAATTATTCAAATATAAGATTTATACATTTTCTTTACAGCTTACTGATTATTATGTTTTCACCAAATTAGAGTCTCTGGACATTCCCTTGTATGTACCTTGGCCAATATATACCTTACTTTAGTGTTTACTAACAAATACTTAGGGTACTGATAGCATCCTTCTGTAACATATCATGGATTTGATATGTTTTCTTTATCATCTAATTAGAAAATGTAGTAAAATGTCATAAGGTGCTGTGATTGCTAAATTGGGCCAGCAATATTGTACATTTTATTTTAAATATCCAGTTTTTACACTATTTTTATTTGATTTTTTTGATCATTAGGAAATTAGATTCTTTTCTTAAATCTACTTTATAATAAATGTGTTTAACATAGAGAATTTTGTCCTTAAATGGAAGTTTAGTGATATAGTAGTAAGCATACCTTATTTTTATATTTTTGTTCTTTAAATTACTCAGATGGCTATGGGCCATTTTTGTTTTAACCTTCAAATTTGATGTTCTGGGGTTCTGTGTAGACTCTATATTTCATGAAGCAACATGCTTTTAGGGATAAGCAGTTTATTAATTAAAAATATGTTTTGTACATGTGTTCCTTAGGCCTCAGTCTGTTCTTCATTGGAGGTGTGTGTGTGTATATATTTATTATTAATTATATATATATATGACAAGGGAAAAGTATAGGAAGACTTTTTTTTTAAAGGAAATTTAAGGAGGAGATTGTTCTGTAGAAGTAGAAGGGGACGTTTGTGGTCAGTTTAAACTGTTAAAAGGCTTAGGATCAATACTGAAGGAGAATATGGGCATCTTAAGCTATTTCTTTGCAGAGGATTAACTTGTGTTTATAAAAGCATTGGCTTGTTTCATCTGACATCTATTAGAATACCCCGTTTTCTTGGAGGTGGGAGGGAAAGATAAGACAAAATTTCTTTTGACCTTGAAGAATAGAAAAATTTTACATTGTAGTGACTATGAATTACGTTTAAAGTTTCAGCAGCTTGCAAATTTCTGTATCATACTATGTGGGTAGAGCCTTTAGTCAACAGAGCACTCTTAGAGGTTGTGCTGAAGAAAATTTTAACATTATAGAATATAAATTATAATTGATGTTGATAGTACTCTCACTCAAGTCTCTTAAAGTGGGTGTAGTAGACTGTATATTTGACCACTTCAAATGTTTATGCTTGAGATATATGTTTATATTCTTCAAATATAACTGAGTGGCTTTTGAGCCATTGACTGTACCATCAAAAGAAAGAGTTTCTGCTGAGAGAAGAAAGCCCCAAGCTAATTAGGAGTTCCATCTATTATAATGAAGAATTAGAATTATGTTCTAAAATTTTATATACTCTTATGATAAATGATACTAATTACTTTGTAGTAGCAACAACTAGAAGTTTGAGGTGCAAACTTCTACATTGCAAAATTTCTTTAAACCACAGTCTGGCACTCTTTTGGTTTGGTTTAGGATTGCCACTACTGCCTGTATACAAGCTGTTGCCTTACCTTATTCATATTTTATATCTTTGAGTGTCTTGCCCTATTGAATTTCAGAGCACTTAACTTTTCCTGATGAAATCCTTTCTCTACTCCACTATCCCACCACCCCCTGCAGATGGTATATCTAGTGCAAGAGGCATGAAGTAAATATAGTAAATAGTAGGATTTTTAGACACTTGCTTTTAAGGACTTTTATTTCTTATTTTTCATCATAATTTTATACCCAGTTAATGAACTTTTATTTTGGGTAGTTATGTCTCATAACAATCTCAAATGACCCCTTTCTGTTTAATTGTTGACAGATTTTCTTGGGTGTAGTCTTCATAGTAATTTGGGTGTGAGAAAAAACTTAACCACCTCGAATTTGTGAGGGCAGCATACTATATAGTAAAAGAAAAAGCCCTTGACTGTGAAACTTCCAGTGTGGCCTTGGGCAAGTCACTTACCCTCTCTGATCATCAGTTTTCTACATTTTCATCTGTAAAATGGGGATGATAACCTGTCTTACTCACATCACGGGTTTGTTTAATGTCTTAGGTATGAATGTTTTAGATGAAAGGAAGCTATAAATAATCATAAAACGTATTACCATCTCTGCAGTATTTTTTTCTATTCCTTCTTTATAGTTTGGTGATGATTTTTTTCTCTGCATGAGAAAAAATAAAATTAAAGAGGCAAAGCAACGTGTTCATAATCATATGATATATAATTAACGGAGTTTAAACTAGAGTGTGGCTATCTTAATCGTTAAATCAGTAGCTTTTCAATAAATAGAGCTTTATAAAAGTCTAAATTTTGTGAACAGGAAGCACAGATATGTAAAATGAGGGATCTATTGCTTCAAACATGGTATGTTACATTTTACCTTTTTTGTTCATATTAGAGTATCAGTCATTTTAGGTTGGTTATATGTTAGAAATAGACATAAGTTTTAAACATATCCTTGATTTCATTATGTATCATTCTCTTTATCAACTTTTCAAAGCTTCCTGGCTGCTAGAGGTTGTAACATTGTTTCCTTTTTATTTAGTTTTGTAATATTGTTTTGTACTCTAGACTTTTAGGTGAGGAAAGTTGAATTCTTTTTTATTTTATTTTTTTTTGACAGAGTTTCACTCTGTTGCTGGGGCTAGAGTGCTGTGGCATCATCCTAGCTCACAGCAACCTCAAATGCCTGGGCTCAAGCGATCCTCCTGCCTCAGCCTCCTGAGTAGCTGGGACTACAGGCATGTGCCACCATGCCCGGCTAATTTTTTCTATATATTTTTAGTTGGCCAATTAATTTCTTTCTATTTATAGTAGAGATGGGGTTTCACTCTTGCTCAGGCTGGTCTTGAACTCCTGACCTTGAGCGATCCTCCTGCCTTGGCCTCCCAGAGTGCTAGGATTACAGGCGTGAGCCACCGCACCCAGCCGGGAAGTTGAATTCTTAAGGCCAGAGAATGGAATTTGTGAGACTACCAATAGGAGTATACATACAGTTATAAATATGAGATTATATATTTCATTCTTTTATCTTGGCAATGCACAGTCCAGTTTTATAAAGTTGGTTTTCGTACTCTAAAAACATTTTACTTAGAGTTTGATTAAATTTGAGGCAACCTTTTAGCTCTGATAATATTTGAATGCCTTCTCCTATTAGATTCCTGGGTGTTTTCTTTTAGCTTATTATAGTTACTTTTTCCGTTTTTCTTTTACCCTGTAACAATTTCCAAATCTTTCATCTTGTCTTTTAGAGTATCTTTTCTCCTCTCCAGTTTGTACCAGTGCCTTTTATTCCTGTACCACCTTGGGGCTGGGAAAATGTTGTGCCTTTATGTTTCAGGCCAGTTTCTTCGTCCTTTTGGGTAATTGAGGGAGAAAAAGAGAAGCATTTGTATTTCCTGTTATGTTTCAGTTTTGGCCTCTGATAAGTGAATTTGCTGTAGAGAATGGGAGATAGGTTTTGTTTTGGTCAAATATTTACAACCAAGATCAATGAAGACGTGAGCTCTGGTTTTTCCCCTAACACAACTACCTTTGTGGTGTTGTGTAAATCTCCTGAATTCTGAGGCTGTTTTGTCACTGTAAAAGAGGAGAATATAATCTGGCAGTTCAAAACTTTTATAATTAAAATATATTGATTTTTTATTTTAGCCAGTCCTCTGACTGAAAAAATAATTTCAGTCACTAATTGATTAGTTCATAGATCCCTAGTTAGAAGGTATCTGAGATTATTTAAGTCCTACTTCTGCAATAGCCCTAACAGATGATTGTCTCACCTCTACTTGGACATTAAAAAACAAAGTAGTAATTCATATTCTAGAAATATGGAATATGCAGTAAAATCATAAAAAATAAATAACAATCAGAACCATTGTTAAAATTTTGGTGTATGTGATTAAGTGTGCTGGTTTTCAGATTAGACCACCTGGGTTTGAATTTCTGTTCTCTCCTATTGTTTATTAGCCCTTGGCCAAGTTACTTCTTCAAGCTTCAGTTTTTTTGCTTGTAAAATAGGGTCAATAGTAGCACAGTTTCTGGCACAGCAGGAGCTCAATAAATGTTAGTATTGTTAGGTTGTTGGAATTGAATGAGATACATTGTTTTATAATCTCTTCTTTTAATATAATGTGAGCACTTTCCATATAATTACATTTTCTTTTACATTATTTAAAATTTTAAGGGATTATATATAATTTTCATTTTTTCCTCTTTTTTTGAGACAGAGTCTTACTCTGTCACCCAGGGTAGAGTGCTGTGGCATCATCAGAACTCACTGCAACCTCTGATTCCTGGGTTCAAGCGATCCTCCTGCCTCAGCCTCCCGAGTAGCTGGGACTACAGGCATGTGCCGCCATGCCTGGCTAATTTTTTCTCATTTTAGAAGATGGGGGTCTCATTCTTGATGAGGCTGGTCTCAAACTCCTGACCACAAGTGATCCTCCTGCCTTGGCCTTCCAGCATGCTAGGATTACAGGCGTAAGCCACTGTGCCTGGCCCTTTTTCCTAATATTTTTAAAATTTTGAATTTTCTACACTGAACATGTATTTTTGTAATCAGAAAAATAGTCAATAACAAAGTAAATGAATGTTAACTAAAAATATAAAATTTGACTAGACTGTGTCTAGGTAAGAAATATGGCCAGGTGAGGTGGCTCTCGCTTGTAATCCCAGCACTTTGGGAGCCCAAGGCAGGAGGATCAGTTGATGCCAGGAGTTTGAGACCAGTCTGAGCAACATAGTGAGACCCTGTCTGTACAAAAAATAATTTAAAAAAATTAGCTGGTTGTACTGGCATGCACCTGTGGTTCTAACTACTTGGGAGGCTGAGGTGGGAGGATCCCTTGAGCCTAGGAAGTAGATGCTACAGTGAGCTATGATCCCACCACTGCACTCTGCCTGGACTACAGAGCGAGACCCTGTCTCTTAAGAAAAAATAATATCTATATATTAAAATCTCAATTTGTAGCAGTGTAAGGTTAGCATAAGAGTAGGATCTGAATGAGGTAAATATAATATGATGGTGATTAAAGTACAAGAACTTGTTACCATGCCTTTAGCACTGCCTAGATGAGAGGGAACCATGAACTGCTCACATCTCCTTATAGGTCTGTGAGTTTTAAGAGTTTTAAGGCAGCGCTATCCTAGATGATACCTGGATGGTTGTAGATGTAGGGTAGAGGAGAAACTACTAGGAGCCAGCTTTTTTTTTTTTTTTAAATGAAGGAAAAATATCTAGAAAATTGGTAGGTGACTGTGACAAGGTTTGTTAGTGAGTACTTGTGAGTCATGAGCCTTAAGGAAGAGTGGGTAGAAAAATTTAGAATTTGGCCTTCCTGCGTCTCCTATTCATTGTTTCTAATTCTACTCTCTATAGCTTGACAGAATAAGTTTGTCCCTTTACTTTAAAAACATTTGAAGACATTTTAAGTATTCCCTGGGTTTCCCCTCTCCTCCCTAGAAAAATTTCATTCATTCTTCAACCATTTCTCAAAGGATGTGTTTTCAAGACATCTCACCATGCCAGCTGTTTTCCTTTTGGTGCAATGGTGGTCAGTACTGAGGCATACCATTTTTCATCTCTTCTCTCAATATTGTATACAAGGGTATTATATGAAACTTAAATAAAACAAATGGTTTAAAAATGCTGAGCTTCAGATACACTATATTTTTGGTAATCATCTGATTACCAGTGCAGAGTAAACCTATCAAAAATGTTAATTGGTGTTTTTGTGTGTGTGTTTTTAAAGTTTTATTAGGAAAAGTTTCAAACATAAAAGTAGAGAGATGATTATAAAGTAATCTCCATGTATTCATTACCCAGATTCTACTCAGTCTGTCTTCATCCATATTCTTACCCATTTCCCGCTTACTGCGTCTCTATTATTTTGAAGTAATCCCATATATTGTTTTAGCATGACTTATTCTTAACTCATGCTGACTTTAAGGAGCTGTGTGATGTAAAAACAGAACTCACTAATCAAAAAACTTGACATTGAGTCCTAATTTTCTGCTAGAGTGAGTTAACCTGAGAAAGTTAAGCTGTCTGAGCTGTAAATTCCTAATATGTTGAATAATATGCAGGTTGTGAAGGGGACATAAATGCTACCTGCTCTTTTTTGTAGGGATCTGTGAGAATCAAAGATATGAGGTAAGGCCAGTGCAGTGGCTCATACCTGTAATCCCAGCACTTTGGGAGGCTGAGGCGGGAGGATTGCTTGACGTCAGGAATTCAAGACCAGCCTGAGCAACATAGTGAGGCCATGTCTTTACAAAAAATAGAAAAATTATCTGGGCATGGTAGCATATGCCTGTAAATCCCAGCTAATTGGGAGATAGAGGCAGAAGGATTGCCTGAGCCCAGGTGTTTGAGGTTGTAGTGAGCTATGATCGTGCCACTGTGTTCTAGCCCACGTGAAAGAGCAAGACTTTGTCTCAAAAAAAAAAAAAAAAAAAAAAAAAAAAGATACGAGGTAGTATGAGGTACTTTTGTAAACTCTAAACTGGAAAGCAAAAATGCTTTACACAAGGAAGATCTCATTAGTAAATGCTGCTTCCCTGTATAAGTGCTAACAGGTCATCTACATAATAATCAGTCTTAGAATTACCTGTATATTGACATTAAATTAAGTCCATAGTACTAAAATCACCTTTTCATCTTTACTCACTCCTGCATTTTGATAATTGCAGCAACATTTTTCTCATTGTCATTCTGGTTCCTTTCTATTTTTCGTGACTTCCCAAAGTTCACTGACAGCATTTCTCTTATCACATTTCCAAGTTTTCTTGTCTACCTTTGGGTTAATTCATGTAAACTTGAATTCAGATAAAGCAGGTAGATGGGCTGTGCATTCCTTATCTAAGAGCTCTGATGACTCTCCATATGTTCTTTTTCAAATTTGAAGATCATTTTGTTTTCTGCTAGAATAATTGGAAGTAAAATCGAGTTGAATAGTGCTGCTTTTAATCATCTATGAGTATTATACTGTGGACTCTAGTGGTTCTTGTCCTTCCTTCCTCATCTTCTTGATCCTAATAATTTTTTAAAGTCTCTAGTTATCCTGAACTTTTAATTACTCTTCTATCAATTTTTCCATTGTGTATAGTGCATATTCTTTCTTAAATGTCCTTATAAATACTGAGCTTTGGTGGAGGGGAGAGGAAGAACAACTGGTATAGGCATGTTAGTTTCTTTAGAAATGCCAGCTTTACCAGATCACTTAAGACTCTTGTTAAAAGTACAGATTTCCTGGCTCCATTAATGGTTTGAGTTCTAGAGATGTGGACAGTGGATGGTAGTTTTAAAAATCTCCCCAGGTCATTTTGATATAAAGCTGGTTAAAAAACATTGTTGTATGATATGCAGGCAGCATTTAACTTCTGAGTAGTAGTTAGTAGGTCATAATACAGTCATCTGTACCACTGCAACAAGTTAAAAAAAAAAACAAACCAGAACTGGGTGAACTTTAATAATCAGTATTATAAAAAATATTGGAGGGTTGTAGAAGTAATAAGGACTAGATGAGTTAAAATTCCAGAGACAGAAGAGACCCTTGGAGCTGAGCAGAGGATTGCTGATTCTGGCCACAAACTGAAGAAAAAAGATGAACCAGAAGTGAACTGAGTCTTAATAAAACTGCATAGGCCTGGCCCAGTTAAATTCCTGATTGGATTGAGATGATCAGACTCTCTTATCCCCTTTGCCTAATAGAGGAAATAGAGAACTCTCACTGGGAAATTATATTCTGGAGTTTCTAAGTTTCTTTTATTTGCAGTAGCCAGCGTACAATTAACAATTTCTAGAGATGTGAAAGGTAGAAAAATGTGATACATATTCAAGAAGAAAAAAGAAACTATAGAGGTAGACTCAGAAAATTGAAGTTAGCAGACAAAGACTTTATTATTTTATTTTATTTTATTTTTTCGAGACAGAGTCTTACTCTGTCGCCCAGGCTAGGGTGCTGTGGTGTTAGCCAGCAACCTCAAACTCCTTGGGCTCAAGCAATCTTCCTGCCTCAGTCTCCCAAATAGCTGGGACTATAGGCACGTGCCATTACGCCTGGCTAATTTTTTTCCTATTTTTAGTTGCCCGTTTATTTTTGTTTTTAGTAGAGACGGGGTCTTGCTCAGGCTGGTCTCGAACTCCTGACCTCAAGTGATCCTCTCACCTTGGCCTCCAAGAGTGCTAGGATTACAGGCTTGAGCCATCATGCCCAGCCCAGACAAGGACTTTAAATTAACTATAATATAGTAAAGAAAATAGAGGAAAAGATGGACAGACAAAATAGATGAGAATTTCCATAGAGAATTGGAATCCATAGAAAGAAATCAAATGGACATTCTAGGAATAAAAAACACAATATTGATTGCTTAAGGTGTTTCATTTATGGTTTAATTAGAAGACTTTGGTGCAGGGCTCTCTAGGACTTATTCCACCCCTTGTCTTACTACTCTTCATTCATTGTTCTAAAAAAACAAACAAACAAAAAAGTCAGTTGAGTATATACTATTTTAGTTCCATGAGAGCAGGAACTATGTCTGTTTTGTTCACTGCTGTATTCCCAGAGCCTGGCACATTAAAAAACAAAACAAGACAAAACAAAATCCTCCTCACTATTACCACAACAAACATCCTACAATTAATTATAATTAATATGAAATTATTCATTTGATGGGTTTAATAGCAGATTACACAGCAAGAGGCAAGACTAGAGAACATGTAGATAGGTCAATAGAAAATATCCAAATGAAAACCTAGGAGGAAAAAAAGTAGAACACAATCTAAGAGACATGTGAAACACTAGTAAAAAGTCTAATGTGTAATTGGAGACTCAGAAGTAGAGAAGAGAGATTAGTGTGGAAGTTTGAGAGATAATAGTAAAATATTTGCCAAAACTGATGAAAAACATCAACCCATAGATTCAAGTAGTTTAGCAAGCCCCAAGCAAGAGAAGTACAAAGAAAACAACAGTTAGGCATATCTTAATTGAACTGTTGAAAACTAGAAACAAAGAGAAACTCTTAAAAGCAGATAGAAGGGGAAAAAAAGCATTGCTTTCTAAGGGACAATATAATATAACTGATGGCTGACTTTTAAACACAGCTTTGGAAACTGGGAAATAACGGAAAGACATTTTTAAAGTGTTGGAAAAAAAACTGCCACACTAGAATTCTGTTCCCAGCAGAAACATCCTTCAGGACGTGAAGGTGAAATAAAGACATTTTTAGACAAACAAAAGCTGGGAGAATTTATTACCAGCAGACATGAACTTTAAGATTACTAAAGGAAGTTTTTTAGGCAGAAGGAATATGTCTCAAGTTGATGTACAAAACTGTAGAAAATAATGAGCACCCAGTTGGGTAAGTATATGAGTAAATGTATAAGAATATTGCCATTTTTTCCTTGTTTTTAGGAACTTTCTTGCTTTTTGCTCCTCTATAATAATAGAATTTCTACGGCTTATATATTAAGGTAAAATTACCATACAATAAATAAGCTGCACATATTTAAATTTGGTGAGATTTGATTTACATATAAGTCTGTGATTCCATCACCACAGTCAAGATAATGAACATATATTACTCACAAAAGTTTCCTTTAGCCGCCTTATAATCTGTTCCTCCCCCTTCCCATCCCTAGGCAACCATTGAGCTGTTTTTGTCTCAATGGATATATTATGCATTGTTTATCCATTCACCTGTTGATGGATAACTGGAGACAACCCAAATTTTAGCCATTGCGAATAGTTACCTCTAAGATTTATGTACATGACTTTGGACATATGCTTTAATTTCTCTTGAGTAAATAGGTAGAAATGGCTAGGTTACATGGTAGGTGTACATATGTTACAGTACATCCTGTAACTTTTTAAGAGGCTGCCAAGCTATTTTCCAAAGTGATTGTACCATTTTACAGTGATATATGAGAGTTCCAGTTGCTCCATGTCCTTGTCAACACTTCTTTTCTTTTCTTTTTTTAAGTATAGCCACCCTAGTGGGTTTGAAGTGATATCTCATCGTGGTTTTGATTTGCATTTCCCTAATGAGTAATGATAATGAGCATCTTTTCATGGGCTTATTTACCATCTGAATATTTCCATTGGTGAAATGTATGTTCAGATCTTTTTGCCCATTTTTTAAAAATTGGGTGTTATTATTATTTTGAGAATTTGTAATATATATGGAATACAAGTCTTTATATCAGATAATGTGATTTGCAAATATTTTCTTCCAGTTTTTGGCTTGTTTTTTGTTCTCAAATTCTTTCAAAAGCAGATGTTCTTAATTTTTCTGAAGTCAAATTGATCAGTTTTTTAAAAAATGGACCATCTTACTGGTTTATCTAAGATACCTTTGTCTACTGTAAGGTCACAAACATTTCTCTTATTTTTCTTATAGAAATTTTATTGTTTTAGGTTTTGCACTAGGTCTGTGACTCATTTTTTTGTTAGTTTTTTACTTGTGTTGTGTGCCTGTTGTCATGCCAGTACCCATAGTCTTGATTATTGTAGCTTTATAGTAAAATATGAAGTCAGGTAGTGTAAGTTCTCCAACTTTGTTCTTTCTGAGAATTGTTTGGCTAGTCTAGATCTTTTGTGTATTCTTGTATGGCGTAGGATTGGCTTGTAAATTTCTATAAAAAAGCCTGTTTTGATAGGGATTGTGTTGAATCTGTAGATCAGTTTTGGGAGGATTGGCATTTTAACAGGCATTGTTTTTTAGTTTCAGTTTCTGGTTGTTGCTAATATATAGATTTTGTTTATTGATCTTGTGTTTTAGATCACAGATTTTTTAAGGAAAATTTTGATTGTACCTCATAGACGTCAGCTAAAAATATTTGACAGTTTAGTTTTCTGCTTGACCTCTAGAAGCTGGAATAAATGTAAGGCGTCTTCATATTATTAGACTGTATAGAAATATTCAGCTGGAGTGATGCTGACAGGAACAAGAAGCAAATAGGAAGGATCAAGTCCTTTGTCCCTCTTCTAGTCTTCCAGTATCTCTCTAGTATCTACTTGGCAGAGCCTTAACAAACAGCTGACAAAGGAGAAATATAGTTTGCACAGTAGGCCCACTATCAGAAAACGAAGGATGGGTTTGAAAATGAGAGACAACAGTTTAGTAATTGGCACAGTCTGCCCCTTTGGCTACTCAGCAGCCATACATGCCTTTATATAGATATGTCATCTTCTGTATAAGAAGAAAAACACTCTAAACTTTTCCCTAAGAAGACAAAAAATGTTATTTGTAAAAGCGAAGATGTCCCCTTACCTTCTTCCCAAAATGAGGAGCAAATTCCCAATATTCATTGTATCCATTTCTGGGTGACATTCACACTATCCATTTCTAAGCTATGTTAATTATGCCTGAAATTCATAGTTCTATCTGAATATCCTGTTACCTAAAGACTAAATTGTAAAATTAACCTTTACTAACAAAGATTGTGTAACATTGAGGAAAAGAGAGAAGAAATTGGTTTATACACTCACTCCTCTTACCCCTATAATAAGGAAGAAAATATGTATAGCTGCTGTAGACCTTGCTTCTGTAACTGATTAAGAGATTATATTTCATATAGATAAGTACTTTCTTCTACTGTCCATTCCATGTTTCCTTTGCCCTTATTCAGGAACTCAGCTTTTGGGTAACCCAAACCTTCATTAGTAAAGAATATGGATCCTCAGTGGTTCTGTTTCATGTGTGTGTGAATGGCTATAGTTTTCCATTAAATTTTGTTCTTATACATGTAAGTTTAGAGCAAATTTCAGATGATCCTCAAGGTTCCAAACATAGTCCTCCCTGTCCCCCTTATTTTGCCATAATCCAGTGTCTCCTTGGTAATCAGGATGATTATATCAGCTAATAGAGTAACCCCCTTCTTTGACTGTTGATGTAGTGCAATGGTTCTTAACTGGGGATACTTTTGCCTTCCAGGGGACATTTGACAATGTCTGGAGAAATTTTTAATTGTTACAACTTTGGGAGGAAGTGCCACTGGCATCTAGTAGGTAGAGGCCAGGGCTGCTACCAAGCATCCTACAATGCACAGGACAGCCCTGGTAGCAGACAGTTATCCAGTCCAAAAATGTCAGTAGTGCCAAGGTTGAGAAATCCTGAGTTAGTGGCTTGGAGGCAATGATCATGAGGCGGTTTCCACTTCCAATTCAGTGGAACCTGGTGGAATCATTCCTTCCTTGGGAACCAAGGCCTCTAAACCAGCAGATATCAAAATTGTAGGTACTGGAAGCAAAACTTCTGTTAATGGGGTTTTTAGGGCTAATAGTGACAAGAACCACTTCTACTTCTACGCTTTGATTCTCAGGCCCATGTATTCTGGCTATGGGGAAAACAATGTTGTATATTGGCTGCATTTAGTGCAGCCTGTGAAATAGAACATCCCCCCTCCCCCATTCTTGAGGATTTGATCTTCCAACTAGCATTGTAACTGAGACTTCATCAGCCTACTCTGTTAGACCAGCTGCTTCCAGGTAATGGAGTATACGGTAAGACCAGTGAATTCCAAGGCCCATAGCCCATTCCTTGCTTTTGTTGTGAAATGAGTTCCCTGATCAGAAGTAATATTGAGCAGTATACCTTGATCATGAACAAAGTGTTTCCCAAGACCTTGATGGTGGTGTTGGCAGAAACACTGCAGGCAGGGAAGGCACAGTCATATCCAGAATATGTCTATTCCAGTGAGCACAAATTCCTGCCCCTCCCATGTATGTATGTATATGTGTATACAGTATATGATTTGTTTTCTTTCTGTTTTATTAAAGTATGTTACAATTTACTATCATTAATATGTTATAAACATTTTATTTTCTCATTAAAAAAATAGGTAATAATTATCTGACCAAGAAAAGTTTTTAGTAAATTGTAGATTTTTTTAAAGCTATATTATGTACCTAGAAACCTTGGAGTAACTATAAACTGGTAAGTTTTGAACTATAGACTTTGCTTAGGCAGATTTATTATTAGTACCTCTACCAGTGAATTAAATTTTGATTTGCCATAGTTTACCAAATTTAGGTAATAACTATTTAATTTTATTGAAAGTGTAGGGAAAAGCCTAAATAGGGATTGGATGAATTAAAGAACTTAGCCTTTTTTTTTTTATTACCAGAGTTGGCAGTTTTTATCTGTGCAGTAGTGTACATGTTTCAGAGGCATAACATAAATGGGTTCAGATAAGAGTATGCTTACCCTAACTAGGACCTACCTAACTTACCTGCTTAAGCATAGAGGAAATCCTGAAAGACTTGAAACTGAAAAAGATAAAATTTTAAGTCTTCCCTTTCAAAGCCCTATCAAAACAATATGACCATGTCTAAAAAACTTATTGCTTAATACAGTTAGAAAATCTTATTTTTAGAACTCCAAAACCATTTTTGTTAACTATTTTCTCTATTGAATATATGTTTCATGAGGGCAAGTATTTTTTTTCTTTGTTATATTTTTTGTGTTTAGAATAGTGATTTGCACAGAGAAAGGGACTCAATAAGTATTTGTTCAATGAATGAATATATGAAATAAGATCTTCCTTGCTCTTGAAGATAAGTATTTGTAATATAACTGGTCTTACCAGATTGTAGACTGTCTTTTGTTTACCATTCATATTGTATTCTAACCAAATCATACATATTTTTAGGCATTCTTTGGAATTTGTTTTTGAACTCCTGGAAAAATGATAAACTATAGTTTAAACCTCAGCATTTGTGAATTAGTGGTTAGGTGCAGCATGACGAGTGATAAAGGTTGAATTACAGAGAAATTAAATTATGCCTTTCAAATATGGTATGCATATTAAACTAATATGTGGTTGTTTTTTACTAGGTTAAATGAGGTAAATGCATTATTTATATTCAGTGTTTTGTGGTCTTAATGATGTACGTTGTGTCATAAGCATAAAAATTTCTAAAAAAATTTTTGAACCTAGAAGTTGAAGGAATTTTTACTTTAACTTTTGGTTTGAAATAATCACAAATTACATTGGATTCTTAAAAAATGTCATAGGCTCTTTTAAAATAGAGGGCATTTCAACTGCAGTCCAGATACTGAAAATTTTTTTCTGGAAAGAATGTATTTTGACTGTTTCATCTTATAAAAATCATTCTGGGTCTGAAATATACAAGTTTTTTAATGGTACCCCATTAATATCCCTAGGCCTAGCACAGTTCCTGCTTGGAAGAGTCATAATAGGCTATCACTGTTGAATGAATGAAAGAGTTTTAACTTTATTCTGTGAGTGACAGGGAACCATTGGAGAGATTTAAGCAGGTGAGTAGCATGCTCACATGTTTTAAAGAGTGTTTTCTGGTAGTGATATATGTAGGATGGATTTGAGAGAATAATATTAAAGGCAAGAAGGATAATTAAAAAATTACTGTAACAGGGATGATGCTCTGAAGTAGGGCACTGGTGGTGGGAATTCAGGCGATGAATTAGATGTTTAGTTGTGTAGGAGGTGAAATTGGAAGACTTCACAAAGGGGTAAGGAGTACAGGAGGCAGCTAAAGTGTGTAAGGGTTAGTTGAGGAGAGGGAGAAGTTGTGAATGACAGGTTTCTTATTTCTTCAGGGAAACATTTTGAATTATTCCATAATGGACTTACAAATGGGTTGTGATCCCAAAAGTTATTTTGAAGTTGGGTGTATCCTGTTGTATCTCTAAAGATGCTTTTTCTCCCTACATCAAAACAAATCCCTCAGCTGCTTCAGATGCAGTCTTGTCATTGAAATAGGCATCACATTGTTTTATTTTGCTTGAAAGGGATACTGTTGGCTCAAATATCTAATTGCACCTGCCTTGTTGCCTTAAATTGTTGTTTACTTATGGACCCAAAGAACATTTCCACCTGTGTAATTCATTTGCATATAAGTTTTCAGATAAATTGAAGATGAATGTATTTTGTAAAATATATGTGTTGTAGTATCAGCTGAAGATATATTTTTTTCCCCTGATTGACTATAATGTAGTCATTTTGGCACGGGGAAGAAATGGTTAAAAATAGACTAGTGGGTCATGTCTTTGTGAAGTCAGGAGGACTTCCAGGTGTAAGCCTGGAAGCTAAAGAAAGCTAAATTTCTTCTGTTGGCTCTCCTGTCTTCATTATGATTCCAAGTTTATTTTGATCTGCATCTTTTTTTTTTATGAATGAAATTCTCTTTCATTCAGCCTGATAGGTAACCTGGCCATTAGTACATGACTAGATAGCTGTAACTTCTGGCTTAAACTAAATTAAGTTATAAACTTAGCACAGTGGCAGGTGCTTGAACTATTATAAATGCAATGTTACAACTAGCACATAGAATCTTTGCATTTAAAAACTGTTTTCTCAATCCCACGAAGGAGGTGAAGCCTGGATGGGAATCTTCACTGATAGTGCTGACTTTTCTTCTACAATTTTCAATTTATTAAAATTTACAATTTGTGAATTGTGCTAGAATATTTTGTTAATATATTCTTAAAATTTTTAAATCCAGAGATAAACATCATAAACATTTAGTTGTGTTTATTAACTTTATAGGAGAGTTAACAACCACATTTATATAGATCTGGTTAAATGTGTATAGTCTTCATTCTCAGTCTTTCAAAATCCTTATTTAACATTTTCATTTTCAACCTCAACTCCATTATTTCTTTGTATAACTAGAAAAAGGGATGATTCAAAAATTTGGTTGGTGGCTTTTTAAGGAACTGTAGTAGAAAAATAATTTTCACAGGTGAAGATAATTGAAATATTATATTAGCTAAAATGATAACCTCCAGGTAGCTTGTTTTGGTAGAGATGTCATAGTCCATTCAGGCTACTAAAAAAAAATAGTCTGGGTAGCTTTGAAACAACCAAAAGTTATTTCTCACAGTTCTGGAGGTTGGGAAGTCCAAGAATAATATTCCATTAAGCAAAGTTGAATATACTGACTTGGGAGATAGTGGCAAGTAGTTTCCTACTCTACTGTTGGTTGTGTTTGTTCTAGAAAGTATTCTTTTTTTCTTTTCTGTTATTTTTCTCTCTGTATGTGTGTTTGTGTGTTTTAGGGAGGGAAGGAGAGAGAATATTTTTATATTTTTCTTTGGGAGACATTCATTTTTTATAAATATTTCTAATTTTCAAAAGATTGCAGATATAGTTGAAGCTGTTTTGCACCCGTCTCTGATCCCAGTCTTTTCTCTCTAGTGTTAACAGCTGTTCTGAAGTTTATTTGTAATCTATCAGTTCCTGTTTTTATCCTTTTTATTACATATGTATGTATTTATAAAACAATTACAGTTAACATTTTTACATAAAAAGCATGCTGTAAATATTCTTCTGCAGCTTGCTTTTTAAACCTGTTACATTTTTAGACTTGATTCCTGTTTACACATGTGCATTTAGTTGATTCATTTTAACTGCATGTATAATATTCTATTAATATTATAAGATTGTTGGTTTATCTATTTCTGCTATTCAGGAACACTTAATTTGTTTCCAGGGTGGTTTTTTTTGTTTTACTATTATAAACAATGCTTCAGGAAGCATGTATTTGCATGTATTCTTGAATGGTTTTTATCTGACATAAAACATATTGTGAAACATATATATAAAGATATATGAATTATGTTTGTACAGCTCTTAGTTTAAAAAATAATGCATGGTGGCTCACACCTGTAATCCTAGCACTTTGGGAGGCTGAGGTGGGAGGATGGCTTGAGATCAGGAGCTCTAGACCAGCCTGAACAACATAGTGAGACCCTTGTCTCTACAAAAAATAGAAAAATTAACTGGACTTGGTCGCACACACCTGTAGTCCCAGCTACTTCAGAGGCTAAGGCAAGAGGATCACTTGTGCCCAGGAATTTGAGGTTACATTAAGTTAGTAATGCACCACTGCAGTCCACCCTGGGTGACAGAGTGAGACTCTATCTCTAAAAAAAAGTACTGAGACTCTTGTCAGTCCACATTCAGACTAAGAAATAGATAGAACATTAGTAATGCCTTGGAAACCCCTTTACGGCCCAAGTCACATTTCTTTTATTATTGCTCCCCCTACCACTGTCCTGAATTGTATTAAAAACATTTTCCTTGCTTTTCTTTGTTTCCCTAAACGATGTCTTGATTTGCTTACTTGTTTTTGATCTTTAATTGAACAATACTGTAAGTATTATGATTTCTTTTGTAAGCATCCTCTTTTTGACTGTCTTCTGTGGTGTTATATGTAGTTCATTCAGTTTTACTGCTAACAGTATTTCATTATTTGTGTATACCACAATTTATCCTATCAGTGATGAACATTTGGATTGTTTCCAGTTTTTTACTGTTACTAACAGTGCTGCTTATGAACATTCTTATCCATGTCTCTTGTGCATGTGCAGAAATTGAGAGTATATATCTGGGAACAGAATTGCTCAATGATGGGGTATGGGCTTGTTCAGCTTTACTAGGTAATGCCAAATTGTTTTTAAAAGTGTTTGAACCAGCTGATACTCCCACCAGCAGTGTATAAGTGTTCCTGTTATTTTGTGTCTTTGCCAGTGCTTGGGGTTGTCTGTTTTAAAATTTTTTATCTATCTAGTGGGTAAGAAATGTTATTTCATTGTAATCTGAATTTGTATTTCCTTGACTACCAGTGAGATTCAGCTTCTTTTCAGGTGTTCACAGACTGTGTTTCTCCCATCCAAGTACTAACCAGGCCCGACCCTGCTTAGCTTCAGAGATCAGACGAGATCAGGCGCATTCAGGGTGGTGTGGCCGTGGACTGTTTGTGTTTCTTATGCTGTGAAATATGTCTATATATTTTGTGTTCATTTTTGTATTTGGATTGTTTAACTTTTCCTGATTGATTCATAGAAGTTTTTATGTGGTTTGGATCTAATTCTTGATACTTACATGTGTTGCAAATATTATAATATATAATATTTAATATATAATATAATATTGGATTTTTAAAAATCTGTTTTTGTTTTTGAGAAAGAGTCTCACTTTGTTGCCCTAGTGCAGTGGCATTATGGCTCACTGCATTCTGAAGCTCCTGGCTCAAGTGATCCTCCTGCCTCAGCCTCTTGAGTAGCTGGGACTACAGGTATGCACCGCCACACCTGGCTAATTTTTTTTTTTTTTTTTTTGTAGAGATGGGATCTTCATCTTGCTCAGGCTGGTCTCAAACTCCTGACCGCAAGAGATCCTCCCATCTTGACCACCCAAAGTTCTAGAATTATAGGCGTGAGCCACTGTGCCCGTCCTGAAAATCTTTGTTATCCTTTAATGGTTGAAGTTTTTGATTTTAATGTAGCTGAATTTATCAGTCTTTTATGATTTGTGTTTCTTTAAAAAATTTTTATGTCTTTCTCGATGTCATTAAGATAATGCTTCTATATTATTTTCTAAAAGTTTTTTAGTTTATACTTCACATTTAAATCTGTAATCCACAGGGAATGACTTTTGTGTAAAGATCCACTTTTATTTTTTTCTATGTGATAACTGATTGTTTCAGCCTATTTATTGACTGGTCCATTTTCCCCTTGTGATCTGTAATGCTTCCTTGGTTGAAAATTAAGTTTCCTTATAGGCATGGGCTCAATTTCCGGGCTCTCTGTTCTGCCATCTGCCCTGGTGCCAGTGACCCATTTTATTATTTATCTTAACTACTGTAGCTTTATAATATGTCTTAATATCAAATATGACAAGTCCCCCAACCTTTTCTTCAGGAAAACTCATGATAATGCTTTTCCATATTAGTTTTAGAATTAGCTTATTGATTTCCATGAAAAATGGTACTGGATTTTGAATGGTATTGCATTGAGTCTCTAGATCAAGTTAGGGAGAATCAGTTGACATCATTATGATAATTGAGGCTTCCTTATTTAAGAACATATTATGTTTTCTATTTATCTTTTAAAAATTCATTCCAATTCAATTTTAAAGTTTCCTACTTATGTAAAGAACTTGCACATCAAATGTCAGAATTTTTGCTAGGATTTTTTTTGGTTATTTTTACATGGTACTTTTTAAAACTATATTTTCTGATTGTGTATAGAAATACAATTAACTTTTATTTTCTCACTTTTATTGACATATCTCTAGAGTCATTTGGATTATATATGTAGACAGTGGATAATCTGCAAATAGTTGCAGTTTTGTGTCTTCATTGTTAAATCTTTTTTTACCCTCTATGCACCTATTAAAGTTTTTCAGTGTTGAATAGCAGTGATGGCTGTGGGAATCTGTCTTTTGCTTTTTATCTTAAAAGGAAAGCTTTTATTGTTTCACTGCAAAATATAGTGTTTGCTATAAGTTTTTTTAAAAAATAAATGCTCTTATTAAATTAAGGAAGTACTCTTCTACTTCTAGATTGCTAAGTTTTAAAATTCCTAAGTAGATGTTGGGTCATATCACACTTGTTCTTAGCCAAAAGGCCAAGAAGTGATGTTGGGTAATGTCAAATACTTATTCAACCTCCATTCAGGTGATTATATAATTTTCTTCCTTTAATCTATTTATAACAAATTGCATTATTTCCGATTTATAATAATGAAGTTAACCTTGCATTCCTGAGGTTGTTCTTGTTGAAATGTATGATTTTAAAAAATTGATTTCTAGATTAAATTTTCTGATATTTTGTTTAGAGTGTTTGCATCTATGTTTATGAGTAAGATTTACTGATCTGTAATTTTCCTTACAGCCCCTGTCTGGATTTCATATCAAGGTTATTCTAGCCTTATAAAATCAATTGAGAGTTTATCTTTTTATGTTCTCTACATGTTTATGTAATACTGGGATTTTATATTGACTTAAACTTTGTTAGGACTCTCCTATAAAGCCCTCTGGGCTTAGTATTTTCTTTGAGGGAAGATTTTAGATTTCATTTTTTCAATTGTCATTAGACTATTCTGATTCTTTTTCCTTGAATCAGTTTTAGAAAATTGTATTTTTCTAATGTTCATTTCGCCTCAAAAGTTGGTCATGATTTTTTTTTATGATCTGTCTGGTTAATCTCTGTGGGAACTGAAGTTCTGTTGTATGTTTCACTCCTAGTATTTATTTATTCCTTTATTTTTTATTTTTTTCTGTTTATATATGTCATTTGTTTTGTTAATTTTATTGTCTAGTTTTTGTTTTGTTAATTTTGCTCTTATTTTTTTCCCTTGGGTTTATTCTGTTATTCTTTCTGCCTTTTTAGTCTTATCTTTATTGTGGTAAAATGTACATAATATAAAATTTACTGTCTTAACCATTTAATGATTTTTCAGTGAGGTAAAATACACATATATAATTTACCATCTTAACCATTTTTTTTAATTTTTTTGAAACGGGCTCTCATGCTGTGGCGTCAGCCTAGCTCACAGCAACCTCAAACTCGTGGGCTCAAGCAATTCTCCTGCCTCAGCCTCCCGAGTAGCTGGGATTATAGGCATACGCCACCACACCCAGCTCAGTTTTCAATTTTTAGTAGAGATGGGGTTTAGTAGAGATGGGGTTTTGCTCTTGCTAAGGCTGGTCTAGAACTCCTGACCTCAAGCAGTCCTCCTGCCTCAGCCTTCCAGAGTGCTAGGATGCTAGAGAGCCACTGCACCTGGCCTCATCTTAACCATTTTTAAGTGTACAGTTGAGTGGCAATAAATAGATTTACATTCTTTTTTCCCCCCTGCTTCACTTCCCCACTCCCCTACTCCTTCCTGGCCTCTGGTTACCACCAGTCTACTCTCTATCTTCATGAGATCCACTTTTTTAGCTTCTGCATATGAGTAAGAACATGCAATATTTGTCATTCTGTGCTTAGCTTATTTCACTTAACGTAATGGCCTCCAGTTCCAGCCATATTGCTGCAAATGAAAGGATTTCATTCTTTTTTATGGCTGAATAATATTCTATTGTGTATATGTAACACATTTTCTTTTTTTTTCTATAAATATTTCTTGTTTTTATTATTAAGACAATGCAGACATAAAACACATCATATTGTAGTTCCTAAATTGCAGGCACACCACTTATCAATGGCCAATAAATTACTTCATTCATGTGATAGATACAAATGCTCCTTTCAAGTTCAGTTAATAGAATAGTGTCAGGATATCATGCAGACAGCTTGCATAAATACAGAAGGAATAATAGCACACCCTCAGTAACACATTTTCTTTATCCATTCATCCATTGATGGGCACTTAGGTTGATTCTGTATTTTGGCTATTGTCAATAGTGCTTCAATAAACATGGGAGTGCAGATTTCCTTTCTTTTGTATATATATCTAGTAGGGGAATTGCTGGATCATATGGGGGTTCTATTTTTAGTTTTTTGAATAACCTCCATACTGTTCTCCATAGTGGCTGTACTAATTTACATTACTAGTAGTGTATGTGGGTTCCCCTTTCTCCATATCTTTATCAGCATGTTATTGCCTGTCTTTTTGGTACAAGCCATTTTAACTCGGGTGAGATGATACTGCATTGTGGTTTTGATTTTCATTTCTCTGATGATTAGTGATGTTGCGTTACTGATGATATGTTTTTTTCATATACCTGTTGGCCATTTATACCAATATCCTGGAGTGTTTCCCCAATGTTTTCTTCTAGTAGTGTCATAGTTTCAGGTCTTAGATTCAAGTCTTTAATCCATTTTGATTTGCTTTTTTTGTATAGTGGGAGATTGAAGTCTAGTTTCATTCTTTTGCATATAGCTATCTAGTTTTTCTAGCACTATTTATTGAGAAGACTGTCTTTTCCCCATTGTAAGTTCTTGGCAGCTTTGTTGAAGATGAGTTGGTTATAAATGCACGAATTTATATCAGGGCTTTCTGTTCTCTTCCATTGGTCTGTGTGTCTTTTTGTAATGCCAATACCAAGCTGTTTTGGTTACTATAGCTTTGTAATACATTTTGAAGTCAGGTAGTGTGACACTTCCAGCTTTGTTATTTTTGCTCAGAATTTCTTTGGGTGTTTGGGGTCTTTTGTGGTTCCATATAAATTTTAGGATTTTTTTTTTCTATTTTTGTGAGAAATGTTATTGGTATTTTGGTAGAGATTGTATTGAATCTGTAAATTGCTTTGGGTAGTATTGTTGTTTTTAACAATATTAAACCTCTAGTCTGTGAGCATGGAATATCTTTTTATTTTTTTTATCCTCTTCTATTTCTTTCATTCGAGTTTTATAGTTTTCCTTGTATATGTTTTACTTCTTTGGTTAGATTGATTCTAAGGTATTTTATATTTTTTGTTGCTATTGTAAATTGGATTGCTTTCTTGATTTCTTTTTAAGATTGTTCACTATTGTTATATATAAATGCTACCGATTTTTGTATGTTGATTTTGTATCCTGCAACTTTACTGAATTTATTTATCAGTTCTATCAGTTTTTTGGTGAAGTCTTTAGGTTTTTCTAGGTATAAGATTATGTTGTCTGTGAACAAGGTTAATTTCACTTCTTTTTTCTAATTTGGATGTCTTTTATTTTTTTCTCTTGCCTAATTCCTCTGGCCAGGACTTCTAATATTATGTTGAATAATAGCAATGAAAGAGGACATCCTTGTCTTGTTCTAGTCTTTAGAAGAAAGGCCTTCAGTTTTTTCCTATTCAGGATGATGTTAGCCATGTGTTTATCATAGATGGCCTTCACTATTTTGAGGTATGTTCCTTCAGTGAGGGTTTTTATCATAAAATTGTGTTGAATTTTATCAAATGCTTTTTGGGCATCTATTGAAATAATTATATGGTTTATTCTTTTTTTTTTTTTTTTGAGACAGAATCTCACTCTGTTGCCCAGGCTAGAGTGAGTGCTGTGGCGTCAGCCTAGTTCACAGCAACCTCAAACTTCCTGGGTTCAAGCAATCCTTCTGCCTCAGACTCCCAAGTAGTTGGGACTACAGGCATGCGCCACCATGCCCGGCTAATTTTTTCTATATATTTTTAGTTGGCCAATTAATTTCTTTCTATTTTTAGTAGAGACAAGGTCTCACTCTTGATCAGGCTGGTTTTGAACTCCTGACCTTGAGCAATCCGCCCGCCTTGGCCTCCCAGAGTGCTAGGATTACAGGCGTGAGCCACCGCGCCCGGTCTTATATAGTTTATTCTTGATACTGTTAATGTGGTATATCACGTTTATTGATTTGTGTATGTTGAACCATCCTTGCATCCCTGTGATGAATCCCACTTGATTGTGGTGAATGATCTTTTTTAAATGTATTGTTGCATTTGGTTTGCTGGTATTTTGTTGAGGATTTTTGCATCTATGTTCATCAGTGATATTGGCCTATAGTTTTCTTTTGTGTGTGTGTGTGTGTGTGTGTGTGCGTGTGTGTATGTCCTTGTCTAGTTTTAGTATCAGGGTGATGCTGGCCTCATAGGATGAGTTTGGAAATATTCCTTCCTCTTCAATTTTTTGAAACATTTGAGTAGGATTGGTATTAGTTATTCTTTAAATGTTTGGGAAAATTCAACAGTGAGTCCAGGTCCTGGGATTTTCTTTGATGGGAGACTTTTTTATTTTTTTTTTTGAGATAGAGTCTTGCTCTGTTGCGCGGGCTAGAGTGCCATGGTGTCAGCCTAGCTCATGGCAACCTCAAACTCCTGGGCTTAAGCAATTCTTCTGCCTCAGCGTCCCAAGTAGCTAGGACTACAGGCATGCGTCACCATGCCTGGCTAATTTTTTCTATATATTTTTAGTTGTCCAGCTAATTTATTATTTATTATTTATTATTTATTTTTTATCTTTAGGCATTTATTGCTATAAACTTCCTTCTTAGTACTGCTTTGCCATATCCCATAGATTTTGATATGTTATATATCTAGCCATCTTAACCATTTTTTAATACAGTTCAGTACATTCACATTGTTTTGTAACCAATCTACAGAACTCTCCATCTTGTAAAACTAAAACTCTTTTCCTGTTAAACAAGAACTTCTCATTCCTCCATTTCCACAACTCCTGGCAACTACCCTTCTACTTTCTGTTTCTATGAATTTGACTATTCTAGATAAGTGGAATCATATAGTATTTGTCTTTTTATAATTGACTTATTTCACTTAGTGTAATGTCTTCAAGGTTCATCCACGTTGTAGCATGTGTTAGTATTTCCTTTCTTGTTAAAACTGAATAATAATCCATTGTATGTATATACTACATTTTGTTTATCCGTTCATCCATTAATGGACACTTGGATTGCTTCTACTTTTTGGCTATTGTGAATAATGCTGCTATGAAGCAGATACCTCTTCAAGACCCTGCTTTCAGTTCTTTTGGATTTTTATCCAGAAGTAAGATTGCTGGATCATATGATAATTCTATTTTTAACTTTTTGAGGAATTGCCATACTGTTTTCCATAGCAGGTGTACCATTTTACATTCCCATCAACAATGCACAAGAGTTCCAATTTCTCCCTGTCCTTGCTAACATTTGTTGTCCCCCTCCTTTTTTTAATAGTGATCATCCTATTGAGTATGAGATGGTTTTCTGACTTTTTAAGTTAGATTTAAAGTTCACTAATTTGGAATTTTTTTTAATGTAAATCTTTAAAACTATAAATTTATTAAATGTTTAGTTGTGTCCCACAAGTTTTGATAATTGGCTTTTTATTATTTTTCAATTCCAGGTATTTTTTGTTTTCCATTATGATTTCTCCTTTCACTGAGAGTGTTTCTTGATTTTCAGAAGTTTTCCAAGTTATCTTTTGGTTATTAGTTTATATCTTAATTGTATGTGGTCAGTGAATATGGTTGGTATGTTACCAGTAATTTTAGATTTCAACTTAGCTTTATAGACTTGAGCATTATATTAGTTATTTATTGCTATGTTATCAATTATTCCAAAATGTAGTAGTTTTGGACAACAAACATTTAGTATCTCATAAGGTTTCTGTGTGTCCAAAATCCATTAGTGCCTTAGATAAGAGTGTTTCTGGCTCAGAGTCCCTCAGTGAGTTTGCAGTCAAGCTCTTGGCTGGGGCTGCAGTCATCTGAAGGCATGACTGGGGCTAGAGCATTTGTTTCATGTGAATTCACTTACATAGTTGTTGGTAGCAGGCCTAAGTTTTTTGCTGGCCATTTGCAAAAGGTCTCAGTTCCTTTCCACATGGGGCTTTCGATAGGGCTGCTTGTGACATGGCAGCTGGCATCCCCCCAGAGTAAGTGATCATGTCAGCTGGCATCCCCCCAGAGTAAGTGATCATGTCAGCTGGCATCCCCCCAGAATAAGTGATTTGAGAGAGAACATCAGAGCCACAGTTTTTCATGGCCCTTTGAAATTATGTACCTTCCCTTCTGCCATATTATATTGATCATATAGACCAACACTGATACAGAGTGAGAGAGGATGTCACAAAGGCATGGATATCAGAATGGTAGGAATAATGCAGGTCACCTTGGAGTCTAGCTACCACAAGCATATAGTCCATTTTTATCAAGGTCTCGTGTGTTCTTGAAAATGATTTATCTTCCCTAGTTTTTGTGTATGATTTTTATGTATGTCAATTTGATCAAGTTTATTAATTAAGCAGTTCAATTTTTCTAAATTCTGGCTGATTTTTTGGTCTGCTAGATCTTATTATTGCTAAGAGATATGTTAGAAAATCTTTTTTTTTTTTTTTTTTTT
>VBSM01003215.1:32888738-32923912 GCA_008086735.1 Cheirogaleus medius | reverse complement strand
AAATTATTCTTTAGTATTTGTCCTAATAGTTTTATGGCTTTGTTTTTTTTTTATAGTAGGTTCTCAATCATACATATATTTTTAAATTTGGTGTGAGTTATTCTTTTTTAGATGGATAGCCAGTTGATCTGGCATCATTTTATTGACTAATCCATTCTTTTACCACTCATTTGAAATGCTACCTTTATCATATTACATTTCTATATAAATACTAATATCTGTTCTGTGACGGAAATTAGTTTATATTTTGTACTTACAATGTACAGGTTTTGTTGTAAGAGCTTTAATAGTATGTTTCAGTACTTGATAATGCAAGTCTCCTCTTGTTCTTGTTTTTTAAAAATTTCTTTAGGTATTCTTAGAAATTTATGCTTCCAGATCAACTTCTGAATCAGCTTACCATTTTAAATAAGTGTCTCCCTTTTCAAATCTATTATAACATCTCACTACTTCTCTTCTGCTCTTATTAGCTTAATTTAAGCTACCATTCTTTCTTGCCTAGACTGTCTTCTAACATAGAGGGTTAGCAAGAGGGTTCTTTTTAAAACATAAATCAGATTGTCACTCCTTTTTTAAAATCCTTTCAAAGTCTTCTTCCCTTGTGTTTTGGTTATCTATTGCTGTGTAATAAGCTTTGTAGCCTAAAAACAACAAATTTTGCTGGAGTACTCGCCCCAGCTGACCCGGCGTGTGCGGGAGGCTGAGGACATGGTACAGAAGGTGCACGCCCATAGCACGGAGGTGGAGGCTCAGCTGTCACAGGCCCTGGAGGAGCTGGGAGGCCAGAAATAAAGAGCGGACATGCTGGAGATAGAGCTGAAGATGCTGAAGGCCCAGTCGAGCTCCGCTGAGCAGAGCTTCCTGTTCTCCAGGGAGGAGGTGGACACACTCAAGTTAAAGGTCGAGAAGCTGGAGGGGGACCACAGGCACCTGGAAGAAGAGAAGAGGGTGCTGGAGGCGCAGCTGGAGAGGGGTGTCCTGACCCACAATTTTTTTGGGTCAGAAATTCATGATAGGTTCAGCTAGGCAGTTCTCCTCTGTTCCATATGGTGTTGGCTGAGGCTGAAGAATCCCTTCCAGTATGGCTCCTTTAGTCATGTGTCTGGCACCTCAGTGCTTCTTGGCCTGACTCTCCACAATGGCATCTCATTCTTCAGAATCTTTGTATGCGGCCTGGGCTTCTCACAGCATGGTAGTCTCAAAGTAATATCAGTTTTTACATGGCAGCTGGCTTCCAGGAGGAGGGAAATAAAAACTGTCAGACCAATTAAGAGTTGTACCTGGAACTGCATAGTATGTCTTCTGCCATATTTTATTGGTCAGAATAGTCACTGGACTTGCTAGATGCAAGGAGGTAGAAATACAGATTCTACTTCTTGATGAGGGCGTGGCGAAGTCTTATTGCAGAATAGCATGTGGGATGAGAGATACTGTGACTTTATTTGGAAAATATAATCTGCTATATCATCAAACTCAAAATAAATTCAAAGCTCTTAAAATGGCCTGAAAGGATTTTCATGATCTGACTCCTACTTCTAGAATCTCTGACCTCATCTCTTATATTTTCCACTTTCGTTCCTTTTGGTTTAGTCACGTTGGTCTCCTTGCTAGGCTTTAAATTGCCATGCTTATTCCAATTTCAGATCTGTTGTACTGGGAACTACTGCCTTGAATGCTCTTCTTCAGATCTTTGCATGGTCTTCTCATTCTTTTGCTTCATTTAGATCTCTGCTCAAATGTCACATCTCCAGAGAGCTTTTCTTGACCACCATATCTGATATATTCTTGGTTACTTAGAACTCCTTAATCTTGCTTTTTCTTTTCTTTTTTGGGGGTGCAAGGGGAGATAGAGTCTTACTGTGTTGTCCAGGGTAGACTGCAGTGGCTTGATCATAGTTCACTGAAGCCTCAAACTCTTGGGCTCAAGCGATCTTGCTGCCTCAGCCTCCTGAGTAGCTGTAACTACAGGCATTTTATCACCATGTGTGGCTAAACTTTTTCTTCTTCATTGATTTTAGTGCTATTTATAGGAGCCTGGGGGCCTGAATACCACTTTTCCTGCCTGGCTTCTGAGCAAGTTGAGAAATAAGAGTAAAGATGGAGGCCAAAAAGAAAAAAAAAACCCCATGTATATACACACATGCATATACACATAAATAAATAAAATACACACCTCCACACACACACACACACACACACACACACACTGATCAGTGCTAACTTGAAGACCAAAATGGGCTTTACTAAGTAAGTCTAAAAATTAGGCAGACTTGCCCACCCAGTCCGAGGCAGTATTGGCCACTCCCTGTTGCAGAGCTAGTACCCTGTTCAACTCTTAGCATGTTGAAGTAAAGGAAACTTCTTGCACTGAGTAGCAAGCCTGTTCCCAAGTAAAGAAGAGTAGAGCTGAGTTGTGCATGCCCTGTTCTCATTTTTATTAAACTGACTAAAGGGGGATGAAGGAAGGGGGGGAATAAAGGAAGTGTCAAGAATGACTCTCATCCCTGGCTTTGGCAGCACATATACTAAATTTGGAACTATACGGAGATTGGCATGGCCCCTGTGCAAGGATGACACCTAAATTCATGAGACATTCCATATTTAAGAAAAAATAAAAAGAATGACTCTCAGATCTCAGGTGTGGGAAACTGGGTAGATTGTGGTACTATTAACTAGGATAGGAAACATGGTAGGATGATTATGAATTAAGCTTTGGAAACATTGAGCTTGAAGTGCCTACGAGTTACCCGTGTGTAGAACCAAATAGGCATAATATTAATACAGCTGAAGCTCAGGAGGGAAGTTTACATAAAAGATGCAGGTTTGGTAATTGTTTTAGTTTTCTATTGCTTTGTAAAAAACTACCACAAACACAAATATAGTGGCTTAAAACAATATAAAATTATTATCTCAAGGTTTCTGTGGGTTGGGAGTCTGGGTATTGGTTAGCTGGGTTCTCTGTTCAGGTTCTCACCAGGCTGAAATCAAGATGTCACCTGGGACCATGATCTCATCTGCGGCTTAGTATTCTCTTCCAGGTGCATTGATTGTTGGCAGAGGGTTCAGGGGAATCTGGGGATATAAGATGTTTGGAAGCCCTAAACCAGATGTTTCCATTCCATGCGTCAGAGTCTTACTCTTTCCCAGCCAGAGCCCTGATCTTGGCTTAGCAGACCTGTCTTGTTTGGGAATTCAACCTTCTTAGAAGCCCAGCATATATAGATAGGTGATACAATTCTATATCTCTATCTATGTCATATATAACACATAATATGTATATATATAAAAATGAAAAAGTGCTGGTTCTGGTTCTTAGCTTTCTCTGTCCTCCTGCTGTAGGAGAGAAGAGCCTGTTTGCATTAATATGCTTTCAGCAAGGCACTCTGGCTTTTAGACTTAGCTTTCAATTGGCAGTTAATCAGCTTTTTCTTTTTTTTTTTTTTTTTTTTTTTTTTAGAGACGGGGTCTCGCTCTTGGTCAGGCTGGTTTCGAACTCCTGACCTTGAGCTATCCACCCGCCTCGGCCTCCCAGAGTGCTAGGATTACAGGCGTGAGCCACCGCGCCCGGCCTAATCAGCTTTTTCTTATTAATTTTTTTTCCAGAGCTCAAAGGGTTTAGTAATACTCTTCCAATTTTATTGTTCTGTTGTTACTATTTCTCCTTCATTGCCAGCTGTATAGTCCCTTCTTAGCACCTGCTATTGCTCTGGAAGCCTAGTGCAGGACGTTTATTAAGGCGTTCCTTTGGGATCAACACCTGGGAGCAAGGAGCATTGGGCAGGTGTAGAATTCCTGGTGTAGTGCAGGCAGGCCTCTAGCATCAGCTTTGGCCACCCCCTGTGGGAAGCTGTGGAGCTAGAATGGCCCTTTTGAGTTGCCCAGAATTGGGCTGAGGTGTCGAGGTCTTTATATCGCCCTATCAGTCATTCATTGAATGTTGGGTACCCCTGGAAGAGTGTGACCTTGAGCAATATTGTTCTCTGCAAGTGAGGCAATCCCTGAAGGGGCTGACTGACAGCACTCCCAGTAGTTAAGACAAGCCCTTCCTTGAAGCAGGAGCTGGGCAGCACCTTAGGGTCTGTGACAATTCTTCTGTATCTAATAAGTGACCAATTTGTTTTTGTTTTTTATTATCATTCTGAGCTCCTGGATTTAAACACATATTTAGTAAACTTTTTGTTGATTTATGTATATAGAAAAATCTACAAATTGTAAATACACAGTTCAATAAATGTTCACAAAGTAAACACACCAGTATAACCAGTACCCAGATCAAGAAATAAAACAATAAGTGGCAATCCAGAAGTTCCCTTCTCCTTTGTGTTTCCTTCCAGTCACTACCTTTCAAGGATACCTGCTATCCTGACTTCTAAAATCATAGGATGAATTTAGCGTGTTTTGGAAATTTATGTAACAATAATGCAATGTATCTTTTGTTCAAACTTCTGTTAGTCTTTTATTTGTGAAATTAAGCTTATAGTTTTAAGTTATTTATTCTCATTGCTGTATAGTTTTTATATACTAGTTTTTGAGGTTTTTTTAAATCATTTCTGCTATTGATAGACATTTGGATTGTTTCCAGTTTCTGGAAATTATAAAAAGCACTGCTGTAAACATTGTTGTACATGTGTTTTGATGAACATATACACACATTTCTGTTGGCTATATATCTAGTGAAATTGCTGTCTGTGTGTTCAGTTTTAGCAGATAATGCCAGTTTCCAAGACAATTACTGATTTACACTTCTATTAGTAGCATATAAGATTTCCATTTGCTCCTGTTTATAGAAGATGTAGCCCTCCAGGGCTTATAACTAAGAACTGTGTGTATTTACTAACATCTTCCACTAGCAGGTTCTGAACTCTAATTTGTTGTCTTTCATACTCTGCTCTGCTTTTCAGAAGTTTTTGGCTTAGCCTTTTACCCTCTTCCACCCACTGCTGCATTTGAGACCCCTTCAGGTCTTCCTTCAGTTTTGTCATTCTAGCCCTCAGTGAACACCAGAATCTCTGATGGTTTCTCTTTCCCTCAATAGAGGTACTTTGCCTAAGAAAAGCCTTATTTCTCAATCTCTCTTTCTGTCCAGATTCTGCAAATGCCCCAGGGAAAAAGCAGCTGCAGAAGATCACCTTACCTCACCATAGCTCACCCCTTTTTGGAATCTTAGGCTCTCTAATCCTCATTCCTTCAGTAGCTCTCTGAATTCTTCAGACAGATGGTTTTTATATTTCCTCTTTTGTTAAAAAATAAGTTGAGGGAGGTAGGAGATGTTTTGCTATAAATTACTCTGTTCTATATGGAAGCAATAGTATAGATTTAAACGATTTGATGTTTCAATAAATTAAAATTGCTATCCTTAACAGTGTTCAAATTATTATTACATTTTTGGCTAGTGGGGGCCTTTTTAAAATTCACGTATTTTTAACTTGATTCTTACTAGTCTGTTTCTGTCTGATATGATAAGATGTTCCTGGCTCATGATGTACCTTTTTGTCTGAAACATAAGAATCAGCTGTTTGCTAAAGGAGTCCTGATTCCTTTTACTGGGGAAATGGTATTTCAAGATTACAGTTGGGTAGGAATTACTGTGGGATTGGTCATTAATCATTATTACTATGGGATTGTTCATTATTTTAGGCATTTTCATTGGATAGAGGTAGAAATACCTTTTTTTAAAAATATGAAATAAAATACATTGAGTTCATATAGATACTTCCAATTCAAACTCAAGACTACAGGATTTTTACTTTATCATTCCTCTATCTTCCATGCTGAGATTCTTAGTTTTTAATGACACTAGGAGTGGTAGAATTAAAATGCCACATAATTATTCATTTCCTTGGCCCCACACTATATACAGGATGAAGATTTATCTTCAATGTTTTTTGTCCCTAGAGTATATTCCACTAATAGTATACAGTCAACTTAATATAATTTGAAATCATTTAGAATAGTTCTTCTCTTTGTGATTATACCATTAAATAATTGGTTACAAATTTCAGTGAATTTGTTTATTTTCAATTCTAGATTTGCTTTTTAAAATGTTATTTTTAATTTGACATTTAAGTTATATAGTTCTAAAATGAAATCTAAAAAAAACAAGAAGTATAGATATGTTCTTGTCACCTTTACCTTCTCTTCACACCCTAAAGGTTAACCACTACAACGTCTTTTTTTACATTTTATCCTTCTGTTTTGTGTTATTTTTTATTATAAGAAGATACACATATATATTTCTATCTCTTCCCCCTTCTTAGATGAACGGTAACATATGTATATATTTTTCTATTTTTTTTGGCTTAAAGATATATCCTAGAGATTATTCTATTGTTGAATGAATTTGGGCTCATTTCTGTCATTGTTTTATGTTACATTTATATTTATACAGGTCTTTTATTTAAGTGTCATAGTGTGGTCTATGTTATTTGTTCTCTCAGCATATATTTTAGTATTTAAAAAGGTTTGTGTATCAGTTAGGTTTCAGTCTGAGAAGCAGATTATGGGATAAGGAATTTATTATAAAAATTAGACTATATATAATTTTGAGAGAACTGGAGAAGTGAAGATCTGGAAGGAAGAGTTGGAAGATCAGAGAATGAGTCACTAACCAGATTCTCTAAATCAGTGGCAATGGGCAGACAGGTTGGAGCTTTTAGGGAAACCTGAGAAGCCAGTATGTCCAGCTACTAAAGTAGGATTATGAAAGAGGAGCTTTAGGAGGGCCCTATGGGAAGCTTTTGCCATGTTAAGCTCTGTAGGTTTGCAGCCAAGCATCTATGGTGGGTCACTGTTGGTCAGCAAAGGTGAGCATGGTCAAAAGAAAGAGCTGGACATAGAGTGGAAGAAAGAGTGAAGGCTGGAACTCTCTGGGCATATCTGCCTCTCACTGTATCTGACTGTGAAAACCTCAGAAAATAATAATATTAGGTTGGTGCAAAAGTAATTGCAGTTTCAGACTGAATTTTAAATCATAATAACTAGGCTCAAACACATTACAATCAACACATTTTTGCCAATGGGAAATAAGTTTGTTTATTCCTGTAGCGTAAAAATCCGTACTTCAGGATTTGACGAACTCTTGGAAAGCATTTTCTGCATCCTGCTGGTTGTGGAAGTGTTTTCCCTGCAAAAAGTTGTCCAGATGCTTGAAGAAGTGGTAATCGGTTGGTGAGAGGTCAGGTGAATATGGCAAATGAGGCACAACTTCGTAGGCCAATTTGTTCAACTTTTGAAGCATTGGTTGTGCGACATGTGGCAGGACATTGTCATGGGGAAGAATTGGGCCCTTTCTGTTGACCAATGCTGGCTGCAGGTGTTGCAGTTTTTAGTGCAGTTCATTGATTCGCTGAGCATACTTCTCAGATGTAATGGTTTCGCCAGGATTCAGAAAGCTATAGTGGATCAGACCCACAGCAGACCACTGAACAGTGACCGTGACCTTTTTTTGGTGCAAGTTTGACTTTGGGAGGTGCTTTGGAGCTGCTGCTTGGTGCATCCACTGAGCTGGTCATCACCGGTTGTTGTATACAATCCACTTTTTGTGGCACGTCACAATCTGATCGAGAAATGGTTTGTTGTTGTGTACAATAAGAGAAGATGACACTTCAAAACGACGATTTTTTTGATTTTTGATCAGCTTATGAGGCACCCACTTATTGAGCTTTTTCACCTTTCCAATTTGCTTCAAATGCTGAATGACCATAGAATGGTCAATGTTGAGTTCTTCAGCAACTTCTCAAGTGTAGTTATAAGAGGATCCGCTTCGAAGATTTCTCTCAATTGGTCGTTGTCAACTTCTGATGGCCAGCCACTGCACTCCTCATCTTCAAGCCTCTCTTCTCCTTTGCAAAACTCCTTGAACCACCACTAAACAGTACATTTGTTCCTGGGCCAGATACTGTTGATGTTCTGAGTTGTCTCTGCTGCTTTACGACCCATTTTGACCTCAAATAAGAAAATTGCTCAGATTTGCTTTTTGTAAAACATCATTTCCATAGTATAAAGTAAAATATAAAATAAAAGCAAATGATAAGTCATTAGCAAAAAAACAAAGTGAGAAATGCACATTAAAATGATGTATAACATAACCACATTTATTTAAGAATATATTCCAGTATCAAAGGGCAAATTTCAACAATTCTAAAACCGTGATTACTTTTGCACCAACCTAGTAGCTGCTGTTTCACTTCCACATTTCAAACAAATCTTGTATGGGTTGAGTAACCCTCATCTAAAATGCTTGGTACCAAAAGTGTTTTGGATTTTTTTGGGTTTGGGAATATTTGCATTATACTTAACCAGTTGATCATCCCTAATCTGAAAATCTGAAATCTGAAATGCTCCAATAAGCGTTTCCTTTGAGAGTCATGTCAGTGCTCAAAAAGTTTGGATTTTGGAACATTTTGGATTTCAGATTTTTGGATTAGGGATACTTAGCCTGTACAAATTACGCTTTAGATCAACTCTAGCCCAGAACCATACAGTGAATGGGATTCTGGTAAAGTGGTTCCCAGACTACTTGTTGATGCAGCACACAACAGCACAATTTGTATTTTTGTTCTGTTGGTTACCATTATATTGATACTTTTACATAGTATTCAAATTTTCTTCTCTTTTAGAGGAGGGGTAGTATGTATTGATTTTCTACTGTGAGCAATATTGAAATGAACTAGTAACCTCCTTTCCTCATCTCCTTCTTTCCCAGCATTTGGTATGAAGTAATACCCTTTTACTCTCAGTTAATAACCATAAGACAATCAGGAAGCATATTCTACTTTTTATATGCTCTCACTACCCTCTCCCTGTTTTAGATAATTGTATCTATACTATCAAGTATACATAGTGATTACATAATATGCTTTCTCATTTCTTTTAATATACTGTCATGTGCCACATAATGATTCTTCAGTTAATTATGGACTGCTGTATACAGTGGTGGTCCCATAGTATTATAATACTGTATCTTTATCTTTTCTGTGTTTAAATACACTAGTAGCTACCATTGTGTTACAGTTGCCTACAATGTTCAGTACAGTAACATGCTGTACAGGTTTGTAGCCCAGGAGCAATAAGCTATCCCATATAGCCTAGGTGTGTAGTAGGATATACCATCTAGGTTTATATAAGTACACTCTGATGTTTGCACAACAATGAAATCACCTAAGGATGCATTTCTCAGAATGTATCCCTGTTGTTAAGCAATGCCTGGCTGTATATATTTAATTATCCCTATTAATATGGATGTCTAGTCATTTTGGTCATCTGAAGCATATTCTCTAGTAGGTCCCTCAGGAAAAGGTCAAGGGAACAATTTTTCTTAAGTTATTGCAGTTAAGAACAATTTGATCATCATCTTTATACAGTTGTCCCAGTTGGTTCCAGGACCTCCCATGGATACCAGAATCCACAGATACCCAAGTCCCTGATACGAAATGGCATGGTATTTGCATATAACCTATGCAAATCCTCCCATATAATTTAAATTATCTCTAGATTACTTATAATACCTAATACAAAGTAAATGTTATGTAAATTGTTGTTATACTGTATTGTTTAGGGAATAATGACAAGAAAAAAAGTCTGTACATGTTCAGTCTGTACAGTTTTTTCTCCCAATATTGATCTGCAATTGATTGGTTGCACAGATATAGAACCCATAGATATGAAGGGCTGATTGTACTTGGAACTCCAGTTTGGCTGAATATACAATCCTTAGTTTACATTTTCTTCCTTTGAGTATCTTCAACTTATGTTACTCCATTGTCTTCTGATACAAAGTTTTGTCGAAGTCTGATGACTGTCTAATTTTTGTTTCTTATGTAAGTGACTTCCTTTTTCTGCCTGGCTTGTGCAAAGGATTTTTTTTCTTGTTCCTACAAGTTCAATAGTTCTACTGCAATATATTGGTTATTCTGGGTCAGTTTTTCCATGTTTATAGTATGCCCTTTAAGTATATAGTTGCAGGTACTTTTTTTAAATTTCAAAAATTTTTTTTTTAGTAAAGTTTTTTAAAATTCTAGTTTCTAATACTCATTCCATTGTTTTGGTTTGTTACCTTGGTGATTCCTGTTATACTTATGCTGGATCTTTGTCTATCTTCCTTGTCATTTTATTGCAAATTCTCATTTTTCATTTCTTTTTTATATTACAACTTTCCTCCTTTATTTTCCCTTGTTTTTACCTTAAAGCATTGTCTTCTGTGTTAATTCACTCTTGTGCATCTTCTGGTTAATATTCATTTCTGAAATGATTTTTCTCTTTTTCCCTAATTCTTTCCTGAGTTCTATCAACTGATTTCTATTTGTAATTCTATTTTATGTTATTTCATATCCTTTATCATTTTCTTAATTTCTCTTGGCTCATTTTGAAATAATAATTTATAGTTTTTTATCTGTTGATAGACGTTTTTTGGCATGCTTTCATTTTCTGTTGTCAGACGCTTATGTTTTTCTGTCTCGTTTTTTTCTTGTATTTTAATAATAATTCTACATATGATTTGACCTCAGTCCCTAAATTTTTTTTTTTTTTTTTAGTTTTCCTAAATTTGTGGGAAGGAAATGCAGGCCAGGAGAGCTTTGTATCTTCATGGCTCTAGAGCCCATTTAAAACTTTTTTCCATGAGATTAAAAAAGTATACAGTCTCATTCTTTTATAGCTCTCTTGGCCTTCTTCCTATTTTTCATCTTTATCTGGATTTTTTTTTCCTTTGCCCCCTTTTCTTTTGTTGTAAGGGGTGGGGAACCTGCAGCCTCAAGGCCACATGTGGCCCTCCAGATCCCCAAGTGTGGCCCCTCAACTGAATCCAAACTTCACAGAATATATCTGTTTATTAAAAGGATTTGTTGTGTAAAACTTGGATTCAGTTAAAAGGCGGCACTCAGGATCCAGAAGGTCACATGTAGCTGTGCTTTTCTTTGAGGATGCAATACAATTTTGGGATCTCCTCTTGTCAAACGATCCATCACACCCATTAGACATTCTGCTTTCCCCTCCTTTCTCTTGCAGTAGATGCTTATGCCATACCAGTACTGTAACTGTAAGTGGTTTTCCCCTATTTGCTTATTTTTTGGGGCGTGGGAGCACTTTCTTGTCATATACATTTTCATGTAGATGTCCATGAGTTTGTGGTTTTACTACCGTGTTTCCCCAAAAGTAAGACCTACCCATAAAATAAGCCCTAGCAGGATTTCTAAGCATTTGCACAATATAAGCCCTACCCCGAAAATAAGACCTAGTAATGGGTGTGGCTATGCAGCGTATCTGCACAACTCATGCATTTTGTCGGGGAGCTGTAAAGAAGACGAGCAGCCCTTCTCATCTGCCCCATGAGAGCTCTATTGCTCGACATGAGAGATTGGGGCCAATGGTTCTAAAGGAAATAGAGTTGCAAGAAATTCAGGATGGAATTAGGGGTTTGGAGAGTTATGATGATGTTCCAGAAGAAGATGACTTAACTATATTTGAATAAATGTAGATTGTTGTACTGTACTTATAAAAAATAACACATCCTCTGAAAATAAGCCCTAGGGTGTCTTCTTGAGGAAAAATAAATATAAGACCCTGTCTTATTTTCGGGGAAACACAGTAGAGAAATTCTAGTTTCTTTGTTATTTTATGGGGCACTTGGGGAGAGTCACAAACTGTACTGAAGCTACTGCCATCTTCTGGAATCCCTTTTTTTGGCCCTTCATATTTTTTTCCTCCATAATCTTTATAATTAACATTGTATAATTCTGTAGCTTCTCTTCTCCCCTCTCCTTTTGTACCTTAAAAATGTGCTCCTCACTTTTATTTAGTATTTTTTACTATCAAATTAATCATCTATTACTAACTGACTTAACATACTTGTCGGAATGCACTTGGTCTCTTTCCAAAAATGTGCCTACCATTTTTATTTAATATTTCTTTACTATCAAATTAATCATCTGTTATTAACTGACTTAGCAAACCTTGGGCATGTACTTGGTCTCTTTCGACGTTTAGTTGTACCATTTTCAAAATGAGAAAGTTGGACTCAGGTTTGTTTCTTTGACAAAGGAACCTCACTAGGGTTCTCTCTTAGTGTTAGCAGGGTCTAATATTAAACAGTAAATATTTTCATGATGCTTTAAATCAGATTGCTGCTTTTGAACAGAGTAGAGATGAAATTCTAGCAAGTGGAACTTAACTCATTCTCAGAGAAACGTAAATGTGCTCTCCCCAAAGGATATCTTTTTCCATGGGATCTATCTGTTGTTCTGTTACTCCTTCACTTGTGTAGATATGAGTGTGATTATCTTGAGTCACTCTTACAGTGTTTGTTCCAGAGTTTATAGTTTTTTCTTATTTCTGAACAATCGGTAGTTATTTGCTATTATTAACTAGGGATCTGGGGCATAGATTTTCTTGATCTGTTCTTTTAATGTTTGAGTTCAGTGAATATAAGGGAAAGGACTGTGTACATTTTATAGCAGACATCCTCTGAAATAATTTTTGGCTATAACGAGATAACTTTCTGTGAGTCATTCATTCTTATAAATTGCTGGGTAAAGAATTTAATTTTGTAGGTAGATTCTTCTTTTGCAGTGAAGAAAACTGCAAAAATTAAAATTTCCAAAGAATTTAAGATTTGCTATAAATGCTGTCATATATTGAAAATTGGAGCTTGAGATAAAAATATGGGTAACTGGTTAGCAAAATTTTCCCAAAATGTCATGATTTTTAATGAGAAATAAAAAATTATTTTTAGTTACTGTTAAGGATAAGCTCTTAACATGTTTTTTCCCCCCTCAGCTTCCAATAAAAACAGGACAGCAGAACACACACACCAAAGTCAGTACTGAACACAACAAGGAATGTCTAATCAATATTTCCAAATACAAGTTTTCTTTGGTTATAAGTGGCCTCACTACTATCCTAAAGAATGTTAACAATATGGTGAGTATTTGGGTTACTGGTTTGGGGAGAATTTGCTTTGTTTTGTTTTTGATTTAAAAATTTGGAGCAGCATATTTTGAAGTATGGGAAGTAATTTTCTGTGGAGTTTGGGTATAACCATTTGTCTTATTTTATAGATAAGCACAGGTAGGTAACCTTTTAACTTTCATTTTAGTTTTTGATTCTTTCCCTTAGAAACTTCCCTTATTTGTGACCCTATCTCCTTTTCCAGTATTTTTCTGGAATTATAGTTTCATATAGTTTTTGTGTCATATGCAAGTTGACCATGGTAAATATGCTTTTCTTTAGCTTCTTATTTGTTCCCAGTCCTAAATAGATAATAATTAGAATATGATCTCATAGTTCTAAAATGTAGGGTTTATTTTTGTGAAGATGTTAATTTTTTTTCTTCCCCCTGTAACCTGTGACAGATTCTGTAGTGGAGAGCCTGTTGTTGAAACAGTTTTCCTCAAATATCAATTTCATCAAGTAATTCTAATTTTAAAAGCTCATATTTTTTTCTTTCTTACCATTTTATAAAGTCTGTTGACATTCCGTAGACTTCAGGGTAATCCATCTGTTCTCTCTCCCTGACTTTGAACATATGTCTCTTGTCTCTTTCAGGTGACCCCTTTCTCTCTATCAATTCTTATCTTCTCCTTCATACTCAGTTCAAAGCAACTGATCTGGGTTTTTCTTGATTATCTCCACATTCTCTGCTTGTCCTTAGCATTTATAATCTCAGTTTGTATTGAGTTACGAAATGACTTGTGATTGATTATGAAGATCAGTCCCCCCCCACTTTTTTTTTTGGAGATGGTCCTTAGGTTTATTAGGTAATGTTCTAGTATGACATTGAAAAGACATGCAGTCAGCCACCTTTTTGCCTTATTTCCATATTTTAGATACTTTTTTCTTTTATTTTTAGTTGACATAATAATTGTAGCTATTTATGGGGTACCTAATGTTTTGAGACATAAAATGTATAGGGATCAGATCAGGGTAATTAGCATATTCATCTCAAACATTTATTTCTTTGTATTGGGAATGTTCAATATCCTCCTCCTAGCTATTTGAATATTAACTATAGTTATTCCACAGTGGTATAGAATGCTAAGACTTATTTCTCCTATCTAGCTATAATTTTGTATCCTTTAGCAAATCTCTCCTTATTCCCCACTTCCCCCACTCATCCCAGCCTCTCTCGATTCTATGTTTTACTTCTATGAGATAAACTTTTTTTTTAGCTTCCACATATGAATGAGAACATGCAGTGTTTACCTTTCTGTTCATATCATCTTTGGTGTGTTTCCTTTTTAGAAAGTTGCTAGGATAATACCCCAAATTTACAAAACTAACAGACTGGAGGTGTGGGTAATCATTTGTCTTTTGAAGAGATTTTTTTTCTTTATGGAAAAAAATTAAGATTTTCACCCAAAAAGCAGAACCTTTTATAAATATGTAAAATGATTTACAGAAATACATTTAATATTTTGTTTAGCTCTTCTGTTGCAGTGTGTGGGGCACAGGGATAGGATTTTGCACATACAAATATGTGGCTGTGTTCGCTGTTAGATTAAAATATTTTAATATTTTGGGCTCTCTTTTCAAACAACAGTATTGTGATATGTTTATTGAATAAATTAAATTGTGGAAACTATAGTCTCTTGTTAGTAAATATATAGTGCAGAATTCATTTTGAAGATAGTGGATACTTAAAAATTTACTGTAGTTGGTGCTATAGCATTTTGTTATAAGAATTAAGACTTTGATTATTTTGTGGCATAAAAGTATGGTTAAATGGTCACTTCAGGATTCTGGTACAGATCTATATGTCTAAATTCTACATATTTTTAAAACTTAAACCAAAGCAGTATCTTTTACTGTTACAAGGTTAATGGCAGACTCTAATACATACCAGCATTTCTGTTTGCTTGAGAATTTATTTTGTATGAAGATTAGGATAAAATTAGAAATAATAGATTTAAATATAGTATAACCTGGGAGATAAAGTGGAAGAATATTGATTTTTCTTGATCCTCAGTCCCTCACTTTTCAGATGTTTGTTGATTGGTAGTAGAGAGTGATAACCAACTTTTATGTTCTGAATATCTTTTCTGTTAGAGAATCTTTGGAGAAGCTGCTGAAAAAAATTTATATCTCTCTCAGTTGATTATATTGGATACACTGGAAAAATGTCTTGCTGGGGTAAGTAAATACACTCTTAACTAGGCAGGTTTTATGAATTCAGTCTTGAGAATGATGCGATGTACCCAAGTATAGGTGTGGACAAAGAATAGTGTAAGACATAGGAATATGAATTTTGTTAATACAGCTTACCTGGTGTTAAAATTTCCTAGGAGAATTATTCTCTCATCTTTTGTAAATTAAATAGATATTAAGTTTACTTATAAAGTGTTAAGTTTTACCCACATATCTGTCTCTCAGGTTTTTTAGAAAAGATTTTATGAAGAAAGCACTATTTGATATAACTAATCTCTCTGAGAGATCGGTGAAAGACTATGATTCAGAAGACCAAGAGTAATCTTGTATGCCTTCCTATATGAATATAATTTTAATATTCTACTTTTCAAATCTATATAAAGGAGAACTTAAACCTATCTTATTAAGGGTAGATATTACGTATCATGTTTTGTGTAAATATGAACATAGACAATAGATATGTGCAGGAGTAATTGAGTGCCAAAAATTTTTTTCTCAGGTTTTCTTTAAGTTATTATCTCAGTGTATTTCAACCATGACTTAATTTGAACTTTTTAAAGACTGTTTCTGTTGTGTAATGCAAAGTGTTTCTATACTTCAGGAACCTTAATTCTTCCTAGAACATGGTAGGAATTTATATAAATATATAAATTGAATACCTACATTTTAAAGATCTGCCTATTCCATGTGTATTGGGGTCTTATTTCTTATATTCTCTCTTTGACACAGAATTCTGAATTTTGCTTTTATTCAGAATCACTTCTCTCTCTCGCATATGCTGCAATTCTCTACAGTAAACCTAGATGGAAGGGTCTTTAATATTTGAGGACTGATTGTGTACTTGAGAGAAGGAATGGTCAGAAATGTAAAATTATATAAAATGTATATATAATTATATATAAAAGTCCATTCCCTTTGTGTAAGGGATGAGGTAGGGAATTGGAAAAAATAATTATATTGACAAAAACTATGTATCCCTAGGGAAGCCTGTAGGCCATGAAATCTAAGCATAATATTTTGAGCTCCCTTATTGACCCTTGACCATATTCCAAAACTGTGGAACGGTGTTTGTAAGGTTTCTACTTAAATTGAGGGTGAGCTAGTTGTTTTAGCTTGGTATTTTCTCTTAATTGTTATATGCTGTTGTTCATTTGTAAAATGGAGAGTGAAAGAACAAAAGGGCTGTTACATAGGATGATGTAATTGGGAAGGTGGACAACTTTTAAACTTCTAAATCAGTTCTTTGTAGTGGTCTTATAACTTTGATGGTAAGTTACTGGTATATCAGCCATACCCAAGATTGAGTGGGAGTAGGGTGGTTTATTGCCTCTTCTGGTTCCATAGCTTGTCCCCATTAACATTTGTAATTGAGAGGTAATGATAAATGTATTTTGGGAAAAGATCACTGGTATTATTGGCCCCTGTTTGATTTAATATTCTTTGGAGATAGACTACTTGAAATGCTAATAAGTGGGCCTGGTATAACTTATATAATGCATAAAATATTGTAATACCTTGCCCTGCTCTACTATTGAAAATGTATACATTTTTTCCATTAAATTTATAATTTAAAAATGCTATTTATATTATCAAACAATTGTATTTTCTGGGATTACTTTTAGTGATTTTACATATGTCTCTTGATTCTCAGTTGTAGATAAAAATAAGTTGAGGCAGTTTAAGAAGAACTGAGCCTACAAGTACATATTTATCATATAAGTAGTTGGAATAGCTAAGTGAAAAAGAACTAATACTTAACCACTATCTTATTATGAGTAAAATTTTGTAGAATTTGAGGAATCTTAAGTATTTTTGTTCCTGTGCATATGACTGTTATCCAAAAGGTTTAATACTTTTCTGATTTTTATTTATTAATTGGAGTTAGTTTCAACATGTGTATTGTTTGGTTGTCCTGTAAACAAGAAATAGGCATTGTAACTTGAATTTTGGAGGTTTTTGTGAAATGTATTTATTTGCTGTGCATGTAATTCAGTGTATTTGCATCCAAAAGCTCTTGGATCGCAATTAAGAATCAGGTGTAAGTTGGGTGTGGTGGTTTATGTACTTTGGGAGGCTGAGGTGGGAGGATCGCTTGAGGCCAGGAATTCTAGACCAACCTGCACGACATGCGAGACCTCATCTCTACAATAAATAAAAAAAATTAGCTGGGCACAGTGACACATGTCTATATTCCCAGCTACTACAGAGGCTGAGGCAGGAGGATCACTTGAGCCCAGGAGTTTGAGGTTGCATTGAGCTATGGATTAGGCCACTGCACTCCAGCCTGGATGAAAGAGCAAGACTTGTTACTAAAAAACAAAACAATACAAAAAAGAATCTAGTATTGCGCACAATTATACAATGTTTTTTCTTTTCACCCTACTCAGTATTATCAAAATTGTTATTCATATATGAATACCAAAGCCATTAGGTAAGATAATAATGTAGAATAGCATAGCTGTAGAATAGCTTATCTATTAGTTGTTTGTAAATTGTAGAGTAGATAATTATAAAGTAGAGATTTTAATGCTGACACGAAAGTTATCAGACTTGGTATCATTAACAGGGTACCACCAGGCATTATGTGCTCACGATATGATTTAACATGAACTTACTGAATTAGCTAACACGTTTAACCTGAATCTATCTAATCAAACTATTAGATTTAAATTCTAGTTTACAGAAAATAATAGTAACTAGAAGAACAAGCCAAGATATATCACTAGGAAATAATTAAATCAAGAATATGGAACCTTCTATAAGGCAACTGGCCCAGTTTCTTAGAGCCAATGTCATGGAAAATAAAAATGATGTATATAGTGTATGTGGGGGAGATTGCTCTCATGTTGTAGTCTGTGAACCTTTTTTTGATCCTCCTTGAATAAAAAAAGCTAAGAAAGACATTTTGGGGGCAGTGGTGAAATTCGAATACAGAATGAGTATTAGATGATACAAGGAATTGTTTATTTTTCCTTGTGTGTTAATTGTATTGAAGTTATATTAGAGTCCTTATTTTTAAGAGATGCTAAGGTATATAGGGGTGAAGTATTATGTTTATAACTTATTTGAAATAATTCTACCAAAACAAAATTACTTCTAGTAAGTAGTATCTGTCTCCGTCAGTCTGCACAAAGACAGGTGTGATCGCTCATCCGGGAATTTATTTGGATGTTAGGAAATGACACAATGCACTCACCAATCAATATGAGTAAAGTTTATTTAGAACTTACAGCAAAGAGGGGATTCCTAGGAATAGAAGGACTCATTAATTGACCAAGAGAGCAAGCAGGAGTTGGGGGACTGATGAGGATAGATGGAGAATTGGACTTTAATTGTGATTATGGGTGAGAGATGGAATCATTGTGGTTTTTTTTGTTTTTGTTTTTGTTTTTTTAAAGAGACAGAGTCTTGCTCTGTCACCCAGCCTGGAGTGCACTTGCAGGATCATAGTTCGCTGCAGCCCTCTGAGTAGCTGAGACTACAAGTGCACACCACAAAACCTGGCTAATTTTCAAATGTTTTGTTTTAAAGATGAGTCTTGCATATATATTCCTCAGGCTGGTCTCCAACTCCTGGCCTTAAGGTATCCTCCCGCCTCAGCCTCTCACCTCCTGCCTCCAGTGTCCTGCCTCAGCCTTAGTAGCTAGAATTACAAGCCACTCTGGCCAGCCATCCTCTTTATTAGTCTATCTAAAAAAGATGTGGCAAATATGATGAAATGTTAACAATTGCTGACTCTAGGTGATGGGCATATGAGTGTTCATTATTCTGTTTCAGCTCTTCTGTATGTCTGAAAATTTTCATAGTAGAAAATGTTTAGAGGTGAAGTTAAGAAAGTTTTAGAATTATATGATTATTTCTGTTTTAGCAACCAAAGGACACAATGAGATTAGATGAAACAATGCTGGTCAAACAGTTGCTGCCAGAAATCTGCCATTTTCTTCACACCTGTCGTGAAGGAAACCAACATGCAGCTGAACTTCGGAATTCTGCCTCTGGGGTTTTATTTTCCCTCAGTTGCAACAACTTTAATGCAGTCTTTAGTCGAATTTCTACCAGGTTAGTGTGTAAATCCACATGGGACTATTGAATTAATGTGAATTTTAGAAGTGTTTTCTTTGTCTACATAAAAATAAAAAGTTAGCAGAAAGGAGTTTTTTCTGGGCTTTTGTAGAAATTTTATGTGTTAATTACTTTGAAATTTTAATTATGTAATGTGATATTGATGTGTGCAATTAAATGTGTATATTGTAAAAAACTTGAAAGTCTAAATTTTAGGAAAAAATATCTCCTACGACCAGGCTTTCTAAAAAACACTAGGTACGAATTTTTGGTTTGGCTTTTTAAACATGTTATTCCTTTAAATGAAATTTAGCCAATCAGATGCAATAATTGATAAGAATAGTCAGAATTCTAATGATCTCACAGCTTTATTCCTTATCACAAGATCCTAATTTACCAAAAAACCTAAGCAATATGGAAGCACAAGGAAGTGAATAGTTACAGAGTAGACTTCTCCAGAAAGTGGACTGTGTTTTAAGTACATGTAAAAAATTCCTATTTATTGAGTATTTACAGCATATTCTATGCTGTCTTATCTTCACAGCAACCTGGAAAGGTAGGTGATACTTCCTGCATTTTACAAGTAAGCAAACTAATATCCAAAAAGTTAAGGTGATGTGCTAAATAATGGAGGTCTCAAAATAACAAAGGCTGGCTTCAGAATTTATATTAGTTTCATCATACCAGGTTGCTTCCCTATGCTTCTATTTTAACTATATTTTGATGAAATCCTTTTGATAAAATATACTTTATTTTAAAGATGTATCATAAATATAATTTAAGCTTTTATTGATGATTCAGAATCATTGTGAGCATTAGCTGTGATATGCTATAGATGGAGAAATTGGTATAAATGGTGCTCTATGGGATAGAATTATAAGTAACAGTAGCAAGTAACTATGGAACTTGCTTTCATGCAGATGATTTGCCTTTCTCATGCAAGTCAAATGTGTTCTTAACTTAATTACGACCAAGAAGGACATATAACATAAATCACTTAGTGATTTAGTGAATCAAAGACTGATACAGAATAGAGACAAACAGCCCTCTTTGCTTACTGGTACTTGCATCTTTGGCATGTCAGTGTTGTGTGAACAGTGGACTTTCAGTTATTCAGATTCACTCATTATTCTGTTGTTTTCCAGCAGATGTGAATGAGAACATACCTCATAATTTGAGAATTTATGCTGTGATTTATGGAATTGACTGAATTCAAAGTCCTGTAATCTTTTTAAACAGAAACGACATTTCTATAATTATAATGCTAGGCAACAATATTTTTCAACCTTAACAGAATTCCTGGCCCAAGGAAAAAGTTTTACTTAATGGTATATGACTGATATACCATTATAATATTTATATGATAGAACAATGTTTTCATGAAATCTTTTGAGTAAATAATATTTCATATTCTGAGTAATAATATACTAGTTGAATCAGCAAAGTAACAAGCACCTAGGGAATAGGATGCTGGAAAATTATAAAAAACAAAAACCCTTTTCATTTAGGTGACTGCTAGACCAGCCTTACTATTTGAAATCTTATGTTGAAGGTAGAAAGTGATAAAAAAAAGAAAATCAAAAGTTTAGTCTATCCATACGTGAGTTGCTTTATAAAACACAACAAATGTGCCACCTTTGAAAACTCTAGAAATTTTCTAGTCACCAAGGGTTTTATGGGATTTTGCAGCATTGGCACACGTAAAAATAGACAACTTTTATTATTTCCTGAATCTAGTTCATTGTCTGTTGCCAAAATAGAAGTTAAGTGTCTAAAATTTCATTAGTTTTCAGGGGACAGACTGCTCAGAAATGGGATCTGTGAAATAACATGTTTCAGACAACTGCATTTGCCTTTTCATTTAGCTTGTGCCAGAAATAGGAGCTGATCTTGTTAGAGGACCACTCATCTAAAAGACGTGTATTATGATGGTTTAATTTAGGTGGGGACATCTTATGATGTTGCTGTTATAGCATTAAGTGGCTTAAAAATATGCTCAAATGACAGTTCTTTCTAAAGATTGATTTTATATTTCATATATAATGGATGAATCAATGTGATGAAAATTATTGTTTAAGTATCCTCCCTGTCAGTAAGTTTTTCTCCATTAAGATTAAGGTTTGCTTTTTGTATTTCTGACCTTTATTTTTCTTTATGGGAAGATGGGCAATAGGTCTTAAAATAGCTAGAGTATACCATGTACTGTGGCTCATAATATTCTTTTATGTAGAAAATTAGCTGATTTTTCCACAGAATTTCTATACAACTGCACTAGATCTAGTTGTTTTGTATTAATAGGGTACTTCTGAATATTGAATTTGATATACCACCGGAGGCAGAAGACTAAATGACTTTAAAAGTCATTGTGTTCTTTACAATTTACTTTTTAATTTTTATTTTTTAATTTTTTCTGTGCAAGGCTCTACCTGACTTTACAATTTACTATTTGGTTCTATACAAATCTATTTTTTATGGTTTCTTATTCTTTTTAATAAGTTTTCAGTTTCTTCTTGTATGCCTCTAATCATTTAAAACATACCTATTTTATATTCTCTTTAATATTTTTAAATTATATGTTTGTATGTGCTGACTTTCATTCATAGGAATTATTTCCTCACTGTTTTGTAATCTTTGATTGCAAACTTATCTTTAGTGTGGGCTATGTTTTCTTTGGGAATCTCTTGTGGTCTTGAGCTGTGGTAGTGTTCTAGTGATGGTTTTGCGTTTATGTTTGCCAGTGGCCCAGCTCTAGACCTATGTTTTTGTTAATTTCTCAGTCTCAGACTGTATGGGTAGTATAAATTTGGACCCTAAACCCTTATAATGTAACAGTTCTGGTGACTTTTCCCCCTGCCCTTACTCAAAGCTTAGGCAGAACAGATAAACGTCTTTGTGCTGGTAGATTTTCTTTTTCTTTCTTTCTTTCTTTTTGTGTTTAAGGAATGCATAGTTCTTTCTAGTTCATGTTTTATGCAGTGCCCATGTTCTGCATTATTAGGGTACAAGGCTTTATATCCAGTTTCTGTGTGAATGTTAAGCCCCAAGCTAGTAGGTTTGGTTAAGGAGATCAAAAACCTCCCTCATCCTTCCTTTGTTGCAGGGTCAGATCATGTACTTAACTCTGTGGTTTTCAGTTTCCACTTCATTTCTGAACCTTAGGGGGTGGGGAGAGTTTTACTTAATTTTTATACATTTACAATATCTTTCTGTTCAGTATACATCTTTCTAGATGTTTTAGTGTTAAGTTTTCCACACTTCTTTTGTTTTGCTCAGACTACCCCATAGTGGTACTGGACTATAAAAGAGGCAACATTTGTCTTTTATTTTTCACAAACATCTGTAAGAGCTTTTCAAAAGTTGGTGTTGCTGATCTATATTATGTTGTGTTTTCAAAGGAGTCATACTCCATATTTCTATGCTTTTTGCAGCAGCTGTGGAATTTTTAGCATGTAAATTAGTATTGAGGACCACCTCATTTCCTGCTTGAACTGACAAGGTTTTCTCACACTGATGATATGAAGAGGTTTAGTGTAAGTGCTTAGAATAATTTTAATGTTAGCTAAAGGCTAACATAGGCTAAAGTGAGTGAATGGAGAATTTGGGAAGGAAGAAATAGAATTGATTTCATTTTTAGCAACTGAAGATTTAGTGTGATGAATAATAAATCAATTTTAAACTGCACTCAAATGGTTAAAATTCAAGTTTATACTTATCAATAAGACCATATAATATTTGTGCTTTTTCATCTTATCTCTGTTGCTCCCTTTATAAAGATTAGTAATTCCATTCTGCTGCTTACCTTTTAATGTATATTAATATGACTAATGAGTATGCCTTATTAGGTAGCACAGTTTAATAGATTGGTGATACCAACTTTTGAAAATCTGACCCCTGTGGTTTTTAGTGAGAAATGGAAGAAAAATTTAATACCTTTTATTTAGGCTTAAGTGAATTTATTAGCTTTAAAATATCTACATTTGTTAAAGTGTTAAATTTTTCTTTTTTTTTTTCCTTTTATTTTAGAGATAGGGTCTCATTCTGTCACCCAGGGTAGAGTGCAGTGGTCTTATCATAGCTCATTGTAACCACGAACTCCTGGGCTCAAGCCATCCATCTTCCATAGCTTCCTGAGTAACTAGGACTACAGGCATGTACCACAACACCCAATTAATTTTTTATTTTTTATAGAGTCAGGGTCTCACTATGTTCCCCAGGCTAATCTCGAACTCTTGGCCTCCCAAAGTGCTGGGATGACAGGCATGAGCAACCATGCTTTGCCCTTAAGTGTCAGATTTCTCTACATTTGTAAAGAATTCTCTGAATTTGATAAATTCACATTCAATATAAAGGAAGTTTGGGATTTTAAAAGATTTCTGTCCTTATAAGCTTATGTACTACTATAAAGGAGAGAAATTACTCAAATAATCATATAAACACATGTACAGACTGAAAAGTGCAATGAAAAGAGGCTTACTCGTTTTTTGAATACAAAGTAAATGTACCCTGTGAGTGCAGATAAAGTATCATTTATGTTTCTGAAGTCTAGTTGACAAGAACAGAGGTTAATATAATTTTTACGTATTTGAAATTTGAATTAAAAAAAACCTTTTCATTGTGGAAATATTTAAAAAATAAACATATAGGAGAGAATAGTATTTCAAATCCCCCTGTATCTGTTATTCTGCTTCAGCTGTTATCAGCATGCTGTGATTCTTGATTTATCTTTTTTCCTTTTTTAGTACTTGAAGGCAAACCCCAGACATCATATCATTTCACCTGTAAATATTTCAGTATGTATCTCTAATAAATAGATTTTAAAAAATTAAACTACAATCTTATTGTAATACCTAGTGAAAATCATAGTTCCTTAATATCGTCTATTACCAAATTTGTGTTTAATTTTTTCTCATCTCAGAAATGGCTTTTTCGTTTGATTTGTTCAAATCAGTATAAACAAGATCCATACCTTGCAATTCATTGATATTTCTCTTGAGTTTCTTTTAATTTATATCGTTCCTTTATTTCTGTACCCCTCTCCCCATTTTTTTCATGCTATTTGTTGGACTGGGTTATTTGCCTAGTAAAATTTTCCACATTCTCTATTTGGCTGGGTTTGACTGGATTTAGATTCATTTGGCTAGGGGGACAAGCATACTTTACAGATGGTTCTATGTAATTCATGTTGCCATATTATCCCACTTTTAGTGTTATGATCAATTGTTGGATTTAGATGTTATCAACATTATCCATTCATTTTAAAGTGTCCCATAAAATTTTTACCTAATGGTTTTAGGTAACCACTGATCATCATTGCTTGGATTTGTCATTTCATTGGACTCTGCAAAATGATAAATTTTCTATTCTATCATTCTTTATTTTCAAATTGGGAGTCTTGTAAAAGATTTTTGCTTGATGGTTTATTCAGTTATCTTACAATACAGTCAGTCCATAGAGGGAATGCAGGATAGAGACTTGATTGTTGTTATTCATTTTCAGAACGAGTTATTGCCCTACTAGCTGTGAAAGGTTACCCATGAGGTTTTCTTTTTCTGTATTACTACAGACTCATGGATTTTTATTTTTTGTATATGTTTCAATTGTTGTAGACATAATTTTTTCGCTGCTCAAATTACACCATTTTTGAAAGTTGGGAGCCCCTTTAAGTGCGTACCTATGTGATTTTTTTACATGACTCTGGTAGTTGTTTGATAGTTTCCTTGTTTTCAAGTTCAAGGTGACCTGGGCTCATCTTGTCTACATCTCCTGCCCCAATCCTGGAATTAACTAATTTTCCCAAAGAATGCTGGCTAAAAGTAGCAAAAATTATTTAAACACTCAATTTTAAAGATAGGGATACTAAGTTTACTGGATTATTGTGATTTCTTTTATCATATTCCTTAAATTAGTTATGTTTCTTTAGATTTTTATAAGAAATACTTATTCCTTTATTTTTATATGTGTCTTTACTCTTATAAACTCATCATTGGGGGAAGAATCTGTTGAACTCAGAATTTGGAATATCCTAAAATTTAATTTGATAAATTATTTTTGTTTTATACTTTTCAGGTTACAGGAATTGACTGTTTGTTCAGAAGACAATGTTGATGTTCATGATATAGAATTGTTACAATATATCAATGTGGATTGTGCAAAATTAAAACGACTCCTGAAGGGTAAGTTTAAATGTATAATAATATATCTAAAATTAATCACTGAGTCAAAAACCAGTATTATGAATGTACTAATTATATTAGGTGTGTTGAACTAGAACATCAAAATGATTTTATAATGCAGATGTTTTTGTGAAATGGCCAATAATACATATGGTTTAATCATTTTTGAACCTTTGAAAATAATACAGTAGAGAAAATGAGTACCTTAAATCCTGACAATGGAAAGTTTTGTTCAACTCCAATTTTTGCATTTAATAAAGAGAACGTAAGGTGCTGCTGTTTAATTTTTCTGGGATTTCATCTTTTTAAGGATGGCTATGAGTTATAGAAGTTAACTGTTTATAGTGCTTAAAGAAGACAGTCTTTAGCAGGATGCCGAAGTTTCATTGCAGAATGGAACCGGGAGATTGTGTTCTATGGTGAGAGGAGGGATTGAGCCAGGGATCTCATTTCTGACATTTCTATTTTCAGCTCTGTTACTAACTTACTGACTGGCTTTACAGCATTACAGAGTCCCTTAACCTTTCAGTGCCTAGTGTATTGCTTCCCTGTAGAACATGTTAATAGTAGTTCCACATGGGAATATTATAACAACTAATATGTAATTTTAAAGCTTTGGGGAGTGCTTTACGTGATTATGTGGATTGAAATAAACTATCAGAAGGCATTGAGAGAAATTTTGTTGTAGCAAAGAAAAGTGTTAATGTAAGTCAAATATCAATGATTCATAAACTGAGTACGAATACCTAAATTTCATTTTATAAAAATTGTTGTTTTAAGTGTTATTGGACCATAGCTAATTTAAATGTGAAACCTTATAGTATACAGTTCATACTTTTTTACTTTGTATCTTGATTGAGGAATTGTCAGACAGTAGTGTTTTTAATGTCTGACTTAAAAGAAAGAGATTGAGTTATATTAGCTTTGAAAAGTTGAACAATTCTGCAATGTAATTTTCAAAAAACCTGTTTAATTTTCTTACCACTTGCTTTAAACTCAATAACTATTTCATCAGAGTTATAAAAAGGCTATATCTATATAGGTGAATAATATAAAGCTTGGTTCCATCTGTATTACTCTGTTCAGAATTTACAATTTTAGGTCATTACTATTGCAAAAACCAAGCAACAAGTTAATCAATTTTCAGTAACTTTAATAAAGGAAAAAATGGATCACTTTAGTTATTATGCTGAGGTATGAACACATGAACAGCAATTATTTTAGATTATAACAAACCACCATTCATTTCATAGTTGAAATTTGCAAGATTTTAATATCTATCATTAAACATTGAGCAGTTAAGGAACCGAATGATAAAATCTAGAGATCTCCTCTATGAATAAAGTTTAAGAAGTGTAAGTGGAGTTGTATGATTTTTAATAACTATTCAGTAACATTTTGGGAATAAATCTAGTCTAAATTGCCTGTGAATAGGTGTTTGTTTAAAACAACTATTTTCTTAGACATGTTGAATCTGTAATAATTAATTGAGATGGTTCTCCATGCCCAAATAAGAGAAACTAATTAAATATGTGGAAATGGCTTTCTTTTATATTGAGGTAACTTTTCCCTACTGAATTCAGCCCCCTCATGAACATAAATTTAGAGTATACACTGATACATATATAAGGTATAAAGCTAATATTAAGTAGACCAGCAAAAGATGGCTCTAGGTGACAATGGTAAAAGGAATGGAAACTTTGTATAATGAGTAGTAAAAATAGTGATGTGCTTTAAATTCAATTCAACAAGCATTTGTTTGAGAAACTATATGCAAGAAACCGTGCAAAGTGCTGGAATTACAAAAATTAACAAAATATTGAATCTGTCCTAAGGCACTCATAGCATGGCTTTTGAGACAAATGTAGTATCAGATTATTTGCACAACAATATGACAAACTCAAATAGGATGAGTATAAGATGAGAGAAGAAGTATGTATTTATGTGTGGGAGGAAATGAGTAAACTATGAAGGCACAAGAGTAGGTCAGATCATATTAATAAAAATATGGTAACATTTGTTGAATTTTCAGCTTGTGCCAAACATAGTGCTATGAGGTTTACATGCCTTTTCTCATCAATCCTTGCGATAACACTCTGAAGCAGTACTAGTATTATCATCCCATATATTGATGAGGAAACTGAGGCTTAAGTAACATTTCCATGATCACAGAGCTAGTAATTGTCAAGGTAAAGATTCAGTTGATATCTGCCATCTCTAGAAGCAAAGTATTTAACTGTTGTTCTGTTGTGCTTATAAGTTATGAGGCTTTATTTTAGTGGCCATAGAAAGTAATGGAAAGGCTTTAAGGTGATAAATACCTTGATCAGTATTTTATTTTAGGTACACCACTTTGCTTGAAATTTTTAGGATGGCTTGTTAGAGGGTTACATGAACTTCTGGAACTTGATTGTGTAGTAATGTTAGTGAGGAATAACAAGTAGTGGAGATTCATATGGAGTGGGGTAGGATAGAGACCAGTATGATAGGTATTTAAGAAGTAGAATACATAGCATTTGGTAATCGGTGCAGATATATGAGGTTAGAGAAGTATCACCAAATATTACAGAACAAGCTGGTTAAAGCAGGAAAGGGAAGGAAGGGTTTATGGCAGTGAATGGGGTGGTCAAGAAAATGATGATTTCAGTTTTAGATCTACTGAGAGTTTGAATTATCCATGGGGTTTCCAACCAGAAACTTGTAGAACTGAAATAATGAAAGATACATACATTGGAATTGAGAATAGATTACTGTATATAACACATTAAAAAGTTATAAAGGTAAAATTGATAAACATAGGAAGGCAAAAAGACTAAAGAGCACTGTGAAGTGTAATACCATTGCTTAAAAATCAAAGAACAGTAAGAACAAAAAAAATCCAAGGGATACTTTAAAAAACTAATTTGGTGGGGAGAAGAGAAAAAATAAAGAAAAGAAATAAAATATATGTAAAAAAAACTAGGAGAGTAAGCTATTCATTTGCAAGTCCAGAAAAAAATTAACAGTTAAAGGATTCTTTAAATAATGACTTTTATGACTCAAGGACTTATCCCTATCTTTGGAGGATATTTATACAAATGTGATAAAAATCTGTATCCCTTTGTTAAAAGCCTATAGAAAGAGTTCTTTGCCAAGGGACTATCAGTAAAATAGTTTATAGAGGGGTCATCTTTTCCAAATATAAATCTCTTTCTAGAAGAAATTAAAATACCTAATGTATATTTATATAGAAATCGTTTAATGTTACTTGCATTAAAAATGCAGTCTACTATTTTAAACAAAGTTAGCAAAATGAAGAAAATGAACCTGCTTAACGGTGGCAAGGTTGTTCGCATGCTGCTTGGTGGGAACAGCATTTGGCCTAACCCTTCTGAGAAGCAGCTTGATAATCTTTATCGAGGGCTTTAAAAGATATTCATCTTTTTGACCAGACATTTCCACTTCTAGATATTTACTTACCTTAAAGAAATAATCAGTAATGCAGAAAAAAATTTGGATATAAAAGTATTTACTAAAGTTATTTATAATAGTGAAATATTGGAAATTATTTAAATGTTACAACTGGAAAACATCTAAATAACCAGTGACTTCATACAGAGACTTAACTATTCAGAGGCATCAAAGCATACTGAAAAGACTATGGCTTTGTAGCCCAATTCAATCATTTATTAGATCTATAACTTTAGACATACAGATGAGCAGATTGAAAGTATTAAGATTTTGAAATAATTAGATATACTGAAAATATGTGGTATATTGTAATCATTCAAGTAATAGATACTATTATTTTATATGTAGAGCCATCAAGAAATATGTATGAAGAATTTTTAAAGATGTAGAGAAAAATGAGGATGCTATATGTAAAGTGAAAAGAACAGGCTTGGAATAACATATATTACCTCAGTTATGTTAAATATGTTTTTCTTATACATGCATAGGAAAAGGGAAGGAAGAAAATTGACCAAATGTTCATTGTGATTGTCTCTGAATGGTAGAATCATGGTTGATGTTTTAAATTCCCCTTAGACTATTGTGTAGTTTTTTGAATTTTCTACAATGACTATGTGTTTTATACCTTTTTGGAAAAGTAAGTTATCATTAAAAACAAAGGGCCAGGCTTGGTGGTTCATGCCTGTAATACCAGCACTTTGGGAGGCTGAGGTGGGAGGATCGCTTGAAGCCAGGAGTTCGAGACTCAGCCTGGGCAACATAGTGAGACCCTGTCTCTACAAAAAATTTAAAAAAATATTAGCCAGTTGGGGTGACGTGAGCCCGTGGTCCCAGCTGCTCAGGAGGCTGAGGAAGGAGGATCGCTTGAGCCCCAGGAGTTAGAGGCTGCAGTGAGCTATGACCATGCCACCACACTCCAGTCTGGCAACAGAGCCCTGTCTCAAAGGAAAAAAAAAAAATAAAAAAACTTACAAACTTGGAAGTTCAAGGCATATTTGTATTTTATTGAGTTTTGTCTTTAGCAGATATAACTAGTGATTTTGTGTTTATATTAATTTTGTCTTTACCTTTCATTGCTTACAAATAATATTGGAATGAAAGTAATATGTAAAAGGAAAGTTATTTTTGCTAGTAGCTCTGAGCTATATTTGTGTTAACTAATTAGAGTTAATTAAATTTTTTTTTTTTTTACAGAAACAGCATTTAAATTTAAAGCCCTAAAGAAGGTTGCACAGTTAGCAGTTATAAATAGCCTAGAGAAGGTAAGTTACAACCTGTTTGGTACTAAAATTTTGTTTTTGGTTATACATTTTGCTGTCTTTATGAGTATTTTTAATCAAAAAATCATGACGAGTGACAATTTCCCGTTAAGTTTTAGGAAGAATGTATTGTAATATTCTTATGAGGGTAATTAGGAATTTGTGACATTTTACTTACTGTATTAAGAAAAGGTCACTGCTTTCATATAAAGACATGTGTTTTGTTATTTGTAGGCATTTTGGAACTGGGTAGAAAATTATCCAGATGAATTTACAAAGCTATACCAGATTCCACAGACCGATATGGCTGGTAAGGATGAGATTGATATTTTGTCTTTTAAACTCTTACTTATGAGGTAAAAACCTATCACTTTGTAAGTTATTTTTGTTATAAAGATACATTTACACCATCTGTTGTCAAATAGGAGATACTATTTTTTTCTCATATTTATCAATTACCCCTCAACCCTCTTCCTTTTATTTGAGCAAATAGAGAAGTTTAATAGAAGCTCTATCTTTAGAGTTATAACTGGACATTTTCTTTTATTGTAGAGAAGCATGTTTTTGTCCTGTAAGGCTTTATTTTACATTTAGGGAAATGTGTATAAAGTAATATTCTTAGCTATGATGTAAGAATTCTCAGGACACAACTGCATGGTAGAGAACACAGACCTCTGGAGAACTTTGGTAATTCTCTTTGGGAAGCTGTCCAGTCTTTGTTGCTTGGGTACATCACACTTTGTATAATGCCATGCACATTGAGACTAAACACTGGATCAGCCATTCTAAAGCATGTACTTTTTCAGAGTGGATCAAGATAGCTCTTCTAACACATAGACAACATAGCATTCCTTGTCTGCTTACCTGAATGGATTTGTGTAGTTGTTTAGGTGAACTTCCAAATTTATCTTTTAAAAATTTGGCCTTTTTGGGTTTTTGGATAGTGCCAGCTTTTAATTTAATCCTACGGATTTTTTTCTCATCTAATAATGTCATTTAATATATTTTTCATATAGAGTGTGCAGAAAAACTATTTGACTTGGTGGATGGTTTTGCTGAAAGCACCAAACGTAAAGCAGCAGTTTGGCCGCTACAAATCATTCTCCTTATCTTGTGTCCAGAAATAATCCAGGATATATCCAAGGATGTGGTTGATGAAAACAACATGAATAAGGTGAGAAGGGCAAAATTATTTCCATTTTGTTCAGTGAAACAGTTTATTTTATTCAAAGTGTGTATTAGTTTAGGTTCATCATTCTTTAAGCAAACTATTTCAGGGGATCATTTAAATTATAATCATTTTATGACTCTGTTTGCTGGCCTTAGCAGAGACATACTCATACGTAATTTTATTTGGAGGAAGGATAAATAATACCACGCAGTGATCAAAGATTTAAAATGATCCCTTAGTTTCACTCTTTTATCAGAGAAGACTAAATGATCCCTCTTAATGTTAAACACAGTTTCTCTAAAATTCACTGCAAGGGTTGTTCTACTAGATTTCATCACTTTTATAATGTGTTATTTGTGTATACTTAAGTGTGTGTCCACTTGGTGCTGCCGAAATTATCTAGTAACTCATTTTAGGTGTTTTAGAATAATTTTCACAGGATTTTACTAGGAATGTAGGCTATTATCATCTATAGTGAAATTGGCATTGTGACAACTGGTAATTCTAAGAGCCTCTTATAATTTTTTAAAACTAAGAGCTGAGTATTAATCTTACTGTTTTGTTTAAATTTCAGGATGCACTTTGTTTTACAAATACATTTTTTCTTTTTTTGCTGCGTTGGGAAAAATACTCTTGGTTGGCTAAACATGAAATGGGCTCCTGTGTGATTTGCCTGTAGATAGAGATGTTTAAAATCAACTGAATGATTCAATACTTTGTAGAAATATTGGAAAGGGAATTTATGCATTAAAGGGTAAATAAATGAACTCGGTAATCTTTGAGAATCTGTGATTCTATGATACTCCACTTAGGTCTATATCCTAACTTTTCCATTATGAGGAACGATTTTTCATATTAGATTGTTTTGGAGCCCTTTAAAATAGTATCTATTTTCTGTTTTTTTATTGAGAAAATACAAATAGGTAAAAAGCTACCACAACTATATCTTTTTAAATGTTTAAAGGTCATTTGTATATCTTCAGTGAATTGCTAATTTTTCCATTGAATTATTTGCCTTTTATTGATTTGTAGGGGATATGTGTGTGTGTTTTTACTTGATTTCTCTTTTTAAACTTTTATTATGAGATCTTTTTACTATATAGATGTTTAAAATTTGGGTGTAATCAACTCAGTCTTGTTCTTTTTTGTCTCCTAGTTTTTTTGGTAAGACTTCTCCTTCCCCAAGATTTTATTCATTCATTTTATTGATTTACTATAAAATTCACCCTTTTAAAGTGTACATTTCAGCGGTTTTTAGTATATTCACAAAGTTGTGCAATTGTCATCATTATCTAATTCCAGAACATTTTTATTTCCCCAAAAAGAAATCGCATATCCATAGTAGTTACTCCCTGTTTCCCTCTCCCCGTATCCCTTGGCAACCACTAACTACTCTTTGTCTCTATGGATTTGCTTATTCTAGACTGGATATTTCATATAAATGGAATCATACAATATATGACTTTCTTGTCTGGATTTTTGGAGTACGCTTTTCTGTTTTTTTCTGGGTTAAAAATTTAGATCTTTAAATCTTTCTGGGTTTATAAAAATGTATGCATTTTTTATGTATTCTCACTCTTTTCTAGTCACATTCCCTCTGAACTAACTAGTGTTGCTGGTGTGTATCGTTCTATTCATATCTACTTGCTCATACAAATATTCAAATGAAAATACACATTGGTACGTAAGGTAGTGGTTGTTATATTTTAAATTGAGATCACTTTGTGCATATTACTCTGCATCTTGCTTTATATGCCTAAGAATATATTCTGATTGTTCCTCAAAATAGTTAATAGAGATCTAACACATTCCTTTTAGTTTGGGGTAATATTCTGTATTACACTAATGAGCTTTGTTAACTGAACCATTTCACTGTGAATGGATTTATTGAGATGTTTTCAGTTTTTTGACATTATAGTTAATTCTTAAGTAAATATCTTTGTTCATATATTCTTATCTGATGCTCCTAATTTTATTAGGAACTGGAATCCCCAACTGGGATTTCTGTGTCAAGGGCATTTGTATTTAGAATTTTTAATAGTTATTACTGGATTTACATTCCCCAATAATTGTAGGTCACATTTTCACCAACACTAAATTAGATTGCCTATTTTCCTGCATTCTCATTAGGACTACCTGTTTTTAAGTCTTTTTAATTTTTGCCACACTAATGAGGTAAGATAGTATCTTACCTAAAGTGTTCTTACTACCCCCTCCAAAAGGTGAACTGTGTGAGGTGATGGATATGTTAATTACCTTGATTGTGGTAATCCTTTATAATATATATGTATATAAAAAACATCATGTTGTACACCTTAAATATATACAATTTTTATTTTCAATCATACCTCAGTAAAGCTGGTAAAGAATGTCATTCCAAATGGAATCAAACAATAGATACTAACATTAAAATTATGTATAAATTTTCAAGCATAGAATGCTAGCAATATAAAATTAGGAACAAGAATATGTATATATAGATTTTAGCATTTATATCTGTGAGTATAACTCCACAGATATAAATGTTGAAAGCAAGTTACAATCATGGCAAAAATGAAGATTATGTTATATACCTATAATATGAAAATAAAATATCAAAGGCACATACTTATTTACTCAAATATTTATCCTCTAGTGCTCCTAACGCCTTTATTCATATAGCCTGAATTTGAAAACAGCTCAAGTGTCCATCAGCTGGTGAATGGATAAACCAACTGTGGTACCTTGAGATAATGGAATACTCCTAAGCAGTAAAAAGGAACTAAGTAGTGACTGAGCAACGTGGGTGAATCTCAAAACCATTATTCGAAGTAAAAGAAGCCAGACTCAAGAAATGACATGATTTCTTTTAAAAGAACTTCTAGAGAAGACAAAATCAGGGATAGAAAGCAGATCAGTGGATGCTAGGGTTAGGAGTTAGGGGAAGAAATTGATTGGAAAGGACCATTAGGATACTTCTTGTGGTGATGGAAATGTTCTATGTCATGATTGTAGTTGTAGTTACATGACTGTTCTTTCTCAAAGTTCATCAAGTTGTACACTTAAAATTACTGATGCTCATTATATGTTAATTATACCTCAATAAAGCTAATTAAAAATAATTCATATTTAATAAGTGATATAAAAGAAAGTATTAATGGCTCAAACATTAATTTGCCAAATGAGTGCATTAATTAAACTACTCAAATGAATATTCATAGAGAAGAAAGTATCTCATTTTAATTTCTATTCCCCTTAACAATTAGTAAGGTTCAGGATCATTTCATATATTTCTTGGGCATTTGCATGTTTTCTTTTTGCAAGTGTCTGTTGACTTCCTTCATCTCTTTTTCTGTTAGGTTGCTTGTCAGTCTCTTATTAATTTGTGGAACTTTTTGTATATAAGGAGCAGTAATCCTTTATTTTTAGTCTGATGTAATTATTTTTCTAGTTGATTGTTTCTTTTGGATATACTATCATTTTTTAGCAGAAATATTTGAAATGTATAAAGAATGTAACAATCTCTCATACTCCTATTAACATTTTGATATATTGCTCATCTTGTTTTCTTTTTACATATAGTTTTAAAAATTGAACAAGTAATATTTGCATAAATTTTCAGTTAATTACAAATCTCCTTTGATTTCACTAATTCTTCTTCACCAGGGACAGCCACTATCAGGGGTTAGATGTGTATTCTTCCAGTCTAGCTTTTATATTTATATTGGGGGAGGGGTGAATAGACAGATATAGATATTTTTATTTCTGACTTTAATAATTTGAATCTTTGCACTTTTTTTTGTTGTTGTTCATCAGTCTAGTTAAAGTTTTGTCAGGCCAGGCGTGGTAGCTCCCGCCTGTAATCCTAGCACTTTGGGAGTCCGAGGCGGGCATATCGTTTGAGCTCAGGAGTTCAAGACCAGCCTGAGCAAGAGTGAGACT
>VBSM01003215.1:32859678-32888638 GCA_008086735.1 Cheirogaleus medius | reverse complement strand
GCAGAGATGCTCTATCTGGCAGTGTTTCTCGTCCGCCATCTTGCTCCGCCCCTCACCTTCTGATTTTCTTGATTTTTCTCTGTTGTTTTTCTATTCTTTGTTTATTTTCACTCTAATCTTTATTATTTCCTTCCTTCTGCTAGCTTTGGGTTTAGTTTGCCCTTCTTTTTTTAGTTCTTTGGTGTGTGCAGTTAGGTTATTGATTTAAGAACTTTCATTTTTATTATTTTTTTCTTTTACTTGGGAAAGCTCCATTAGAGAACTTTCTTATTTTTTAATGTGTTTATAGCTATAAATTTTCCTCTTCCTGCTGCTTTTGTTGCATCCCATAATTTTTGGTATTTTCATTTATCGTAAGATACTTCTAATTTCCTTTGTGATTTTTTTCTTTAATCTATTGGTTATTTAATATTGTGTTGTTTAATTTTCACATATTTGTGAATTTTCTGGGTTTCCATCTGCAGTTGGTTTTACATTTCATTCTGTTACAACCAGAAAAGATACTTTGTATAATTTCGGTTTCTTTAAATGCATTAAGACTTGTTTTGTGGCCTCACATATAATTGTTTTTAGAGAATGTTCCATGTACACTTGAGAAGAATGTGTACTGTGCTGGTTTTGGGTGAGTTGAGTTAGCTTTTGACATGTTACATTTGTGAATACATGTAGGTGGAGATATGAGATTTTCATTTAGTGGAAAAGCCAAGGGAAGAAATTTGTTAGTGAGCTGTAAAGGGGGGTTGAGATCACAAGAATAGGCAATTTTTTTGAGAAACAGGATTTAGAGCAGCAGAACAGCCTTGAGTATATCTTTATTTAGAAGGCTGAAGGTTGAATAAAGCCTGGAGTGTTAGAAAAGGATGGAATAGTTTGACATAGACCATAGCCAAGACACTATAATATTTAGACTTTAAAGATAATATCAAAAAGAGGATATGATTAACTGAATTCAAAGTTGAGAAGTCAGCTATCTTGTTTGAGAAGGACTGCTTCTTATATTCCTTTAATAATTCACTAAAGCAAATGGAGAACAGATTCTGATTTTTTAGATTTGAGAAACATTTAAATGATGACAACTACTTAAATTATGAAATTGAAAACCACAAGTATATATTATTTTTCTTTATAGTATGAGTTTTAGAGGCTGTTAATTTGCTATTATATTAGATAAATCTAAAATAGAAGAAACTTCATATATTATCCAATTGCTATATTTGAATTCTCTAGAAGTTGTTTCTGGACAGTCTACGAAAAGCACTTGCTGGCCATGGAGGAAGTAGGCAGCTGACAGAAAGTGCTGCAATTGCTTGTGTCAAACTGTGTAAAGCAAGTACTTACATCAATTGGGAAGATAACTCTGTCATTTTCCTACTAGTTCAGTCCATGGTGGTTGATCTTAAGGTAATATGCTTATTATTTCTATACTATAAACTTTAAAAAAATTAAAAGAAAAATAATGTTCTAGTATGTTATGTCAAAGATCATTGCTAATACTAAGTTCTGAGTCTTCTTTGATAGAAGTTCATAGGACCTGCTTTTGTTATTACTATGTTCATCAGCCTAAATGGACTGAGAATATGAAGAAAACACAAAAGTAACCACTTTTCTTAAATTAGCAAAAATATACAGAGGGTTTAAAGTAATATGGAAATTAGGGCCTGAAAGGAATCATGTGTAGTATAGGAAGAATTATGTCAGACTGATGAACCACAATATTAGTGCTTTGTGCTTTTCTGGCTACTGAGTGTTACTGCCATCTAAGTAGGTAATGTGTTGATGTTATTACATATTAGTAAAGAAATGCTACATGGCTAATTAAAGCTTTTGTTTTCTATTGGGATTTTATAGAACTTACTTTTTAATCCAAGTAAACCATTCTCAAGAGGTAGTCAGCCTGCAGATGTGGATCTAATGATTGACTGCCTTGTTTCTTGCTTTCGTATAAGCCCTCACAACAACCAACACTTTAAGGTGAGAGCATTGATTTTTATCCTACTATGTTTACTGATGCTGTTATCATTTATAAATGTGAAAAGACTAGAGAGATGAATACGTTCACTTTTATCAGTATTTCTCAATATTATATATTGATGTTAATTTCAAGACCTTAAAAATCCTGTATTTTAAAAACTTTGCTGTTCTTTTTGTCTTCATTTGTGTTAAATGAACATTTTTCTCATAGAAATAATCTATTGTTTTTTCCTTGCTCTGTAGATCTGCCTGGCTCAGAATTCACCTTCTACATTTCACTATGTGCTGGTAAATTCACTCCATCGAATCATCACCAATGTAAGTCCAAAAGGTATTGCTAAATCACTAAAATTTTTTTTTGTTTCTTTGTATATTTTTTTTCCTTTTTAAGAAAGATGCTCAGTTTTCAAAAAGGTTCTGAACTTAGATGTATGTTATTGGAAGATTTCTCCTAGGTGGTTATATCTAGTAATTGATACACATTTGTATTTTTCATATTCAATCTTGACTTGAGGGACCCTACTGAGGAAGATGGAGTTAAATAAGATCCTTTAGAATGACTAAGCCTAAAACATTTATTTAGATCAAACACCTTTGAGAAAGTGCCACTGAAAATATAATTTAATATTTTCACCTTAAAGCCCTTTTTATATGATTTGAATATTCTTAGCCCTTTCACAGCATTTGATACATTAACTTGTCACCATGCCATATAAGTTAAAAGTAACAGTAGTTATGCTGTAGTCCAGCATGGCACATTTACAGAGTGATGAAACCATATTTGTACTTTTTAGTCCTCCTAAAACAAAATGAAATATTAATACACTTAAAAAGAGGTATTCACAAGATACAAACGCTTATTAGACAGAATAAGTTAACTCATTAAAAGGTACTTGCAAAACCTTCAACTCTGATGTGGGTACCTTAAATGAAAAAATAGCAAAACCTTACAAGATTTGGACTGTGGATTTTTAAAATTCTGTTCTTCTAATTATCAACAATCATGTTTTGAAGCTTCTCGGGTGTTATTTTCTGTAGTTCCATGTTTATCCATTGATAGATATTTACAATTATATGTAAATTGGATAACTTTTTCCTGTTTTCCTCCCATAAAAGGAGTGTTAATCATTGATAACTTAGTATATCGTCTTGTTTTTAATCAAATTCTATGTAAGACCATCTCTGGTGAGTTGAAAATAACCCCCCATCCTCATTTGCCTTGGATGTATTGAAATAAAAAAATGCTGCCCATATTTTCTTTTATCCTTTTCTGCAGGTGAAAAATAACTATTGATAAAGCTATTCAGTGAAACATTTAATTTTTCTCAACTGGGTGTTAGTAGGATTTTTGGAGGACAGTTCTTTGTTGTGCAGGACTGCCTTGTATTAATACATTGCAGGATATTTATTATGTTTGTATTAAAATTTTTTAAAAAAATTACTGTACTTTTGCCAACATAATAAGCCAGGACATTGTACTTTCAAGGTCTACTTTCAAGGCCATCTTAAAAAAATGATTTTTTTTCTCCCTCAGGTTTATGTGTAATTCAGAAATAAAATATTATTACTTGTTTCACCTTTGGCTTATAATTGTAAAAATATTCCATTTATTAGATTGGGTAGTTTTTCATAAATGCTTAAAATTTGTATTTAATAAACCAAAGTATATACTTTTTGATACTTTGTGGCTAGTTACTTTAATTGTGAAATATTTTTGTCTACAATTGAATATATAGAGCACTTTCAAGCATGGACTTGGCACTGCTGTAAGTGGCTGAGCTGCTCCTTTCTGGGTTTCAAGCATGCCTGGAGTTGGTACTTCATGCATGCCTCAGTGTACCTGGTGAAAGTGGTTGTGCATCCTCCTATTCTCTAATGAGTACTGCATGTGTGAAAGGTGGAGTTTGTCTGTTTCAGAGGTCAAGTCAATATGAAAATTGGTTTTTATGAAGAAAAAACTATATTGACTGATTTTTAAATATTAAGCATCAGTAATCTTTCAGTGAAATAGCTTGAAAAGGAACATAAATATTAGTTCAAAGCATCTTTTAAAGTTATGCCTTAGATAATATACTTTATCATTATAGATTGCTTGGTAAGGTGTTTCTTGTTAGGGTTTTTTGGGGTTATTTTTACCTCTTTGGTTTGAGGATAATAGATAATGAATATGAATTATTTTCTGACTGAAAAGGACTATTTATAAAGTAAATAAACAGATTTATGAGATTGACTATTACAGAGTCTCACTGAAGATATTTGTTATGGAAATATTTTATGTCTTGAAATCACATGAAATTTTTCTAAGATATTTGAACTCCTGATTTTAAATTCATTTGTAGTGTAAGATTCCTTTTTAAATGATTCTTGGTTCAATGACCCTCATAAGGTCTCCTCTTCCAGGGTTCTTTAGCCTCAGTTCACATATTTAAAAAAATTATCACATTCTCAAATAATAGAAGAGTTTTACTGATGTGTTTTTGAAGGTTTATGTAGAAGTCGTAATGGTGTTTGGAGTTTTATTTTACTTTTGTGAAATATACCATACTCAGTTAATAAGTACTATGTTTAAAATATTCTGTTTTTTCACAGGAATTCTTAAAGTATATCCACTATTTGAATTTTATTATAATGAAAGTTTTTAGCAGTTTCTAAAATGATACTTATACTGTTACCTTTTTTATTATGATGTGCCATGAGTTGAATTATACTTACAAAGATCTATGTTATATACTTAATCTTTATAGGCTTACTTAGGTTAAATTAGGTATATAATTAGGAAATTAAAAAAGTAATATACACATATGAACCAGTTATCTTAGCCATCACTGGCACATGCTGTAGCTGGTGTAGTATTTTATTTCTGTTTTTTCTCTATGGCAATTTATTATAATTTACTTATAGATAACTTACATATTGAGGATGAAATGAACTCTTTCTCCTGAGAGGTTGTAGTTGAAAAAATTATTTCCAAGGCATTTGAAAATTATTTAATCTCTTGAGGAATTGCCACATAATTTGCTCATATAAGTATTGCTGCTTGGCAATAAACTTAGTATTTTCAAGGAAAAAAAGAATAAATATATTTTAATTGACTGGTTTTCAGAAAGGACATACTTAGTAACTGCTCAGAATACTAAATTTTTTTACTAACTACAAGATGTCTATTTTTAGTACTTCTTTGAAAATGTATCTTTGACTTTAAAATGAATGAATTAATATGTTATGAAAAATGGAAGTTATAAAAATCACTAAATCTGAAGCTTAATAGTTAATTTGTAGGATATACCTGGTACCATGGTAGAGTTTCAAGAGCTATCAGAAATGACACAGTAATTTGGATAGAATATTTTATGGGATGCATTTTTCTTTCTCAGTTTCTGACAAGATTTTATAGGGTATGGAGGGTGAGGAGGACCCTTCACTCAGTGCACTTTGTGATTATTTAGTTTTTTGTTACTTTAACCTGATGAATACAAGCTGTATAATTTAATAAATACAAGGAAATCAAGTTTGCATTCATTGCTTTGGGCAGGTCAGATGATCAAATTGCTCAATGTTTGTGGAATCCATTATATAATCAAACTAAAAATTGATCATTTATAGTAACTATCTTAAATAAAGAGTTGAGGGAAAAACATAAATACCTATATTGTCCAAAAAAAAAAATGTTTCTTTCCTTACAGCTTTGAGATCCCTTCCAGAGTGGAATTCAGTATTCAAATTGTGTATCATCAATTGTTTTTATATTTTACTGTCCAATAAATAGAGTTTGTAATCCACAGTTTTGGTTAAGATAATATAACTTGATGTTACTCAAAATATCCTGAGAATCATGAATGAAGAAATTAAATGTTGAGACTTTAATTAGCTTAGTTTTGAATGAGAAGGAATCTGGGAATGGAATGTGTAGCTATTAAATCCCTCATCTACTATTTGAATATATTATCGTTCTTCCAGATGTTTTCTATAACAATACTATAAATTGGAAACCTATATTTTAAGTTGTTCTATATCATGCATACTCTACATATGTAGTGAAAATTCATCCATTTATTTTTTATTAATAGACAAACTTTATAGATTCAACGATTTTCATAATTGTCACTTTTTGTAATATGTCGATTCATTCATTTTAAAGTAAAAGTTAGACACTTTCAAATAAAATAGACACTGAAAACTAGAAATCAAAGCTAAACAGGCTAAACTGAAATAGAAAAATGTTTATATAAAATAATTAAAAAATATTTAGGATTAGTTTGTCTTTGTTTATGGTGATTGTTAGTCTCCCATGTATTGTGCCATCATTGCAAATCAAGTTAAGATTACAGATTTACTTACTAATATCTCATTTACTAATTTTGTGTTGTAATTATCATTGTTGTTTGTAAGCATATAAGTAATGTTTCCCACATATTCTTTCAATATTGTGTTGAACCACTAATCTCTTTTAAAGCTTTGATAATAGCATTCTTATGTGGGGAAATATATACCATATATGCATGTGTTTCAGAAATGTGTAAAACATTAAACTTTAAAAAAGAAAAAGATTGGCTACAGCATTAACTCTCTAAAGACCTTGTTTTTCAAATTCACTAGCTTATCAGTAAGAAAAGACAGTCTCGTATGCACATGCTTCTGAAGTGTGCAATTTGTCTCATGCTCATTATTATATTTTAAAATACATTAATATGTATGGGTTAGTGTTTGAATGAGACACCATTTGAAGACTTTAGAAATCATGGTGTGTGTTTGCATGGTCTTAGAAAGTTTGTAACAAAACAGTAAAACAAAACTGTAATGATAACCAGAGCATGCAACTCATATAACTTTGTACTTTTTCTTCCTTATGGTCTTTGTTTTTCTTCAGTCTGCATTGGATTGGTGGCCTAAGATTGATGCGGTATATTGTCACTCAGTTGAACTTCGAAATATGTTTGGTGAAACACTGCATAAAGCAGTGCAAGGCTGCGGAGCACACCCAGCAATACGAATGGCACCGGTAAGATAACTCATGAACTTTGAATCTCACCTTCTTTCTATTGCATTTTTAGTCTTTATCCCATCCCTGCTGCTTTGATTAGAGAGTTTGAATGGATCCTTCCTTTCCTATAAATGTTATAGTATATTGCAATATTGTTGAATACTAATTAATGTTTATTTTCTGCTGTTTTAGTGAGTTGAACTTACTTTTCTTAGAGAAACTTTCTCACAAAATGCTAATAAAATCTTAATGAATGTCACCTTTTTTTCTCTTTTTAAAGTTTCTTTTTCCTTTAACTTATGACTAAAAATATTTTGATTAGCTTCTAACTAATTAGCTTCTAACTAAGGGAAGCTGACTCCTGAGTTAGAGTGAATGTTCCTGGTAATGCACATTTTAGCTCATTGGATGCTGAATATTACACATAGGAAATTAGAAATAAAATTGAGAATTTTTATTTAAAATAAAAAATTTCATATTTCAGCAAGTATGCTTTGAGTGTTTAAAAATGATAGGGGTAGGCACTTTGAAATACTGAAGTTTGACTGTGTTTAAACTTAATAAAAGAAGATTGTTTTCAAAGTAGTTATTCTAACAGATTATTACTCTTTATGTGGAATTTAAAAACTCATATGGAATCAACTTAAAAATATAATTATCAGATGGTATAAATCATTTCTTGGTATTTATGTATAGCAAGAGTATTATACATGGCAACTCTTGACATTGATTGGTGGTGCTTTGTCTTCTGCTTCTTATTTTCTGTTCTTATTGGCTGCTGTCACTCACATGATCAGATGCCAACCAGTCACTGTTTTGCATGGCAGTGGGCTTCTGTGGCTGTAAGTATGACCCATTGTAACTACCTCAGAAAAGTCCTTGGTTTCTTTGACTTTTCTGTGTATAGTTACCACTGTAGTCACATCTTGTCATTTCAAATGAAGATATAGCATGTCACCTGTTGGTTTTATCTATTAAAATTATCATTTCACACTTAGGAGATAATTTAAACAGCTTCCTCCCTGGCATGCTTCCCTTTTTCCAAGTTCTCTTAGTAAAATATTTTGGTTTTATACAGTTGTGGTTCACTCTTATCCAGTTGTTAGTAATTGTTTCCAAGGATTGTTTTAGATGTGTGGTCCTCAACCCCCAACCCCTGGGCTGTGGCCCAGTTCCAGTCTGTGGCCTGTTGGGAACCTGACCACACATTACTGCCTGAGCTCTGCTCCACACCCACCTCCTCCCACAACCCCCATCCCCAGTCCATGGAAAAATTGTCTCCCATGAAACTTAGGAACTGGGCGACACAGTAGGAGGTGAGCGGTGGGTGAGCTGTCGAAGCATCATCTGTATTTACAGTTGCTGCAGCTGCTCCCCCTTGCTTGCATCACCGCCTGAGCTCCACTTACCCCTACATCCCCTGTGGAAAAAAATTTTTGTAAATTTTTTATTTCAGCACATTATAGGGGTATAAATGTTTAGGTTACATATATTGTCTTTGCCCCTACCCCGTGGAAAAATTGTCTTCCATGAAACCGTTCCCTGGTACCAAAAAGGTTGGGGACCACTATTTCAGATATTCAAATAGAGAAGCTTTCTATATCACATATTTTGGGATTATTTAGCCTAAAAAATTATAGCCAAAGGTTATGGCAATGATATTTTATTAAATATACTTTAAAATGCAAAGTTATTTTTTAGTTGACTTTTTATAATGCCAAGTACTTAATTTCTTAAAAAGTTAAAAAACAGTGTCAATATAGGTATCAGTTAGTTGGAGGTAAACATAAATAATAGCTATTTAAATGTTATTTAGCTAGACATCATTTAAAAAAATTTTAGAAAATTACTAGAAATAAATTGTTTAAAAATGATCTCAACCTATTTATTCATTCTAGAATGGTATATCTTCTGGGAAGTTAGAACTTCATTAGACTTTTTATTTTAAGTTCACTACCTTATCTGGTAGAACATTAATGGCCTACAGGAACAGGAATTGGTGGAAGGTTAATATTCACTTCCTATTTAACTTCAGTATCCAGTTTACCAGCTGTTTATAATTTTCTATGCATGTGGACTGAAAGAAAATGAATCGAAATTATTCTTTTGAACAGAGACAAAATTTAATTGGTAGTCTGAAGATATTCTCTACATTTAGAAGTTATTTTACTTCTTAGCCCTACTTATTAGCTGATTCTAAGAGCTATGTATTTTATACTACATAAAAGCCGTAATAAGAGAGGATCTCTTCTTTTGCCCCAAGGACTCCTGTGATAAGAATTTAGTTTTTATTTCTAATTAGTCTCTGAAAGTATCAATATACATTTAATTTTCAAAATTATTCTTAAGGTGCTTATATATTTATATATGTATATGAAATCTTGTATGTATGTATTTGTACATAATGGGTAAAGGACAGCTTTTTGGCTGATATTTTCATCGAGAAAATAATTAGAAATTTAACATGAAATGATTTTTTAGAATAAGAATATGTTAGGGTAAATCTCCCCCCTTATTAACTTGGCAAGTTAACAGTCCGATAGCAAATATGCCTAACACAGTGCTAATGCCAGGAAAACTTGACGAACTAAACAGTCATAGCATTTTTTCCCTTACAGAGATTCCAAGCAAAAGTCTTACAGCTTTTTGTTTGAAAATGCCTAATGATGAACTGATTACAGGTGGCCATAAAGTCTGGAAACACAGGCAAATATATATAATAAATGATTTAGAGATAATATATTACATTAGGGTTTCTCAGCCTTGGTACTGTTGACACTTTGGACTGGATAACTTTTTGTTGTAGGGGGCTGTCCTATGCATTGTGGGATGTTTAGCACCATCTCTGGCCTACACCCAATAGATGCCAGTAGTCCCTCCACCCATACCCAGTCGTGAAAACCAAAAAAGTCTCCAGATGTTTCCAGATGTCCCCTGGTGGACCACATTGCCCCCAGAACTACTGATATGTTCAGTTGGTTGCCCCTCATTTGTAGTGCCTCAAATGATTTGGGACTCTGATAAACTTGAGCCTTTAGCTTGCTGCAGAAGTAGCAGTCGAGGAGTTTAGTCTATAAAAATGTAAAATAACATCTGTATTTCAAAGCTAATAACCACTTTGTATTTTGGAGACAGATAAGACACATGTTAGAAAGAGCTGATTATTTAAAAATTTTCTCTTCAACAAAGATAGAATCATGTCCCTGTGACTTCCAGACATCATTGATCCTCTTTCTTTTGGAGCTTTATAGAACACTTCTGCTTCTTCCACACGGTAGCCCTGCAGATATTTGAATAAAGTTATCCTGTACTCCTTAGGGTTCTTTTTATATAATTTTAGCATTGGAAGAGATTTTATTATTTCAGCTCTCTTTTAAAAGTATGTGTGTTTGGTTTGTTTGTTTTGTTCTCACAGCTAAGGAAACCGAGGCCCAAATAATGTTAAATGAATTAGAAATAGTCACGTGGTTAGTGAATGGTCAGTTAGAGTTAGTTCTGAGGTTTCTGGACGTTCAGTCCGGTGTCTGTCAGATTCTTTAGTTATCTTCCCTTGCTGGCATGTTAGCTTGATGAAAGCAGGGGCTTTTTCTGAATTGTTCAGTCCCGAATCCTTGGTTCCTAGAACAGCATCTGGCATGTACTGGACATTTAGTACATATTTGTTGAATGAATGAATGAATTTTTATTTGACCTGGTTTCAAAACCCTCCTCTATCCAGTTTGCTTTTCTACTGGAATGACCAACTTAACTTTTTTTGAAGTTAAAGTGACATATTAAGATATGATTTTAGTATTCCAGATGTATAATAATTGATAAAAAACTATTAACTGACTGTGCTGGATACCATGTTTGTATTAATACAGTCTAAGATTGTGTTATTGTTTTATATTGAGCTTTTAGTTATTTAAACTCTTTGGCCTTTTTCATATGAACGTTGAACCATAGCTACTGCTTTGTACTTTTGTAGTATTTCTAAAATTTGAAATGTTTGTCTTAGCACTAACTATTTTAAAACTAAGATCTGCTTTCATAAAATTCAAGTGTGTCAATAATAGGTTTAGGAATTTTCACAAATATATATATTTCTAAACATTTTTCATCTTAAAGGAGATCCTGGTTCAGCAAATGCTTCTTACATACCTGTAATTCGGTCATATGTTCCTAATTAAATTAACATGTGGTTTGAGACCTTCTTATATACCTGAAGACTCTGGTTCATGAATTTCTTCCCAGGCATGACTGCCTCTCTACTTTGGCTAGATCACATGTACCAGCTTGGATTCCTACTAATATCTGTAATATGGAAGATCAATTAATAAATTAATGAATATTTTTTTTCTTACAATTCTAATTAAGAAATACATTTCTTCTTTAGCGAGTTGTTCCTGACTATATATAACCAACCCACTAATGGTCATGAAATCAAAAGGTGTTTGAGTTAAGCATATTTATTGGAATTTCTCTGGTCTTACATTTGATATTCGGCAGCCGTGCTGGAACAAAATTTACATGCTGATACCTGAGATTAAGAGATGACGTAATTAAACTAATGCAATCATGCATTGCTTAAAGACAGGGATACATTCTAAAAAAATGCATCCCTAGGTGATTTCATCATCATGTGAATATCACAGAGTATACTTATACAAACCTAGATGGGATAGCCTGCTACACACCTAGGCTATATGGTGTAGCCTATTGCTCCTGTGCTATAAACCTGTACAGCGTGTTACTGTACTGAATTCTGTAGGCATTGTAAATATTTGTGTATCTAACATAGAAAAGGTACAGTAAAAATACTGCATAAAATTCTCCAGAGAAAGGGACAACAGTTGAAAAAAATACTGTATAAAAGATAAAAAATGGTGTACCTGCATAGGACACTTACTATAAATGGAGCTTGCAAGACTGCAAGTTGCTTTGGGTGAGTCAGTAAGTGGTAAGTGAATATGAATGCCTAGGACATTACTGTGCACTACTTTTTAGATTTTATAAATGGTGTATACTTAGAATACACTAAATTTATTAAAAATTTTCTTCAATAATAGATAACCTTAGCTTACTTTAGCTTTTTAACTTTAACTTTTTGATTTGTAAAAACACTTAGCTTATTGCACATTGTACAGCTGTACAAAAATATTTTTCTTGGCCAGATGCGATGGCTCATGCCTGTAATCCCACAGTTTGGGAGGCCGAGGTGGAAGGATCACTTGAGGCCAGGAGCTTGAGACCAGCCTGGGCAAGATAGGGAGACTTCATCTTTCCAAAAATTTTTAAAAATTAGCTGAGCATGGTGGTGCAAACCTATAGTCCCAGCTACTTGGGAGGCTAAGGTGGGAGTATTGCTTGAGCCCAGGAGTTTGAGGTTGCAGTGAGCTATGATAACAGAACAAGACCCTGTCTCAAAAAAACAAACAAACAAACAAAAACCTTTATTTTTTCTTTATATCCTTTTTCTATAAACTTTTTTCTATTTTTAAAATTTGTGGGGTTTTTTTGGTTTGGTTTTTTTTGTGTGTGTGTTTTTACTTTTTAAACTTTTTATTCAAAACGAAGACACACACAAACATTAGCATTAGCCTAGGCCGACACAAGGTCAGGATCATCAGTATCACTGTCTTCCCCTTCATATCTTGTCCCACTGGAAGGTCTTAAGGGGCAATAACACCCATGGAGCTGTTATCTCCCATGATAACAATGTTGTCTTCTGGAATACCTGTGGAAGAACCTGTCTGAGGCTATTTTATAGTTAACTTTTTTTTATAAGTAGGACTACGCTCTAGAATAATAATAAAAAGTATAGTATAGTGAGTACATAAGCCAGTAACAGTTGTTTTTTTATCATTATTAAGTATTATATACTGTGTGTAATTGTATGTGCTGTACTTTTTATGACTGGCAGCACAGTAGGTTTATTTACACCAGCATCACCACAGATGTGAGTAGCGCATTGTGCTAGGACATTACAATGGCTATGACATCACTAGGCAATAGGAATTTTGTAGCCCCGTTATAATCTTATGGGACCACCATCGTTATATGTGGTCCATCATTGACTGAAATGTCCTTATTTGTGGCTTATGACTGTATTTACTTTTTTGGAAATGATTACTAAACAAAAGATAATTCTTATATCTGCTAATCATTCTCTGATCCTATGTTCCTGTGCAATGACTGCATCAGGAAAGAACAGTTTGTTACACTTAGTTACATCATAGTAAAAAAATTTGTTCAATGAAAGTTTCACCTTGATCTAAGGTGAAACACCTCAAAATGAGAAAAAAATAGAGTTTAATGAGAGCAAACACTAACCAGAATTTATTAAATACATTTGGTAAAATATTTGCCTTATAAAAGCAATATTTGTAAGTTTTGCTATTTCTCTTCTGTGGTGACATTCTTGAGCATAAATGTATACGTTAAATAGCTATTCTTCCCCTCTGAGGACCAAGAACCTTTAGTGTTTTTGACATGATATCAAATGCATTCCCCACACTTAAACATTGACAATAGTTGATGTGTATTGTAGATACGCATCTCCGATTTTTAACTGTGAAAGACAGCTGTTTGCTTGGACATTTTTATTATGTGTACATAGATGCTACATAGTCTACTATCTGTATTTGCATATATACCCATATAAATGCATCCATGTCAAAAACATTTTTTAAAGGAAAAAAGGAAATTTTATAAGAATATAGAGAAAGGTGATACTAGATTAAGAATATAATTGTTAGATTTTTGGTTGAATTACATCCATAATTATTTTAGTTCATCTTAGTATCTCTGTAATTGAAACATATTTTCCATGATTTAGTCTTTCTGAAAGAGTTCTATGTTTTATGAATATTCTTCAGGCAAAATGCATGCATTCTGTAACTTGAGAAGATGGAATGACACCAAAAGAAAAATCAAATATTAAGTACAGAGATTATTAAATACAGAGATTGTATAATATATTTCATCTATTCTAAGAAGCACTTATTTTTACTTTTGTCTGAAATTTCTCTGAAATTGGGGGTGTGTCTTACTTTGTATGATATTTTACAACTGACAGTGGTTTTTCATTCCTTTTGGGACATCAAATAATGGTACATCATATTGATAATGTTGAGTCTATGAAATATTTGTACGTATGTCTGGGAAATAAGTGTTTAATGAGTTGCCCAGTGTATTTATTTGGATAGATCAAATATTTTTTCCTTATATTTTCATATTTTATAAAATTATTTTTTTATTTTTATTTTTTGGAGACAGAGTTTCACTTTGTTGTCCAGGCTAGAGTGAGTGCCATGGTGTTAGCCTAGCTCACAGCAACCTCAAACTCCTGGGCTCAAGCAATCCTTCTGCCTCAGCCTCCCGAGTGGCTAGGACTACAGGCATGCGCCACCATGCCCGGCTAATTTTTTCTATATATATTAGTTGGCCAATTAATTTCTTTCTATTTTTAGTAGAGACGGGGTCTCGCTCTAGCTCAGGCTGGTTTCGAACTCCTGACTTTGAGCGATCCACCCGCCTCGGCCTCCCAGAGTATAAAATTATTTTTTACATATATTTTTTTACAACCTGATCTTAAGCCTTTAGTATTTTAACAGCTTTTCATTAAATTTTATTAGACTGATCAAGAATAATATAAATGGTGCAAAAACAATTTTCATTTTTTCTTTCTTTGTTTCTTTCTTTCCTTTCTTTTCTTTCTCTTCTTTCTCTTCTTTCTTTCTTTCGTTCTTTCGTTCTTTCTTTCTTTTCTTCAGAAACCATAGAAAGTTAGAAAGTCTACTCCACAGGCAGAGCAGAGGCAAGTTCTCCCTGCAAAAGAGAACCAGCCTGTTTTATAAGCTTAATAATATTAACCTTCTGCTTACTATTGAGTGTTTCTACTAATACATGTTTGGTGGTATAAAATGTGTATGTTTATTTTTTCAAATCTTTTTTTAATAATTTTTAAAAGTTGAATAGTTATTATTTTGAATGTCTAATTCTTAAGAGGTGATATGATGTTTCTCTTTTTGTTTTCAGAGTCTTACATTTAAAGAAAAAGTAACAAGCCTTAAATTTAAAGAAAAACCTACAGATTTGGAGACAAGAAGCTATAAGTATCTTCTTTTGTCCATGGTGAAACTAATTCATGCAGATCCAAAGCTCTTGCTTTGTGTAAGTATTTTCTATGAAATATCTCAAAGTTATGACAGTAAGTTAAGTTTGGTTTAAATGAAATGCCAAGACCATGAGGATAATTGTTAGCTAATTGTTACTGATCCTTTCTGATTGTACCTAAAACCTAAGACATCCCTAAGAAAACTAACTTATAGAGAATACTAATAGATAGATTTCTTAACCTTTCTTCTTAATTTCGTTTTTCATTAAATTAGCATACTTTGGTGAGATCTTCTGTCCTCTCTCTGTTACCAGGTTATATGTTATTCAGGCATAATCCTGGGATGGGGGTGGAGATAATGAAGCAACAATAAATCACAGTGCTTTTTACAGCTACACTGTTGGTTTTTAGAATCTCCTGTTGTTATTGTCAAATAGTTTAGCTTTTCTATACCCTTCCTGTTATCAGCCTTCTATTGTCATTGGCTCAGCCTGGAAATACTGTACTGGAAAGAGAAGGAGGTAAAAGTGAGTAGGGTTAGTACTCATTTATTGTCATAAATTACTGGTACACGGTAATTAGGAACTAATATAAATGATGCAAATGATTGATAGTTACATGAAGTAATTAAAAGCAGGGCTCTGAGACAGACAGATTGTTAAGAACACTGAAATAGTACATATAATGCCTTTAGGAACAGTGCCTACTGCATAATAAACACTAAGTGAATGTTTAGCTATTGTTACTATTTATAAGATATAGTTAATATTAACATTAACATTATTAATGCCCCAAATGTAATAGTTCTGTATTGTGAAGTTTATAGGATAACATGTTTAACTTTTGTTGAGTTTCTGTAGTCCCTGGAGAGCAGCACCAAGCAAGGTTTCTTACTGTTCAGTAACAGGTTTTTTAAAGTGCTAAGGTGCTTTCAATTTTGATGGTGTATTTTTCAAATTAATGTAATGTAGGGGTTCATAACTACAGATGTTCATGGTTTCAAGAATTCTGTGAACCCCCTGAATTTTAAAATATGTGTATATGTTGAGTAATTTTTGTGGAAGAAGAAAGAAGAGAGAGAGAAAGAATTCTCAAATCAGTGACCCCAAAAGAAGGCCTGTGATATTTGAAGCTCTTTGAAAAGCCCATTGAAATTCAGGAGTCTAATGGAATAAATAGTTAGATCTTTGTCATGGAAAAATTCCATGAAATCTGTCAATGAGACTCTGTAAAAGTCACGAAATGCTCTTTCTCTTCGTTTCTTTGTTACATATCACAACTTATTTGTGGCATTATTTCATCATGCAAGTCACATAATAATAGCATTACCCTGTTTACATGGCTTTAATTCACATCCAAAGAAGGCACCAAAGTAACTGATGTCTTTTATATTAAATATATTGTTTGAAAAAGAGTTTAAGCAAAACTTGCTATTTTCCAAGGATCATTTAAAATGGAAATTATTTTCTTTGCTGCCATCTAGTGGTTAATAACTTTTTCACTTTAAAGTTACCATTCTGAGTCTTAGTAAATAGGCTGTCTCATTGTATTATTAAAATAATGTAATTTTATTGTCTTCCATCTCTACCATCTTTGTCTTAATTTATATTACTCTCAGTTTTTCAAGACTTCTAATTTCTCAGCTCGTGTCATCTCTTACATCCCCTTAATCATTTCTGTGCACTGAAATTATGGCGATCTCTTTAAAAAGTAAATCTTACCTCACCCTTCGTCCAACTTAAAACCTTTTGTTTGAAATTGCTCTTCCTATAAAAACCAAACTTCAGAAAGATCTACAAGGTCATGCAGTCTTTCTCCTACCTACCACTTCTTCCACATCTAGCACTGTATTTTTCTTTGTCTTCTCTATTCATGATGGCCTTTCTTTCAGTCCTTCTTACTTACCATATTCCTTCATACCTGCCCTTGTATTTGCTTTTCCCTCTACCTAGAATCTTCCCTCTACTCTTCGCATAGTAATTCCTGCTAATTCTAAACTATTATCACTGCCCTAAGGAAGCCTTTCTGACTAGGCCACATTTCCCTGTTATAGGTTTTCAAAGCAGCATGTGCCTTTATAACTCCTATCTGATTTACAATTTCGTATTTGTCAGTCTGATTTCTTTTCTTTCTTTCTTTTTTTTTTTTTTTTTGAAATGGGCTCTTGCTATGTTGCCCAGGCTGGTCTCCTGGGTTCAAGTGATCATCCCACCTCAGCCTCCTGGGTAGCTGGGACTACAGGTGTACACCACTGTACCTGCTGGTCTGATTGTTTTATTGATTGATTAGAGATTGATCTCTCTCTCTGAGACCACATGCTCCTGAAGGGTGGGAAACACATCTTTTTTTCATTTTTGTGTCTTTGGTATTCATTAAATACTGAGTTATGAATGAATTTAAATGTCAGAAAGTAAGCTAACAGTTTTGAATTACAGATATACTGGGATGATGGCTTACCTTAGTTATTATAATGGGGAAGAATCTGTAGTTACAAAATAAAATATGGATGCAAATTGCATTGGCTTCACGTAAATATATCAAAGTGTAAATAGATGCTTCTATAATAAATTATGGGAAGCTTTTTATCTCTAAACACGTAGACATTCACATTTATTTACAATGTTAATTTTCTTTGCTTAGTACACTATGTTTTTCTACAATGAAAAAGACTGAAGTATAGACATCTAGAGATATGGATTCTAGCCCTCCTTTTGACACCAGCTGTGTAGATTTGGGCAGGACCTTTGTATTGGACAAGTGGGCTGTACAGAATAATCATACAGTCCTCATCCAACATGTATGTTCTTTGCCTTTGATTGCAATCACGTATAAGCTCAAAACCAAAGTTCCAAACCAAATGTATATTAGTTAGCCAGTGTACTATTGACCCCTTATCTTATTGATATGATATCTTAATGGAAAAGTTTAATATATAGTTTTTGTTTTCTCTTAGTTAGGATTTTTCCTAGACATTATTCACATTGATGAACAAATATAGATGTGGATTAAGAGAATCCCTAACAAAGGTAGTTTTGATTTTTTAAAAATTCTATTATTTTTATTGAGATATAGTCCACATACCATAAAATTCGCCATTTAAAAGTGTACAGTTCAGTGGTTTTTGGTATGTTTACAAGGTTCTGCAAACATCACCACTATCTAATTCTAGAACATTTTTATCACCCCTAAAGAAACCTTGTACCATGTAGCAGTCATTCTCCATTCCTTCCTCCCTCTAATCCCTGTCAGTTGATTTTTTCTTTAATTGGAGTTTGCTTTTTTTCTTTGCAGAATCCAAGAAAACAGGGGCCTGAAACCCAAGGCAGTACAGCGGAATTAATTACAGGACTGGTCCAACTAGTCCCTCAGTCACACATGCCAGAGATTGCTCAGGAAGCAATGGAGGTAAGAGGAAAATGAATTCTACGCTTTTGAAGGAAAAGTTATAACTATGTACATTCTTGATGTTCTTTTGGTATATGATTTCTATGAGTAGTAGGTAGATGTCCTTTCTAGACATATGTTTGTATTTATACATTGTTTTATAAAACTCCATTGAGAAAGAAGTTTATTTGCTTCATATCACACTGTACAAATTCTTATGCTTAATGAAATAATTCAAAATTTTCTAATTATAGTTGAATTTTTTAATATGTATTGATTTTTAAATTGAGACATAATTCACATACCATTAAGTACACCAGTTTAAAGTGTACATGGCAGTGGTTTTTAGTATATTCACACATTTGTGCAAACATCACCACTATCTAATTCCAGAACATTTTTGTCACCCTAAAATACAACCTCATTACTCCCCATTCCCCTATCCCTCAGCAACCACGAAACTATTTTTTGTGTTTCTAAAGATCTTCTTATTTTAGACATTTCATATACGTAGAATTATACAATATGTAACCTTTTATGTATGGCTACTTTGACTTAATGATTTCAAGGTTCCCTGGTGATGTGGCATGAATCAGTATTTCATTCCTTTTTACTACCAAATATTCCATTGTATGGATGTTGATTTTGTTTATTCATCAGTTGATGGACATTTGAGGTTGTTTCCAGTTTTTGGCTATTATGAATACTGCTGTGCACATTTGTGTAAAAGTTTTTATGTGGACATATCTCTTAGATATATATCTAGGAGTGGAATTGCTGGATCATGTGGTAACTCTTTTGATCTTTTGAGGAACTGCCAAACTCTTTTTCCAAAGCAACTGCAACATTTTATATTCCCATTACCAATGTATGAGGGTTCTAGTATCTTTGGATCCTTGCTCACACTTGCTATTGTCTATGGTTTTGATTATAGCCATGCTGATGGATGTGAATGCAGTTGACTTTTTTAAAAATTATTTTTATATTGATTACTTAATAGAGAATATGGTTTTAATTTAAATGAGTTTTCTTGAGGTATACTTTATATAAAATAAAATCATATAAGATTTATAGTATTTTTAATCACCCTAGTAAGATCCCCTATGTCCTTTTACAGTTAATACACCCACCCCCTGTCTCAGAGAACCACTGGTCTGATTTCTATCCCTCTAGGTTAGTTTTGCCAGTCTAGAAATTCATATGTTGAATCTTAGAGAATGTATTCTTATTTTTCTGTCTTCTTTCACTCAGCAAGTTTTTGGGATTCGTCCATGTTGTTGCTGTGTTGCCCAGGCTGGTCTCTTGGGTTCAAGTGATCCTCCCACCTCAGCCTCCTGGGTAGCTGGGACTACAGGTGTATACCACTGTACCTGCTGGTCTGATTGTTTTATTGATTGATTAGAGATTAATCTCTTCTCTCTGAGACCACATGCTCCTGAAGGGTGGGAAACACCTAGCTCCTTTTTTTATTGTTGATCAGTACTCCATTGATGATTATACCACAGTTTATTCACTTGTTGATGGGCACTTAGGTGTTCATATCCATTACTGCCCAAAGTTACCTTGTATTCCTTTGTAGTGCCTGCCTCCTTACCTCCCTCCCTACCATTCTTACCCCTTGCCTGTCCCCTTTCCTCCTTTGCAACCACTGATTTGCTTTCTGTTACTATAGATTAGTTTGCATTTTATATAAATGGAATCATAAAGTATATACTCTTTTTGTGTGTCTTTAACTCAGCATGATTATTGTGATATTCATCTATGTTGTTGCATGTTAGTAGTTTATTTCCTTTTGTTGAAGTTCATGCCTTCTTATGTTGTATAGTGTTCCATTATATGAATATAGCATAATTTGTTTATCCATTTACCTGTTGATGGACATTTGTATTGTTTCCAGTTTGGGGCTATTACAGATGAATCTTCTAGGATCATTTAAATATGAATCTATATGACAACATATGCTTTCATTTCTCTTGGTAAATAACTAGGAATGCAAAAATCTTACTGTGTGGTCTTTACAAGAGGTATAGCTTAAATATAAGGACACTGGAAGATAGACAGTACAAGGATAGAAAAATATGCCCAACAAACACTAACCCGAGAAGGCTGGTGTAATATATAGAGTTTAAAGCAAGATATATTACTAGAAATGAAGAGGGACATATTATCGTTACAAAGAGATCCAACCCATCCAGAAAATAAAACCATGTATGAAGCTAATAACAAAGCTTCAGAATATATAAAGCAAAAATGTATAAAGCTTCAAAATATATACAAATATATAAAGTAAAAGGAGCTATGTAGTCCAATTATAGTGGGATACTTAAGCACACTTTCCTCAAAATCTGATAGAACAAACAAGAAAAAAAGGTAAGGAATAGAAGATTTAAGCAACATGATTATCAAATTTGACTTACTTGACATATATAGAGCATTACACTCAGCATTTTGAAGTACACATGGAACATTCACTATATCCTAAGCATAAAGCAAGAGCCAACAGTTTCCAAGGGATTGAAATCATTCAGAATATTTTCTTGTGATCACAGTGGGGTTAGGCTAGAAATCAATAACAAAAAGATTTATGCAATGTCAAATGACTATACTATGTTTTCATTTATACTCTGCTATTAGGATGTAAATTAGTATAACCACCATTAAAAATTGTTTTGCAATATCTACTTAAGCTAAACGTAGCAATTCCAGTCCTAGGTATATATCCAATAGAAATGCATATGTACATTTACCAAAAGACATATGTAAAAATATTAATATGTAATTTGTAATAGCCCTCTAAACTGGAAATAATCCAAATATATCATCAGTATAATAGATAATTTTGGTTATATACATTCAGTTGAATGCTATATAATAAGAAAAAGAATGAGCCACTGCTAAATGCAAAACATGGATGAATCTCACAGGCATAACATTGAGTGAAAATAGCCAAAAACAAATAGAACACGCTGTATGATTTCTTACATATAAAGTTCAAAAACACGCAAAACTTATCTATGGTGTTGGAAGGCAAAAGAATAGCTATCTTCGTGAAAGGCTAATGACCAGGAGTGGATGTGTAAAAAGCTTCTGCGTGTTGGTAATGTTGATGTGGGTAGTAGTGGGGGTATATACTTAGTGAAAATTCACTGATCTATAATCTAAAGATTTGCTATCTTACTGTACATACTGTATGCTTCAGTAAAAATATTTATAAAAATGTTTCGGCCGGGCGCGGTGGCTCACGCCTGTAATCCTAGCACTCTGGGAGGCCGAGGCGGGTGGATAGCTCAAGGTCAGGAGTTCGAAACCAGCCTGACCAAGAGCGAGACCCCGTCTCTACTAAAAATAGAAATACATTAATTGGCCAACTAATAATATATAGAAAAAATTAGCCGGGCATGGTGGCGCATGCCTGTAGTCCCAGCTACTCGGGAGGCTGAGGCAGAAGGATTGCTTGAGCCCAGGAGCTTGAGGTTGCTGTGAGCTAGGCTGACGCCACGGCACTCACCCTAGCCTGGGCAACAAAGTAAGACTCTGTCTCAAAAAAAAAAAAAAAATAAATAAATGTTTCAGCACTCATTATGTAAAATCATTGCTTATATTTGTTTATATTGCTGTTGACCCTATAAATTAGTACATTTCTTGTATTCTTTTTAGAAGGCTGACAGTATTTGGCAGGAGCTATATAAATATTTCAATTTTTTGTTCCAGTAATTCAATTTCTGTGATTTTCTAATCTTATGAATACAATTCAAAAGGAAAAAGCTACACATATAGATGCTCATTACTCTTATTTATAATAGGAAAATATTAAGAGAACTTTATTCACTAGTGAGAGAATGGGTTAATATTCAATAACAAGAGAATGGCATTTCTACTTGAGCTGTTAAACATTTATTAAAACCTGTGTAGCTCACACAGCAATATGAAAAAATATTTATGAAATGTCAAGTGAGTATTGTGTTTACAGCTTTGTTAAAATACATACGGAAAGGCCGGGTGTGGTGGCTTACTCACGTCTGTAATCCTAGCACTTTGAAAGAACAACATGGGAGAATCACATGCGGCTAGGAGTTTGAGACCAGCCTGAGAAACATAGTGAGATCCCGTCTCTACAAAAAATGCAAAAATTAGCCGACTGTGGTGGCACGTGCCTGTACTCTCATGTACTAGGGAGACTGAGGCAGGAGGATCTCTTGAGCTCAGGAGTTTGAGGCTACCATGAGCTATGATGGGGCCATGTACTGCACTCTAGCCTAAGCAACAAAGGGAGACCCTGTCTCCAAAAAAAAAAAATGTATATATATATATATATGGAAAATTTAAAAAGAAAGGGAACGTGGAAAGAAAATCATATTAAGATGGGGAAAGACTAACACATTTTCTTTCAATATTTAAAAAAAAAAGCTTGACAAAAATATAGAGAATTTGTCACTTGAAAAAACTAAAGTGCCAGAAATCGTACCAAATTTTTACACGGTAGTGACAAAACTGAAGTTTAATTTGTATTGTTTATTCTTGATATGAAGAGTTTTAAATTATATAACTTTTGAAGATTCTCACAATAAATTGCAATTTTCACTAAATATTTAAAAGTAATTACAATAAGAGTGTTTGAAATAATATAGATCTGGTCTTTATATACTTTGTAAATTTTGGACTTATAAAGTGATCTAAGGTTAAACATTTACATATCTTTTCCCAGTGTGAAGTAGGTTATCAATGCAGTGATTTGCAGTTCATGCATTTGATATGGTTTTAAAATAAGAAATAGTTTTCATTGTTTGTTCCAAATAGTGTTTTCTTGGAGTTTTAATAAAAGGCTTTAAAGTTAGAGAGTAAAGAAATCATCAATATGTTTGACCAAGGACTGAAAGAAATGTGCGGAGCTCAACGGTGTTTGTTGGGGGTTGGGGAAGCATTGTGGGATTGGAGTTAAGGTAGGATCATTTTGAAGGGAGAGTCTATGTTTTACTTTTTATACCTTTTTTTTGTGTGTGATAGGATCTTGCTCTGTTGCCCTGGCTGGAGTGCAGTGGTGCAATCATAGCCCACTCTAATCTAGAACTCCTAGGCTCAAATAGTCCTCCTGGGTAACTAGTACTACAGGTTTGTGCCACCACACTGGCTAATTTTTAAATTTTTTGTAGAGATGGGGTCTTGCTACATTGCCCAGGCTGATCTCTAACTCCTGGCCTCAAGCAATTCTCCTGCCTAGGTTTCCCAAAGCACTGGAGTTACAGGTGTGAGCCACTGTGCCCAGCCTACTTTTTATACCTTTGATGGTTTTATATATTTTTTTTTTTTTTTTTTTGAGACAGAGTCTCACTCTGTTGCCCAGGCTAGAGTGAGTGCCGTGGCGTCAGCCTAGCTCACAGCAACCTCAAACTCCTGGGCTCAAGTGATGGTTTTATAAATAGTAATTTATATGTTGTACATTTTAAATAAATTATTTAATTCCTGTTAATGTTCTGTGAGCCAAGTTCCAATTTCAGTTCTATGGTCAATTGAATTACGTTGGGATGAATTGTCGTCTGCCATAAAATACAAAGTCTGTTTCACTTCCTCGCTCTTTGAAAAATAATTTATCTTTTCTGTTACAAAAGAATTTGTGGCAAATGAGATGATTTCCACTTTAACTTTGCTGTGTGTATTTTTGGTGAGCTCTCCTTGGGGATTCACTTTTTGTTTCATAGAATTCTTTAATACGCATGGAAATCATTTTGTTTCTTAAAGCAGTTTTTACAGTCATATATTGTTCTGAATTCTTCAGTCTTTTACTTCATATGTGCCTGTTTTTAGAGTAAGAATGATGGAAATAAAGTGATTTCCTTCTGCATATATTATTCCCTAGAGATTTATGTTCTCCAGAGTTTTTCTTTTTTACTTTTTACTGTAAGTTGAGGCTATAAATTAAATAGCTCACTTTTTTTTTTTTTAGCATTTTAAACATAAGTACTCCAGTGTTGCATTTACCAAAAATGTTTTGACTGAGTCTTCTCTCTTTCTCTCTGTTTTAAAATTCAGGCTCTGCTGGTTCTTCATCAGTTAGATAGCATTGATTTGTGGAATCCTGATGCTCCTGTAGAAACATTTTGGGAGATTAGGTAGGTATATGTACTTTTATTTTTAAATTCAATTTTAAAATTTAATTTTTTAATTTAAATATCAACTCTGCAGTACTTAGTTCATTGTAAAATTTTACTTATACTTCCAGAAGTTTTATGATTTTATATTTGATTTGACTCAAAATTATTAGAATATTTCTTATTTTAACTGTAGAACAGTGTTATAGCAATTTAGAGAATAAATTTTTAAACATAGTGGTATATTTTATCATGCAACCATAAGTACTGTCATTTGGTGTATTATCTTCTGTTTCAGATTTCTGTGTAGTTACAACTAGATTTTCATAGCTATAAGCCTAAAATGATAAAATTTTATAACAATCATTTTTTTCAGTTTTTTAAACTATGATCTTTTATAAATTTTCCATAATACCAGTGCTTTTGATGAATGAATTAATAGTGGACATCTGCTTAGAAGGCAAAAATACATATAGAATTTTAGTCAATTTCCTAGGTTATATAAATTATTACCTTTTAATAGCATAAAGTCACCACACTGAGGAGAATATAGATGTATAAACCTCAAGTTTACCATTATCTTATAGAAATGGGTTTGCTGAGTCACTTGGCAGCTGAGTTAAATCTTAAAGTCTAGAGCAGTGCTCTCCAATGGTAATATAATGTGATCCACATATATAATTTAAAGATTTTCTAGTTACCACATTGCAAAGCAAAAATAAATAGGTAAAATAATTTTAATAATATATTTTATTTAACCCAGTATATAGATACATATCTTAGAATATTATAATTTTAGCATGTAATTAATATAAAATTTATTGAGATATTTTTATTTTTTTATAAAGTCTTCAATATTTGGTATGTGTTTTATACTTACAGCGTATCTCAGTTTGGACAAGCCATATTTAAAGTGCTCAATAGCCGTATGTGGCTGACTAGTGGCTACCATGTTGGACAGTGCAGCTCTAGAGTCAGGATCAAGAAGCTTGTTCTCTACAGGGCCAGATAGTAAATATTTTAGGTTTTGTGGGTCATGCAGTTTCTGTCATAACTATTCAGTTCTGCCTTGGGAGCGTGAAAGTAGCCATAGACAATATGTGAATGACTGGATGTGGCCAGTCCATTAAAACTTTATTTATAATAGCAAATGGTGGGCTGGATTTGGCCTGTGGGTCATTGTTTTCAGAACTCATGCTCTAGAATACGAAGTTTATATATAGTCTCTGCTGTGTATGTGGTTTATCGTTTGCTTTTATGTCCACTGCAAGGATGGGCTACATGGATGAAATATTGGGAGTTTGATGAAACATAGGGGGCTTATAAGTACTTGCTTTTTAAGTATAACCTGTAGACTTACTTCCTTTGATTATGGTGCTATTGACATTTTGATAACTATTAAAACAAACCCTGCATTGGAAATTAAGGTTCACCAAACTTATATCCATTGTGAGATAATGCCTTTCTTATGTACAGGTTATATCTGTATTAGATTATGTATTGATGATGCTGGTAACAATGAACTTTTTGTTACTGCAGCTCACAAATGCTTTTTTACATCTGTAAGAAATTAACTAGCCATCAAATGCTTAGTAGCACAGAAATTCTCAAGTGGTTGCGAGAAATTTTGATCTGCAGGAATAAATTTCTTCTTAAAAATAAGGTAAGCAAAATTACATTTTTAAAGATGGAAGAACATTTGAAATGATAATGAGGAGCAATTAAGGAAGTGTTTATTAACCAAATTAGGTCCTACTTCAGCTCCTTTCTCCTACAAAATTCTCAAAGGGACATATATGTGTAGAGGAGAATGGCTGGCAAATCAACATTTTAAAAATTATTCTGAGGCTTTGGCCTTAAAGCCACAATATTGATGAATTGTAGGTAAGTTAAGGAGGTCTCTATAGGGCAAGCCTAGAAGGAGTAGTGGCTGCTATAACGAAAGTAGGTTGAGGAGCATATTCTCTCTTTACTCTCAAGTTCATACATAAGACTTGTCTCTTATGGCTAGGCTAGTTCAGAGAATGTTATCTATCAAGAAGCTAAAGGGAACAGGTTGACATTCCTCAATCTAGGTTTATTTATATTCCTCCCATAAAAATTTCACCTCTTGAAAATACAACAGACTTCTTCCTTAGGGTGGAGTGAAACTTTTTGATCCTGAACTATTGAAACATGGTGAGGTTGTGAGGGATAAAGAAGAGCCTTAAATATGTTTAACATATAGTTTCTATTAATATAATTAATCAATTTAAGAATTCTATTGTATGGTTTTAGAAACACTTGACTTAATGAGTTTTTGTTCAGTCCTACAATCATAGCTATGAGAGATCTTAAATGTACGAAACTCATATGCTTTTCAGTGCCATGCAGCTTGTTAAGTTGTCTCTGTTTAGAAATGGACTAATGGTGAGATGGGTTTGTTCACATCTGGCTTATCTTAGTGTGCTAATATAGTGGAATTTGGCATTATTCCACAGATAGGGAAAGAGATTAGACTTCAGAGTTTCATCCCCTTGTTTATGGTATAATCTCCAGAGTATAAACATTGGTAATCCGTAATGAAAGTATAGTGCTCTGATAGGCAAAGTCACTCTTGTGACATACTTGGTGTGTATACTAATGTTAATTACTGGCCCAGAAGAACTTAAAAGAGTCAACTTACAATTATCCTGACATGGCACAGGATAAAATATTGTGGGAGGAAATCTTTGTTGTTGAGACTGCGCTATAGTTTTGATACATTAGATTTATATTGTTGTTGTCCTTGTGTCCATGTTAGCCTTAATTTATATTTCTAGAATCTGCTGTTTTTGATTTGGAGAATGGAAAACTAAGAGGAATTTCAAAGACATTGAGCAAACATTATTCATCCTAATGGGTTTCTAATGAACAATCCTCAAGGTGGGAAGTAGGGATTAAGAGGAGAGGTTTTCCAAGTTTCAAACAGAAAGACAACTCAACATTGTTTATTCTTCTTGGTTGTCAGTTCTTTGGTAGAGCTTATTTTTTTCTTTTTTATAGCAGGCAGATAGAAGTTCCTGTCACTTTCTCTTCCCTTATGGAGTAGGATGTGATGTTCCTTCTAGTGGAAATACCAGTCAAATGTCCATGGATCATGAAGAGTTACTACGTACCTGTACTCCTGGAGCCTCTATCCGGAAGGGAAAAGGAAATTCCTCCATGGTAAGAAGCTGCTTTTGTAATTTTTCTATATCATCATCTGTGCTCTATTTTTTATCAAATAGACTTTGGTAAATTTCAAGTAGGTAAGATAGTAATGGTTAAAAACTGCTTAGATTCTAGTTCTGTCACTGCTGTTTGTGGAACCTTGGGCAAGTTCTTAACATCCCTGTGCCCAAGAGTCTGAACTTTAAAATGGAGATAATAATTCCTCGCCAGGCATGGTGGCTCGCGCCTGTAATCCTAGCACTCTGGGAGGCCGAGGCAGGAGGATTACTTGAGCTCAGGAATTCGAGACCAGCCTGAGCAAGAATGAGACAAGAAAAAGGAAAAAAAAATCATAAATAAATAAAAATTAGGGCTACAAAAGGTTTTGACCTGGGAAAGAAACTATTCTGTAATGATTTGTTATTTTCACTTGTATTATGATTTTTTTATATTTAAAAGGAATTATATACACAAACAGAAATCACATAAACACTTATCTACAACATCAAGCAAAATACTTGGTTTTTATCCCAGTAAATCTGTACCTTTGTTAGTTGGTACAACTTCTAAACTTCTTGGGTATGAATGGTTTTTCTTACAGGGAGGAGGTTTATAATAATTAGTTATCAATTATAGCTTATAAGTGTCAAGTACTATTTACACATCATCTCATTTAATCCTCACAACTCTGGAGCAGGAATTATTATCCCATTATTTTCTTATTTGAAGAGGTGTAGGGGGTTGAATTCTGTTACATGTTCATTATTGTGCAGTGGTAGAGTCCGGGCTTTTGGTGTACTGGTAACCTTGAGTAGTGTCGATTGCACTCCATAGGTGATTTTTCATCTCTCCCTCCCTCACTGTCCACCCCTCACCCCTTTTGAGTCTCTAATGTCCATCATACCACTCTGTGTGCCTTTGTGTAGCCATAGTTTAGCTCCCACTTACAAATGAGAACCTGTGGCCTTTATTTTTCTGTCCCTGGGTTACTTCACTTAGGATAGTGGCCTCCATCCAAGTTGCTGCAAAAGCCATTATATTATTTCATACTTTCTTAATGCTGAGTAGTACTCCATGGTGTATGTATACTACATTTTCTTAATACACTCATCAGTTTGTCTGTTTTTTAATTTTTTTAATTTTTTTATTTTTTTATTTCAGCATATTATGGGGGTACAAATATTACGATTATGTATATTGCTCATGCCCCCCTCACCCCTCGAGGCAGAGCCTCAAGCATGACCATCCCCAAAACATTGCACATCTCAC
>VBSM01003215.1:32842708-32859578 GCA_008086735.1 Cheirogaleus medius | reverse complement strand
TGATATCTCATTGCAGTTTTGATTTGCATTTCCCTGATGATTAGAGATGTTGTACACTCATCAGTTGATAGGCACTTAGGTTGATTACATATCTTTGCAATTGTGAATTGTGCTGTGGTAACATACAGATACTGGTATCTTTTGGATATAATGATTTCTTTTCCTCTGGATAGATATCTAGTAGTGGGATTGCAAGGTCTAATGGTAGGTCTACTTTTAGTTCTTTGAGAAATCTCCATACTGATCTTCATAGAAGTTTTACTAATTTGCTTTCCCCCCAACAGTATGTAAGGGTTCCCTTTTCACAGCATCTACACCATAATCTATTATGTTTTTACTTTCTAATAGCCATTCTGATTGGAGTAAAATGGTATCTCATTATGGTTTTAATTTACATTTCTCTGATGATTAGTGATGTTGAACATTTTTTATGTTTGTTGCCATTTGTGTATCTTGTCTTGAAAAATACCTGTTTGTCCACTTTTTAAGGGGATTGTTTGTTTTTTTTCTTGCCATGTTGTTTGAGTTCCTTGTAGAGTCTGGATAATAGTCATTTGTTGGACACACAATTTACAAATATTTTCTCTCATTCCATAAGTTGTCTATTTACTCTTTTGATTCTTGAGCTGTGCAGAAGCTTTTTAGTTTAATTAAATGCCATTTGTCTATTTTCATTTTCTTTGCATTTGCTTTTGGGGTCTTAGTCATAAATTCTTTGCCTAAGCCAATGTCCAGAAGAGTTTTCCATAGGTTTTCTTCTAAGATCTTACATTTGAGTCTTTACTCCATCTTGAGTTAATTTTTGTATACGGTGAGAGATAGGGATCCAGTTTCATTCTTCTGCATATGTCTATGCAATTTTCCCAGTTTCATTTATTGAAAAGGGTGTCCCCAGTGTATGTTCTTGTTGACTTTGTCAAAGATTAGTTGGCTGTAATGTAAGTATGTGGCTCTATTTCTGGGTTTTCTGTTCTGTTCCATTCATCTATATGTCTATTTTTATACCATTACCATGCTGTTTTGGTTATTGTAGCCATGTGTATAGTTTGAAGTCAGACAATGTGATGCCTCCAGTTTTGTTCTTTTTGCTTAGGGTTGATTTGGCTGTTCAGGCTTTTTTTTTTTGGTTCCGTATGAACTTCAGAATTGTTTTTTATAATTCGGTGAAAAATGACATTGATTATTTTGACCCAAGTGGTCTGTGTTGGTGTTACTAGTAAGCTAGTCCCCAGTCCCACAGCTGCCTGTTACAGGGTGGTGGATAATGTCTTAAGTGTGCTTAGGAGAGCTTGGTCTTTCTAGTCCGTTCCCAGCCAGGTGACTACTGCGGTCCTGTCACCTTGAACTTGGCCCAAGGGTATTAAACTCTCAAAATGGCGCTGAGTATGGGCCTGCAATCAAAGAGGGCAGGGCTCCTTTCAGACAAGCAGCATGAGCAAGAGACTGTGGGGAATGCTGTCCAGTCATGTCTCAGTCGCACAGGAACCTGTAGCATGGAGGTGGGAATTGTTCTAGGAGTAGGTCGGAAAGCTTGGGCTCCCCTTTCTCTCCTCATTTGGGCAGTGCTGCAGCCACATCATCCCAAACTCAGCCCAAGGGTGGATCACTGCCTCACTTCAAACTCCCAAAATGGCACCCTGGGCTGATGACCAAAAAGGGCAGAGCCCTTCTCAGACAGGCTGCCATGGCAGGAAACTGGGGAGTGCAGTTTGCCTGAGACTCAGTGTCACAACAGCCAGATGCAGGATGGTAGACACCATCCCAGATGCATGCTAGAAAGCCTGGTTTTCCCCAGGTAGGTGGGCTGCAGCCATGTCAAGCCCAAACTTGACCCAGGGGTAGGACACAGCCCAGTGTCAGCCTCTCAAAATGACACCTTGGACCTGAGTCCAGAAAGGTTGGGCCCCACCCAGGCAGGCCACGTGGGTGAGAAACTGTGGAAAATTCTGTTCGTATCTCAGTCTCAACAGTAGCCCACAGCATGCTGGTAGGGACCTTCCCATGGGGACATGGGAGCACCTAGGCATGTCTGTCCCTCCTTGGGGTTGTGCAGTGGCTGCAGGCATGCCCACAGTTCCAACAAAGCAGTATGGTTTTTACTGTTGTCCTCTTTACCTGCAGAGTTTGTATTTGTTTTGTAAAGGAGTTTTTCCATTTCGTGTTTAAGCAATATGTAATTTAGAATCAAATATATCTTCTACAGCACTGTTTAGTTCTTCTTTATGCCCTTATTTCAAACAGTGCCGCAGTGTACTTATTTTATTTCTTCCCTATAGTACGTAGATAGAATTTCCTGTTACTTCTTCTTTTGTCATTTATGATTGACTAGGAAGTACATTATATTTTTCCTGTAGTAGATTTATGTTGTGATGTTTTACCAGTATCCATGTTAGACTTTATTTACATTTCTGGAATCTGGACTAGGATAATACCTATTTGCATTAAAATTGGACAGATAGTAACATTATGTTGGTCCAAATAATCTCATTTTTCGTTTAGACAAGATATTGGGAGTGGGGCTGAAAAATTCCTATCATGATTAGAGGGGAAAGCTCTTTAATACATGCTGATATATATGGTACAGTTTATTGCATTATTGAGTTTTATGAATAAAGTTACCTAAGTTGCAAATTTATGCCTCCCACCCCTGGCTACCAGGATAGTGCAGCAGGATGCAGCGGAACCCCACCAATATGCCGACAAGCCCAGACCAAACTAGAAGTGGCGCTGTACATGTTTCTGTGGAGCCCTGACACTGAAGCTGTGTTGGTTGCCATGTCCTGTTTCCGCCACCTCTGTGAGGAAGCGGATATCCGGTGTGGGGTGGATGAAGTGTCGGTACACAACTTCTTGCCCAACTATAACACATTCATGGAGTTTGCTTCTGTCAGCAATATGATGTCAACAGGTAAGGTAAATGTGGATAATGTTTTTTTTTAGTCAGGATGCCTCAAATTACATGAATCTGATTGTGTTAGGAATGTGTTTAAGGTTACTACTTTATAAGTTTACTGGGCTAATTCAAATAGCTTACTTGAAATCCTTTTCTAAACAAGGAAGGGTGAAAATAAATAGCATTTAAAATAAATTCTCTCTGACTTTTTAATATGCTATACATTTTTAAATAACTGGCAGTATAGATTACTATCAATTTAGATTGTATAATTTACTCTGCCTGAATTGTATGTAGTGAAATTTTAAGCACATCGGCATATGTTTTGAATAAATCATAGGTGAGGATAGCTATTTTATGCTGCGGATGTAGTGGGGTCCAAGATATACCTTTCCAGTGAGGTTGCTGAAAGGAAATTTTTGGCTTTGTTTTTTGGAGCATTTCTTCTATTCTTCCCACTCTGCCTTCTGGGTGGGGCTTGTCATATTCTTCCTTGGCAAGCAGGGCTCTCAGTGCAGTAACTTGATTTGCTGTTGTCTTTGCTTAGGGAGAGCAGCACTTCAGAAAAGAGTGATGGCACTGCTAAGGCGCATTGAGCATCCCACTGCAGGAAACACTGAGGTATGCCCTTAGCAACAGAAACCTCTTAGAAGCCTCATGTTACATGCATGTGATCTGGAATAGCTTTTGAAACAAATCTAAGATGTGTGCATACTACAAGTAACATATTTATGCTATGCGCCAAGTTTGAAACTTAGCTGTAACCAGTTGATTTTTAGCTCTAGGCTTAAAGTGATAATTGCCTTCTTTTTAGGCTTGGGAAGATACACATGCAAAATGGGAGCAAGCTACAAAACTAATCCTTAACTATCCAAAAGCCAAAATGGAAGATGGCCAGGTGAGTTTGTAAAGCTGATTTTGTACATTATTTCATCTGCTAATCATACATGCTTCAGTAATCTTTTGTGAGTTACTCCTTGCGTAAGCATATAGTTGTACTAAGACTGATATTTAATTGTGGTTCATCTAGACCTGCACTATCTAATATGGTAGCCACTAGCTACATGTGACTATTTAAATTAAATGTTAACTTACATTAAAATTAAATATGATTAAAATTTAATTCCTTGGTCATAAAGTAGCCACATTTCAAGTATCCAATAGCCACATGTGGCAATTAGTTACTATATTAGACAGCAGGGGATATAAAATGTTTCCATTGTTGTAAAAATATTGGGCTGTACTTCTAGAGACCATTTAAAGGGGCAATAGAGGTAGAGAAAAATAAATTAAAATTGAAACAGTCATTTTGCTATTTTGTCAGGTATTCTGATTGAGGGATCTGATGGTCAAAAGATTGAATCCATAGGTTAAATGAAATTTTAAAAGTTGGACATTTTATCCATCTACTGTCAACTGTATTATCACCTAGTACTTCAGAAATTAACATTTAATTGGTATTTTTGTGTATTTGATTTGTAAGGTCCATATTACTCTCATTAGGTGTTTTTTAAAAACTTTGATTATTCTCCCATTGCTTTTTTTCCTGTCATGCTTAAATAGAATTAAAAAAATGTTTTTTTGTGAAGCAAAATTGTGTACCTAATATTTATTATTTGGAGAAGACATGTAGCTTTAGAATGAAAGCTTTTAACTGTTTAATTGATTCATAATTCACATAGCATACAGTTTGCCTATTTAAAATGTCCAATTCAGTGACTGTTTTTAGTATATTCACAGAGTTGTACAACTGTCACACAAATCAATTTTAGAACATTTTCATCACCTCAAAAAAAAACCCGTTAGCAATCTCTGCCCCTTAACCTTCTGCTTTCCTACCTCTCTGTCCCCAACCCCTCCAGTCTTTGGCAACCATTAATTTGTTTTCTGTCTCTGTAGATTTGCCAAAGTAGGCAAATCTGTTTTTTATCAATGAATCTGTGGGCTTTTGTAACTGTTTTCTTTCACTTAACATGTTTTTAAGGTTCATCTTTGTGAATCAAAGCTTTTTAAAATAAATTTGTTTTTCTAGTTCGATTATATTAGTCTAACGAAAATATATCAGTGCCTCTTTAAAAATATATAGAGTAATTTCAGGTTTTGAATTTTTAAATGTAAAACATATACATTTGTTATGGAAGAAATGCTGGATAAAGAGTAATTTGTCAAGTCTCAACTAATTTAGGTTGAATTCATGCTTTGCACAAAAATTTTGTGTTTAGACTGCTGAAAGCCTTCACAAGACCATTGTTAAGAGGAGAATGTCCCATGTGAGTGGAGGAGGATCCATAGATTTGTCTGACACAGATTCTCTACAGGAATGGATCAACATGACTGGCTTCCTTTGTGCCCTTGGGGGAGTGTGCCTACAGCAGAGAAGCAATTCTGGCCTGGCAACCTATAGCCCACCCATGGGCCCAGTCAGTGAACGTAAGGGTTCCATGATTTCAGTGATGTCCTCAGAGGGAAATGCAGATACACCTGTCAGCAAATTTATGGATCGACTGTTGTCCTTAATGGTGTGTAACCATGAGAAAGTGGGACTTCAGATACGGACCAATGTTAAGGATCTGGTGGGTCTAGAATTGAGTCCTGCTCTTTATCCCATGCTATTTAACAAATTGAAGAATACCATCAGCAAGTTTTTTGACTCCCAAGGACAGGTAAAGTGTTCTCTTTTATTTTTCACCCTTTCCTATGAATAGAGTAATTTGTTTAAAATAATGAATTATTTAATTATTTAAATTAGGTACTGTCATGAATACTCACTATTTTAAAAAATTGTCAAAAATTGCAGAAAGATGAGTTATCTAATGTAGATCCCTACGTCTAATGTAGGGATCAGTTTGCTTCTTAGGAACTCTGCTCTTATGAGTGTGCCTTGGATTATGAATATCTTGGGTATGGGTATGAGTGTCTGTGGATATCTGTGTGCTTGTTTGAATATATGCCTATGGGTGCATTTTTCTCTGTATATTTACACCAGTCGGTTTAATCTCTCTGTGGTCTGCCTTCTGTGCATTGATGGCAAATTACTGATGTATTGTGTTCTTTGTATAGGTTTTATTGACTGACACCAATACTCAATTTGTAGAGCAAACCATAGCTATAATGAAGAACTTACTAGATAATCATACTGAAGGCAGCTCCGAACATCTGGGGCAAGCTAGCATTGAAACAATGATGTTAAATCTGGTCAGGTAAGCATTCTACTGAAATGTAACAGAAACATTTTAGGGTGTAGGAAAAACCTCTTACACATTGATATCCGTAGTAATTGATGAAATAATTTGTCATCCTTTTCTTTACTACACCTAAAATAGGGTATGTCAATAAGGTAACCAGAAGTACATTTTCTCATATAAACATTTAAAAATCATACTGTTTTTAAAGTTACATTTAGTCATTTTACTTAGTGATTAAAGCATTTAGAATACCTTCTTTTTTGTCTATATCTGATGATTTTTTGTGATATTTTTATGTCTAAATAGATATGTTCGTGTGCTTGGGAATATGGTCCACGCAATTCAAATAAAAACCAAACTATGTCAGTTGGTTGAAGTAATGATGGCAAGGAGAGATGACCTCTCATTTTGTCAAGAGATGAAATTTAGGTGAGTTCTCAAAAGAGCAAAATGGGGTCTTGTAAATCTTAGTATGTTAAATGAAGTACAGAAAAATAGGAGGACCTGATTATCAGAGGAAAAGAGGAAGTGGAAGAGGAACATTTTATGTTTGTTTTTCTCTGCATGTCTTTTCAAATTTACAAAAGCTTTGTGCCCATTGCAGTGCTCCTTTTTCTGAAATTGAGCTATACTTGAGCTAAGAATTTGTTTCCAAACTTACCATAGCTAAGGGCCAATGCAGAGGATCAGTATCCAAGTTGCTTGTGGTTTTGCTCATCTGACTTTTACATCTGTGATAGTAATATCTCTTTTATAAAGTTGTCACATTACTTGGATTATTTGGCAAGTTATTTGCACTGTTAAAGAAATCTTATATGACTAAAAGGGTGTGTGTGTGTGTGTGACTTTAAGAAAACTGTTTGCTATTTCCCTTTTCTCCACCATTCTGTAGAAATAAGATGGTAGAATACTTGACAGACTGGGTCATGGGAACATCAAACCAAGCAGCAGATGATGATGTAAAATGTCTTACAAGGTAAAGAGAATGACTTTTAAGTCTTAGCAGGTTTTACTGTAAGCATTACAACTACTTCATTATAGCTATTATACTATTTTGTGTGTATTTGAATTTTTTTAGATGTCAAGCTTTTGTGTTTGAAATAAAGATATTAATTGCTTTTTTTTAACTGATAGATTTTAAGTAAAAACAAATGGGACTGTTATGTTTGGAAAGTTAATGTTGTCAATTTAGGAAGAACAGTCTACAGTTATTGGGAAATAAGACATATAAAGCCTCAGAATGTATTTATTTGTTAATTTGATGAAGGCATTATTTGAGGAACTTAATTGTGTTGAATCTTTCTAAGAAGTAATTGCTTAAGTTTGCTTTAGTGATAAATGCTTATTGATACTTATCAGAAAGTGATTAAACAATGTGAACCATATAATAACAATTCACATATGTTTCTTTGGCTAGGCCTGGTTTTATAATACATTCGTCCCTCAGTGTCTGTGGGGGATTGGTTCCAGGATCTCCCAACCCCCCCTGCCCCCATGGACACCAACATCCACAGCTGCTCAAGTCCCTTATATAAAATTGTATAGTATTTGCATATAACCTATGTATACTCTCTCATATACCTTAAATTATCTTTAGATCACTTATAATAGCTAATACAATGTAAATGCTGTGTAAATGGTTGTTATACCATATTGTTTAGGGAATAATGGTAAGGAAATAAAGTCTGTACATGTTCAGTACAGACACAACCATCCTTTTTTGTTTCTAAGTATTTTTGATCTGTGGTTGATTGGATCCACAGATATAGAACTCATAGATATGGAGGGCTGACTGAACATACTTTTGATTTAAGGTAGTCATATTGTCAAGATTACTTTGTAGAAAGTTGTTATTGCCTTCTCCCCAATTTGAAATGTTTTATATTCTGGGGTCTGCATATCAACTCAAATTATTTAGGTTGCATTAATAATTTGTTTAATGAAATAGGTAGTTCCTAAAGTTTATGTCTATTAGTAAGAGGTTTCTTTGAGGGGAAGGTGGAATGGAAGAACCTAAAGGACTTACAGTCTCTAAATTTTTTTTCTTCAGAGATTTGGATCAAGCAAGCATGGAAGCAGTAGTTTCACTCCTAGCTGGTCTCCCACTGCAGCCTGAGGAAGGAGATGGTGTGGAATTGATGGAAGCCAAATCACAGTTATTTCTTAAGTAAATTTCAGCCACCCAAAACACAAAGCAAAAAGCAAATAAAGCCCCCCACACAAAACAAATCAAGTGTAACCAAAGTGACAAATGATTATAGTGGATCTAATTGCTTTGGTATTATGGCCATTAGCTGCTGTCTCATAAAATATACCACACTTGTGAAAAAATACTCCCTATGACAGGATTGAGATAGGAAAACAACAGTGTTTTGTGGTATTTAAAGAAAATTATGTGGTCAGTGAATTTTTACCTGTAATACAACCTAGATTGCTTCATTGTCATTTAAAATGACATTGTCTAAACTATTAGAACTACTAGTTTTGTATGCTAAACATTAAAAGTGACACATTTACCAAGAAACATTGCATCTATTTGGTGCTTATGTTATGAAATGGGTACTGGGCTTTGTCAAGACAAAATTATATCCAATATAGTACACTTCATAATGAGCCACCATGGCTGATTATCAGAAGAGAAGAGAGAAACAGATGCCCCGGGCCACTCATACAGTGCACATATGATTACTTTAGAATGTCTGCTTAGCTTTCTAGTTGATGGGGCCTTCACTGTGTAAGGGTTAGTCTTTTTATTTCACAGATACTTCACATTGTTTATGAATCTTTTGAACGACTGTAGTGAAGTTGAAGATGAAAACGCACAAACAGGTGGCAGGAAACGTGGCATGTCTCGGAGGCTGGCATCACTGAGGCACTGTACAGTACTTGCAATGTCAAACTTACTCAATGCTAATGTGGACAGTGGCCTCATGCACTCCATAGGTAAGATCAAGTGAAAGCTTCATATAGAAATATAAAACCTAGAGAATTGTCATGTAATACAAGTAAAAATTACTTCAGCAAGGTCCTGTTAGTAAATTTGCATCTGTTTGTCCAGGTTTAGGTTATCATAAGGATCTCCAGACAAGAGCTACATTTATGGAAGTTCTGACAAAAATCCTTCAACAAGGCACAGAATTTGACACACTTGCAGAAACAGTATTGGCAGATCGGTTTGAGAGACTGGTGGAATTGGTCACAATGATGGGTGATCAGGGAGAGCTCCCTATAGCTATGGCTCTGGCCAACGTGGTCCCTTGTTCTCAGTGGGTAAGTGGATTGAGTTAGTGGGGAAGAAGAGTGCCTGGCACATAGCAAATGCTTCAAAATATATTTGTTCAATAAATGTTTACTGAATGAATTGATACAGTTTTAGAGCTAGAACAAACTTTAGATATGTAGTTAAGTGGTTTTCAGCTATATGGAGTGGTTGGCACATTTAGCCCTTGCTAGTGTTCTATCTCATTACACCCACTGAAAAATTCCATTTAAACACTGATTTAAAGAAAATTAAAACCCACTGATCTGGGCTGGTGTCTTCATATATTAGGTAAGGTAATTAGCTTAAACCTAATTTTAGTTGTTAAGAAAAGCCAAAATTGGAATCCACGATCTGTGCCTGTTTACTACTTCCAATTTGCTATTCTTTTTCTATAATGTCTTGTACAATTTTGTTTTAATTTAAGCACTGTAACTGCGTTTGAAATTGTGATATTTTCTTGCTTTAAACACTGAAGACATAATATGGCTAGTTGGCATCTCCCTTAATTTAGTGAAACTTTTTCCTAAAATCACACGATTCTTAATAATAGAGACTTTGAGAAGGGTTGTTAGTGTTTTTCTTGTTAAAAAGCCATTTGGTTTATGGTATACCAAAAATGGTTTCAGTTATAATAAATTATAACTAAGGTAGTTTGTCATTGTTTATAGAATTGTTTCTGCTTAAAAGCTATAGAATCATATTTGTTTTTTTTTCTTTCTTTTTTTTTTGAGACAAGACTCTTACTCTGTTGCCCTTAGTAGAGTGCCGTGGCATCAGCCTAGCTCACAGCAACCTCATAACTCCTGGGCTCAAGGGATCCTCCTGCCTCAGCCTCCTGAGTAGCTGGGATTACAGGCACACACCACGACGCCCGGCTAATTTTTCTGTTTTTAGTAGAGAAGGTGTCTCACTCTTGCCCAGGCTGGTCTCGCACTCCTGAGCTCAAGTGATCCTCCCGCCTCAGCCTCCCAGAGTGCTAGGATTATAGGCATGAGCCACCACGCCCGGCCAGAATCATATTTCTTATAACTACACTTAAAGTAAAATTCAAACTCCTTATTCTAGCCTACAAGGCTCTACCCAATCTGGGCCCTGTCTCATCTCTGACATCATCTTATGCCATTTTCCTTCTCGTTCAGTAAACTTAAGCCACATTGGCTACCTTTCCATTCCTCATACATGTTAGACTTGTTTCTGCCTTAGAGCACCTTCGCTGCTACTGTCATCTGAAATGCTTCTCCTCTGATTATTTTATTTTATTTTGGTAAGAACACTTAGTACAAGATCTACCCTCTTAACAGATCTTTATTTTTTGAAATAGGGTCTCACTCTGTTGCCCGGGCTAAGAGTGCAGCGGCGTCATCATAGCTCACAGCAACCTCAGACTTCTGGCCCCAGGAGATCCTCCCACCTCAGCCTCCCAAAGTGCTAGGATTACACACATGAGCCACCACTCTTGGCCCTCTTAACAGATTTTTAAGTGTAAATACAGTATTGCTATTTGTAGGTACAATGTTGCACGGCAGATCTCTAAAACTTATCTTGTATAAATGAAATTTTATACACATTGATTGGCAATACCCCCAAATTATTGAAATCCTCTATGAAGCCTAAAATTAGTTCACAGATCTTCAAATATTTTGAAAATGGATATTCCAAATTATCTTGTTAGCACCTTCCTGTAATTAGCACTAAAAATACTCAGTAATTTTCTTAACAAAAAAAGAATCAGTGAAGTCCAAGAAGCTTTAATTCATTGAGCTTTATTAAATGACTTTTATGTTGAGAAGGAATTTTATATTACGCCAAATCTGTTAGAACTATATCTAAAGGAGAACAAAATATAAAGTAACATTTTTTAAAATGTAATTCTATTTTGTAAATATATTTTCGAATTATGTTGCTTAAAGTTTTCAGAATTTGGGAGGGAGGGATTAGAGTGGAGTGGAAAAAACACTTAGCACAGTAGTGTACAAATAGTTTCTATTTTATAATTGAATACTCATAATTTTACTTGACTTTATAATGGAGGACAGAGCTTTTATATCTAGTCAAATATGTATTATGTATTAGGGAGTAGAGTAGAATATTGAGTCTTCGTAATTCTTTGGCTTCTAGATTATTTGTGATTAGGATTATTAAATGTTTTCCTTTACTCAAATATCAGATTATTCTAATCCTGGGACCAGGCAAGAATTAAAAAGTTATGGCTATGATCCTGGCCTTTGTTGTTACTCCTTGAGGATTGAGGCACCTTTTTATGGCTGCCTTTAGATCTCTTCTCAGCATGTCGTTAAACAGTGATTTACTATCAGATCACTCTTCTTGAGTGTACCAAAAACTGCTTTATTGTAGGGAATTATAAGGGTTGTCATTTCCATAATAGATGGGAATTTCAGCTCCTCTTCCCATCCTACTCCCCAGCATTGCACATGAATCTGGCTGATCTCTGGATTCTGAATGCCCAGTTCCTTTTCTTCCTGATTTCTTCAAAATCCTGTAGTCATTCCATTTTTGTTGTTCACTGAGTTCCCTTGACCATATGAGAAGAGAGTAGAGCTGTTCTGGTTGCCAGTCTTATTTCTTCTCAGTGATTTTCTAAGAAAATGATATGTGCAAATGCCTATGCAAATTAAACTCTTTGATGTCATCTTCTATTTCTACTCTTTCATTTTGTGATACAATTTGAGCTGAATCTTGGAGTTTTTGTCTCCTGATAAAGCCTACATCTCTTACTAACTTTCACCAGTTAATCCTTAGCCTTAACAGCTATTATAAACATTAAATAGTCATCCGCTGTAGGCAAATTACATAGATAAATCTCAGGAGAAATATTAATCAGTCACCATTTATCTTAATTTGGCAGGTGGTTTTCAACTTTGTATTTACTTTTTTGCTTATCTTCAGCTTCCTGCTTAAGAAAAAAATGGATTGTTTGCACCAACCTGATTTTGTTTTGTTCTCAGGATGAACTAGCTCGAGTTCTGGTTACTCTATTTGATTCTCGGCATTTACTCTACCAACTGCTCTGGAACATGTTTTCTAAGGAAGTAGAATTGGCAGACTCCATGCAGACTCTTTTCCGAGGCAACAGCTTGGCCAGTAAAATAATGACATTCTGTTTCAAGGTTTGTATCATTCATTTTGTGTGTGTGTGCTGAGATATGTCCAGTAATAATTATATACAGAATGTACAGAATAGATTGTTCTCTTTTGATGCAAGGTATATGGAGCAGGCATAATAAATTCCTACTTGTGTGTTTCTTTAGGTATATGGTGCTACCTACCTACAAAAGCTCCTGGATCCTTTATTACGAATTGTTATCACATCTTCTGATTGGCAACATGTAAGCTTTGAAGTGGATCCTACCAGGTTTGTCATCTTTCATATACAAGTGCTCTCTGTTTTTTACTAAGAGACAAGGCTCTCATAATTTCTCCCCTTAATTCTTAAAATTGCTTTTTAATTATAAAAGTTATATACAAATGCATTTTTCTTTAGAAAATTACAGATTATTGTTAAAGGTATCTTTGACTATTACCTCCAGAGACTGTTTCTGGTTTAGTCTGTTCTTTTCTTCTTTTTCCATGCATTTGCATATATTAATACATATACGGTCACGAGCCACATAATGACATTTCAGTTAACAACGATCTGAATATATGATGGTCTGAATATATGACAGTGGTCCCATAGGATTATAATACTGTATTTTTACTGCACTTTTTTCTTTGTTTTGATATATTTAGATACACAAATGCTTACCATTATGTTACAGTTGCCTACAGCATTCAGTACAGTAATATGCTATACAGGTTTGTAGTCTACGAACAATAGTCTGTACCATCATATAGCCTAGGTTTGTTGTGAGTATACCATCTAGGTTTGTTAATGAACTCTCTGATGTTCCTACAACGATGAAATCGCTGAAGGATGCATTTTTCAGAATGTATCCCCCTTGGTAAGCAACACATGCATCTATGTAATTGTAGAAAATACATATTGTGATACGAGTGCTTAATATAAATGGTATCATATTATATACATAGTTTTCCAACTTAATTTTTTATAAGTTAATCATATGTCTTAGATCTTTCTGTCTGTATATAAAGATTAATCTCATTCTTTTGAACTGCTACATAAAATTTCATAGTTTGGCTATATCATAATTATCTGGCCAGTGCCATCACCCCTTCACTTCTGCTGTACCTTCCTAATTATTGTCCCAGCATTGTCTTTTCATTTTCAGGCCATTTGCTATAGGAATTATTTTTCTAAAACATAAATTTTTGTCCCTTTCTTTCTCATAAACCATCAATGGTGGCCGGGCATGGTGGCTCTCGCCTGTAATCCCAGCACTCTGGGAGGCCGAAGCAGGAGGATCGCTCAAGGTCAGAGGTTCGAAACCAGCCTGAGCAAGAGCGAGACCCCGTCTCTACTAAAAATAGAAAGAAATTAATTGGCCAACTAAAAATACACAGAAAAAATTAGCATGGCGGTACATGCCTGTAGTCTCAGCTACCTGGGAGGCTGAGGCAGGATTGCTTGAGCCCAGGAGTTTGAGGTTGCTGTGAGCTAGGCTGACGCCATGGCACTCTAGCTGGGGCAACAGAGTAAGACTCTGTCTGAAAAAAATAAAAAAAAAAAACCATCAATGGTTCCCCATTGACAGCAAGATAAAGTGCATAGTCTTTTGCCTTATAGTGGCTATAATCTACCTTCATCTCTTGTCATTCTTTCATATGTACTCTGTACTTTAAGCTCCAGTGAAATATGCACATTATGTATTTTTAAAGTGGTGTGGCACATGGGGTTCATTGGGATTGGAGATGTCTACTAAATAATATTCCTCTTCCCTGCCCAAGTCCAAAACCAAGAAGGGAGATAAAGGGAGACACCCAAAAATCAGATATCACCTTTATTTCTGGTCAAAATGATTGGAGAATGTGGCTTTAGATGTCGTGGGCAAATAGGCTTTCTAATACCTCACCTTAAATTAGTCTCATCTACCTCGTTTCATGCACAGCTAGATAACTACAAGCATCGCTCACAGGTGCTAGCAAGCTTTTTACCACACAAGTGGAAATCAGGCCAGAATACATCTTCTCTGCAGGCAGACATATCTAGATTGACGAGGATGGCACTGAGCTAAACATGCTTAACTCTTTTTTCTAACTCACTCTTTTCCTATTATGAGAAATGACTTAGGAGAAAGGAAAGAGGGTGACAGGTAACTCAGGGTGCAGTTTAAGCCACCATCTCTGTGAAGCTTTCTCTGCCTTTTGCCAGGTACCACCCATGCACACACTACATATGAACAAAGAAATAATCTTTCTTCTGTGCTCCACACTACCATTGTAACACTTAATTGTGGTGATTTATTTTATGAATTATCTCCTCTTTAGACTGTTGGCTGTTAGGTATTTTCTATATCTTTTTATCCTTCTGTGAGTATTAAGCATGGTATCTGGCTTATATTAATAGTTAACATTTTATAAATATTTGTTGAATGAATGAATTGCTTTTTCTAAGCCACATGTTAACATTCTCTTGTGTGTCTTTCAGTTAGGACCTTAAGGTTATTTTTTTACTTTCAAGTTCAGAGCTTCTTGATGGTTGTTCTTCCTAAAAAATTATTATTTAGCAACTATGTATTAGTTGGTATTTTTGGCTCTGCCTATATTGAAATATCAATGGTAATATCTAATCAGAAATCCAGCACTAAATTAGCCAATTTTTTTCTTAAAATAGTAAATAGTTATAGTTTGAAACTTAAAAGCAATATTCTTTTTTATTTTTAGTAGTGACGAATCGCACTCGCCTGTAGTCCTAGCTACTTGGGAGGCTGAGGCAGGAGAGTTGCTTGAGCCCAGGAGTTTGAGGTTGCTATGAACTAGGTTATCACCATGGCACTCTAGCCTGGGTAACAGGGTAACAGAAGGAGACTGTCTCAAAAAAAAAAAAATTCTCTTAAAGCCCTCTTATATTTTGTTACCAAAAAGCAATTTCACTTTTCTTTTTTTCCCTGACAATTTCTCATGCTGACTCTTTTTTTTGTGTGTGGTGATTTTCAGTTATGCCATATTAACTATAGTCACCATGCTGGACAGTAGATCTCCAGAACTACTTATTCATGCTAACTGTAACTTTGTACCCTTTGACTAACATAGAAGTGCTACTGGTTTTTGTATGTTGCTTTTATATCCTGCAACTTTACTGAATCCATTTATTAAAGCAGTTTACTTTCCAAACATTAATGAATTACTTAGTAAGAGAGTGAACTAACTGCCTAAAAGAAATCTACTATACTAAGTGCTATGGTGCAGATAAGTGAATAAGATGGCAAACTTAATATATTCAGATTGTTTAAAATCAGACCGAGGCCCACTCTTAGTCTGATTTTAAGAGCTTGAAAGTCAACACTCCCATATTCATACCAAGAAAAAAGCTGAAAAACTGTTAAGAAGCAACTCTTGTTAGATATACCAGAGATTTGAGGTTACTGGGCAAACTATCACCCCAAAAACTGGAGAGACAGGTTGATACAGAGAATCACAGCCTACCAGGAGAAGAAGCTGCCCTATCTAGTAACTGGTAGGAATGCTTAGACCATAACTGATGAATTGCTGGAAGCCAAGTGTGGACTAGCTAGACAGTTAAAACTCCTAGGGCCTCAGTCTTAGAGGGACCCCCACACCTTTGTGAGTTTTATCTCTAGAAGTCTCACCAGGTTCTCATAGTGAAGATGGGAGAAAGATCCCTTCGTGCTTTGGGAAGGGGAAAAGTAACCATTTTAAAATATGCTCATGGTGTCCTGTTATCCCTAACAAAGGCCTACCCTCAAAAGAAGTTACTTTACTAGAGCCTTATCTGACTTGGAGGATGAGCAATTAGCCAACTCAGCCCCATTTAACCTTTCTGTCTCATGCAAGGAGAAGAGGAAAAAAGGCTAAGAAATTCTTCTAAAGGTCATAGCTTAGGGACTTTGGCCCAATAAAACAATGGAGGTATAATTAGATGATAGAATACTTCTCTTCCCCAATAACCCAATCAACAGGGCTCCAATATATTACCACTGAGAGAACTGCAACACAGAGACTCTGCTTAAGCCTTAGTTCTAGGGAAACCTAAAGACAACAAGGGAGACAAAAACAAGGATGCCAGTGGAAATGGACACCTACAGCAAACATTAAACACAACCAACGACAAAAACAACAACACTATCAGAAATGGGCACCTACAGCAAACATTAAACACAACCTAACTCCTAGGTGGATTAACATAATACCTTAGACTAAAGGCATATTTACCTCAGTTCCTGTTACCCAATACATCTTGTCTGACTTTCAACAAAAAATTTCAAGGCATGCTAATAGGCAAGAAAAAAATCAGTCTGAAGAGACAAAGTCAGCATTAAAATAAGACTCAGATATGGCAGAGTTTTTTGAATTATCAGACTGGGATTTAAAATAACTATGAAATGGCCGGGCGCGGTGGCTCACGCCTGTAATCCTAGCACTCTGGGAGGC
>VBSM01003215.1:32821130-32842608 GCA_008086735.1 Cheirogaleus medius | reverse complement strand
ATAAAAATAAAAAAAAAAATAAAATAACTATGAAATATGCTAAAGGCTCTAATGGAAAAAGTGGACAGCATGTAAGAACAGATGGGTAATGTAAACAGAGAAATGGAAACTCTAAGAAAGAATCAAAAGAAAGTTCTAGAAATCAAAAAACTAACAGAAAGGAAGAATGCCTTTGAGCTCGTTAGTAGTTCTGGACACACCTGAGGAAAAGGATCAGTGAACATGAATATATATCAATATAAACTTCCCAAACTGAAATGCAAAGAAAAAAGAAAAACTAAATGAAGATATGTCTCATCAAAGTTTATGAGATATAGTGAAAGCAGTTGCTTAAAGGGAAACAGTATATACTAGAAAAGAAGAAAGATCTAAAATCAATAATCTAAGCTCACCTTAGAAAACTACAGAAAGAACAGGAATACCTAAACCAAGTAGAAGGAAAGAAGCACACACAAAAAGAGCAGAAATTAATGAAATTGAAAACAGGAAAACAATAGGAAAAAATAATGAAACCAAAAGCTGGTTCTTTGAAAATCAAACCAAAGCAAGGTTTTATGTACACAAATACTTAAGTGATTGAACACAAAGCTTCATTATAGATCATGCCAACAGGCTACCATTGGCATGTGGGTGGTGAGAGAGCACTGTGGCTAGAAGGGAAACCTGAAACAGACTGCAGAGTCCCAGCTGCTATGCTGACTGGAAAAAAAGCTTCCACAAAGTAGACAAGAATTGTCAAGGTTTCTAGGAATCTTCGAGCCTTGTTAAAGAAGTTTTAATCTTTTCATTCATACCCCTAAAACTCCTAGGCCCTCTGTATCTAAGATTTGAATTACTAATGTAGCTTCTTAATGGTTCTCCCTGTGTATAATCCCCATTTTTAGACCAATCTCTTTTGAATTATCCACATATTTCAAGTTCATTTTCCTCCTCTAGCTTCCCAACAACCGTAAGCCATATGAACTAATCATGTCTATCTCTGCTTTGCTATTTTGTCTATCTGTAAAGGAAAAAAATAAACTGCTTTTTCCTCTCTACTCACATTCAACACAGTCTCCAGATGTGTGGGGTTTTTTCCCCCACATACCAAGTAATTCTTCAGTGGACAAGAACCAGGTATCCTGTGACTCAATTGGATTCTGATACCAACCGCCTGGAGATAGCATCAGATCCCACAAGTTAATTGCTCAGTCCCATAAGATGCCAGTCACAAGCATTGTAACCTGTTCTTCTGACCAGACATCTATAAATCAGGGTTCTCACGACCCCCATCTTGAGTTAGATTAATTTGTTAGAATGGCTCCCAGAACTCGGGGAAATACTTTACTTGGGGTTACCTGTTTACTGTAAAGGATAAAGATGAATGGCCAGATGGAAAGATGCATAAGACAAAGTGTAAGGGAGGGGCCTTGGAGTTTCTATGCCCTCTCTAGGGCACCTGCATGTGTGTCACCCTCCAGGCACCTGCAAGTGTTCAGCAACCTGGAAGATCTTAGAACCCTATCCTTTGGGGTTTTTGTGGATGCTTCATTACATAGGCATGATTGATTAAATCACTGGCTATTAGTGATAAGCTCAACTTTCAGCCCGTCGTCCTTCCCCAGAGGTTGGGGTTAGAGCTGAAAATCCCAACCCTTTAATCATGCCCTGGTCTTTCTGGTGACCAGCCCCCATCCTGAAGTGCTCCAGGGGCCCCAACCACCAGTCATCTAAGTATCATACAAAAGACACTCTTCTCACTCTGGAGATTCCAAGGGTTTTAGGAGCTGTGTGCCAGGAACCAGGGGCAGAGACCAAATTTATCACACTATTCTTGAATTATTTAATCATTACTTAGTGTGGAATACCAAATGTATATGCTTTTTCCCTCTTTGAAAAGGTCAAAGGGCAATTATTTTTGAATCCTTGGCGCCTAACACTAGGATGGCAATTAGTAGATATGTAATAAATGTTTACCGGATTGAATTGAGTATCTGCCTTGCCTACTTCCTCTTTCTGAAATACCGTTACTTCTTTTTGCTTATGCAAATTCTTTGTCTCCTTTAGAACTTGGCCCGTTCCATGAAATCTTTCCTACTTTGCAGTCTATATTAATTTTTCAACTCTTACTATATGCATGTGTTATACCACACAGTGAGCTGCAAGGAATCTGGAGGGATGACAGAAATGTCCAAAGCATTTATGTAATAGATAAATTAGTATAGAAATAGAAAATTACTAGTTAAGATAGTGAAAACAAGTATTTACTCAGTATTTGCTTTGGTAAGGTACTGTGCTAGTCTTCAAGGGGACAAAGATGAATATTTCCTTTAAGGAGTTTACAGTTTAGTAGGAGAGATAAGACATATAACACATATTTTAGTGGTGAGTTTCCTAAGGGCTGAAGAGTTCAGATTAAGCCAATTGGAGAGTAAAGCTTTGTGGATTTGTTAGCCATTGTGTAAAATTTAAACAACCATGAAATAGACATTGTTATTCTTGTCTTTTTGATGAGAAAAACTGAGGCCCAAAGAATTTAAGTATTGTGACCAAGCTTGTAATGGTCAATAACTGGTAGAGCTGAAATTTAAACCTACTAAGTCTGCCTCCGGAATCTCTTCCTTAAATCACAACACAAAGACTTTAGAGATCATACACATGAGAATTTGCAACACTGAGTGGATTTGGGGAGTAATGAAGTAGAGCAGGAAAAAGTGACATCTGACATAGCCAGAATGAAGTGATTAAGACAGTGATGGTGCCCTGGACATCATGGGAACACAAGGTAAGACATAGAGTATGCTGGTCCTGTGGTAGTGGGTTATCAGAATTTATTAATGGTAGTATCACTGAAGTTGGTGTACAACCCCCCACTGCCCAATATGACTGGCTTTAAAAAAAAGACATAAGAGTAAGAGGAAAAATCAATTAATTTTGGGCATACTGAGTTTTTGGTACCGGTAGGAGGGACATCTCTAGCATTTAGAAATGTCAGACGGGGGTATGAAAGCAGTTCAAGACAGGGGAAACCTGAATGGCCTCAGAATATATAATAGCATGTCTAAACTTACTAGGAATTTTGGAAATAGAAGTTAAAAACTTGAGATGCCTTTTCCTATCTACTAGATTGGTACACTAAATTTATGAGAATGTGGGAGAATAAGAATTCTTACACACTACTGGTTGTAGAGCCATTTGTCAATGTCTAATAAAGTTAAATTTGCATATTGGCTCAATGACTTAGAAACTGCATTTTTAGGTAGTTGCCTTAGAGAAACTCTTATATATGCTCAACAGTGTTCATTGCAGTGGTGTCTATAAAAGTGAAAAATTTATGATGTTCATTAATAGGAGAACAGATAAATCATGGTATACAATATAATGGACTATTATTCAGTAAAGTGAATGAGCTAGATCTTTATGTATCAACAGGGTAAATCTCAGAAACATAATGTAGAGTGAAAGATGAAAGTTGCATTTTGTTACTATTGATGAAAAAATCTACAACCGACATGATATGTGGGTTAATTTTTTCATATGGGCATACACATATAGAGGAATGTGAATTGGAAGAATACCTGCTGATCTTGTTACCTATCCCTTTCTCCCCCTTTTTTGCTCAGGTATTTTAAAGCAAATCCAAGAGATTATGTTTCTAACAGATATAGACTTCAAGAAAACATGCACAAAGCCCAAGTATTTCCATATCCAGTAAAATTAAAAATAATCCTTAATAATATCTAAGACTAATTTTGTTACCTTTTTTGAGGTTGTCTCAGGTTGTCTTTTTAATAGTTTTCTGTTCACATCAGGATCCCAGCAAAGTCCACACGTTGCATTTGGCTGAATATCTCTAAACGAGTCTCTTCTATGGAGTGATTTTTATTTGTTTTAAACACAAGTGTTATGATTTTACCTGTCATTTTTCGTGTAGGTTAGAACCATCAGAGAGCCTTGAGGAAAACCAGCGGAACCTTCTTCAGATGACTGAAAAGTTCTTCCATGCCATCATCAGTTCCTGCTTAGAATTCCCCCCTCAGCTTCGAAGTGTGTGCCATTGTTTATACCAGGTATGCTTAAAGTTAGAAATTACCATTATTAATCCAAAGCTAAATTAAGAAGAATGCTTTATTTACCAAACAGGGATTTAGCTGCTGATAGTGCGTGGTTGACTATAATACTGATTGAATTTGGTTGAATAATACATTAAGAATTGTTGTTGGAATTGGCTTTGAAAAAAACTTAAATATTGCTTATGGGATAGTTTGAAGTAAGAGAATACTTTAAAATATTAAATTTTCCTTGCATTGGGAGGGAGTTTAAAATGCACTGAATCTATTGGGTATAATGGATGTGGCTGAAATGAAATATATGGTGGAATTATTATTATTTTGGTTATCTTTTACCTAAATTACTTACAGCATCTTTCCCACGTGAGGCAGTTATACTCCTTGCTTTTGCATTATGAATTGCTTGATTTGTAATTTTGATTTCTTCATTAAGATTTAATTGGTTCATGTCAGGTTTTCCCAGGATAGACTGATTGTTTTGTTTATTTTATGTAGAGGGTTTCTTATAAGATATATTGCATCATCATTCAGACCAAATTATTAGACTTTCTAACACTAGCATCGCAAGTAATGCTTCTGAGTTCAAATGCCCACAGTCATCCCTTCTTGCTGAGGGAATTTGGGCTGTATTCTTCTATGGCTTCCATCGTGTTTTAAAATTGCGTATTCGGTTTTAGGAATGATTTGTTTCAAGGGAGGTCCTGAAAATCCACAATTCTGGAAGAAACATTAGTGGATCTGGAATTTGGGATGGGGGTGGGTATAGGTAAAGAACTTACACTTTTGCCAAAACCCATGCCTTTGTGTTGTCTCTCTCTTTGCAGAGTCATCCCCAGCCGTTTGTTTTTTTTAGCCCACAGCTTCAGTTGCTTAGAAACATTAACAGCATCAGTGAAATCACCATTTTAAAAGCTGTTTGAGGCTGCTCTGTATGAATTTTTTCCCCATTGCTATTTTTAAAGATGTATCTGCTCTATCTATTAAAAAAAACCTTTTTACAATATATGTAGATAATAAAGCACACTTAGCATTAAGTCTCCCTTAATTTTTTATGACTTTTCTGCCTTTTCAAAATATCTCAAGGAAGCTTAGGAAAGCCCTACATAATTTTTTTCACCTATTTAAATCTGAGTCTGGAGGCTTGTTTAGTTATAATATGAAACTTAATACAGTAAATAATATCTTCTCTTAAATTTGGGCCTGAATAGGTTTCTTTTTAAATGTACATCAGTAATTTTTCTGTTTATAAAACTAGGCAGCCTGGTGTGGTGGCTCATGCCTTTAATCCTAGCACTCTGCGAGGCTGAGATAGAAAGATCGCTTGAGCTCAGGAGTTCAAGACCAGGCTGAGCAAGAGCAAAACCCCGGCTCCACTAAAAAGAGAAAAAATTAGCCAGGTGTGGTGGCCCATGCCTGTAGTCCCAGCTACTTTGGAGGCTGAGGCAGGAGGATTGCTGGAGCCCAGGAGTTTGAAGTTGCTGTGAGCAAGGCTGATGCCACGGCACTCTAGCCCGGGCAACAGAGCGAGACTCTGTCTCAAAAATAAATAAATAAATAAAATAAGATAAAATAAAACTAGGCAGACAAGATATAATGAGCACATATTAAAAATAATCTAAATCAACTTCTTGGTTAGCCCAGTAGTAACTGGTTTTAGAGAGCAAATAGGTTTGTAAAATGACAGTGGCTTTGATTTTAGCAGTTAAAAGTAAATAGAGGGCCAGGCATGGTGGCTTGGCTCACACCTATGATCCTAGCACTTTGGGAGGCCAAAGCAGGAGAATCCCTTGAGGCCAGGAGTTCAAGATCAGTCAGAGCAACATAGCGAGACCCTCATCTCCACAAAACAATGTTTTAAATGATTAGCCTGGCATGGTGCTGTGCACCTTGTAGTCCCATCTACTTGAGAGACTGAGGTAGGAAGATCACTTGAGCTCAGGAGTTCGAGGTCACTGTGAGTTATCATGCCACTGCACTCCAGCTTGGGCAACAAAGTGAGACTTCTCTTTAAAAAAAAAAAAAAAAAAGGGAATAAGAATGAGGACTGACTACCTAATTACATGGTCTATTAGATTTTAGTAGAAATTCTTTATGTGATTATCCTAAAAGAAAAATCTTTTTGTATCATCAGCAAACTTGGAAACCAATTTGAGATCATGACTCTGATAATATAAAAAGAATGGTGCTTGGCACTTAGTAAATACTTAGGAAATATTTAATGAAGGAATAAATTTCCCCATCCTTTCCTCCCAAGTAAGAAAGATTCTTGCCAGCTTTCATAGGTAGGAAGAAAAATAGTGAAAATAGGAAATAAATAATTGGTAACTTATTAAATACTATGTGCTGTGCTTTTTAGAGCAAGCATTTCATAAGAAATATCCTGTATTATCTTAATAACAGACCTAAGTTATATTAAAATTTTACATAATTATTCTCTGTAAAAACATTATTTAAATTTTGTGTCAGTGCATTATTTTTTAAGTATTAGATAAACTTAACATTTGTGGGGAGTAAAGTACTAGGAGGCAAAGGTATGCTGTGCTACTTATAAACAAGGTTTTGTTTTTTAATAAGTGACTAACAGGGCATTTTACATTCACTAATTAGAAAGAAAGCTAGAAAAAAAAGCTTTGATCTCAAGATATTCTTTTATTAAAATTCTTTCCAAACCTAGTTTTTCCCTTTGGTTTGCTCTTTTGTTTTTATTCATCTTCTCTCTTCTGACTTTTTCTTGCCTTTTTGGCTTTGGCAATAACACAATGGTACCTTTGTACTTTTATGTTCTGCTGGGAGGGATAGTAGTGGATTCTTTTTTTCTCTAGTAAACATGGCTCCTGCTTTGGGACTTACAGGGGAAATTTTGAAAGCTAAGTGAGTATATTGCTAGCTAATAAACTTCCCTGAGATTTAGCTCTTTTCACTTGAGTTCATATTTTGGCCTTCAAGCCTTTTTGAATCATGCTTTTAACCAGCTCTATTACTTCATATGCCTTACGTTACTTAGTGACTGGGTTAAGTGGAATAGCCAACAGTGAACATGTGTTATATTTATAATTAAGTCATTTTCTCATATATTTGTTTCCATTTTTCTTCCTTATAGTTTTGGTATAAAGAGAAAATAATTCCCAAAGTGGATATTCTCTTATGTTATGGTGGGAGAATTCTGAAACTATTATGATTCTAAATGAATGGCATCTTTTCCCAGTAAATCTGTCTCCAAACTGAAGTGTAGTGTACATAAATTTTTAAGGCTATAAATGATAGTTGTATACCATGGTTGAAAAAAATTTATAAAGCTGCATTTTTGTTACTAGTGCTTTTGTCTAAAGTTTGAACCAAAGCTCCATGAGATAAGGGTCTGTGTTGTCTTGTTTTACTGCTATCTCCCAATGCCTAGAATGGTATTTAGCTTGTAGATGCACGATAACTACTTCCATGAATGGATAGATGGATAGATGAATATCAAACTAACTTTCTTTAAGCCCAAATTATGAGTTAGGTGTTGGATGCCCAGAATTCCTAGAATAAGATGCCATGTGCTAGTGGATTAAAGAATTCTAGTTTGGTTTTTAAAATATTTTTAAAATGATTATTCTGCCTAGTCTAATCCAATTAGGAGTCTTTTAATTTTGAAGAAATTTTTTGGTCTAGAATGAGCTTGGAGAGATGAAACCAATATATCTCTGTTGGCTTTTGGAGTTTTAATAGGTGGCTTTTTTTTTTTTTTTTTTTTTTTTTTTTTTAACACATTCTGATAAATGGTCAACTGTAATATGTGAAAAAATTTTGAGCAGGCTTATAGTTTTATTCTGTAATTTTCTCTGCAGTTTCTTCACTTTAATATTATTGATTAATGTTTTTTTCTAGTTAAGCTGATAACATACTTCTCCCAAATGTTGTAGAGCTTTTAACCTCTTCTGATTTAGTATCATTTCAGGAAGTAGCCTGCAAACACTGAAAAATATGTGAAATTTTAAGAGTAATCTTTTCTAGAGAAAGAGATTTTTAATTCAGAATCTCTAACATGAATTTCTTCTATTACATTTAGCTATTTAATTTTTATTTCTTTAGTCAGTAGGATCTTAATTAAATGCCAGATGTTGAAAAAAGAACTCTTAAGTCAATTGAAGGATACACAGAGAAATATTTTACATATGAAGAAAAAATTATGTAGACACAAAGAAAAATGTTTTTAGTGTGTGGTCTACTTGTAATGTTTTATATAAAATTTATCAAAAGCTAGGGATTAACTAAAATGTAAATATTTAACTCCTCAAATTCACTTGGAGAGAGCTTTTCTGTGATTCATAGCCAGAAATAGTAGACATGATTGGGTCTCAACATTTCTTGCTATTTTAGTGCTTGGCTTAAAAATGTAATAAAAATTGAAACCCGGAATTAAAATTCATCCCTCAAAATTCAGTTGACTTCCAATTTTTTTGTTGATTCCATTTGTGTTACATTTTATTGTATAATTTTATGTACAAGCCAACATTGTTTTTGTTGCTGTATGTAGTCGGTGCTGTGACTTGTTTGTGCTCATCTCTGTTCTGTAGGCAACTTGCCACTCCCTACTGAATAAAGCTACAGTAAAAGAAAAAAAGGAAAACAAAAAATCAGTAAGTTTGGAGAACTTTTTATTAGCTGTTTCTTTCAAAGCAAAACAAAAATCTTTTGCTGTTTGTTAAGAACATCTTCACTTCAGCCTATTTGACCTTCACTGTAAAATCATTCTACTAATTCTGGCACAAAATAGCTTTCATTTCAATTAACCCTGGAATTAAGTTACATTGAAACATTCTCTGTGTTCCTTTGGTTTGATTTATTCCAAAGGCATTTTGTGGGCATTTGTTGCATTGGATATCCTTGGTCTAATTTTATTATTGTTATTTTTTAAATTGTAAGTGAATGCAAAAGAAACTTAATTTCAAGGCCTTAGGAAATGCTGACTCTCTTCATTCTTGCTTCTTGTTTGCAGGTAATGTGAGTGGTTTCTTTGCCAAGACTGAAAGTTTTTCTTAATTTTTAGAAGTATATGGCAGGAAAATTTCACTTTCTAAATCTTACCTAAAAGTTGCTAAATTTTATTTTTTATTCCTAAGCGAGAGTCATACCCTTAGACCAATGAGCCACCAATTTTTTATTCCTTATAATTTTATCTAGACAGTCTCAGCCAGAATTTAGATGTTTATGCTCGGATTATAGAAATTCTAATGGTAAAACCACTTTTACCTCAGAGAAAATCTAAGGTAAATGATAACTCAGTGAGTCCATATTTGTAGAGAAACACCTCATTTTGCAAACATGCTAGAATATTCTGCCTTCTTCTATGAACTTGCCTTAATTTATTTAAAAGGGAAGTAAGTTATGATAGTCATAATTATTTTCTTCCAGTGAATGGAATTTTTCCCAAAATATTAATATAACATGTATTCATTTTAAATTTGCCATTATCTGTCACTGAGACTTATCCTTATCAAGCTGAGTCCTATCTTTGTTTTTCTAATGACAACATGATTGTTTTAAAAAAGTCCAAATGATTGTTAGCAAAAGAAAACTGATAGGAGTCAGGTAGATAGTTTTCTTTAAAAGGTATAATTTAGAATATAGTGTTCATCTGGTTTCATCTTTCATTCCTTGTCTAAGCTTTACATATAATAAAGCTTTACATATAAGTTTCTAAGCTTTACACATAAATTATCTAAGCTTTAAATTTATGTTATAAATTCAGAACAAAATTAAAATTTAGAGATATATGCTTTTATTGTGTCCATTCAAGATTTTATTTTTGAGAATGTTAAGTATATTTGGTCATCTGTGAACAAATGGATTGGATTGGATTGGATTGGATAGCCTTCTTGCCCAATAAAGACATCTCTTTCTAATGCTTCAGCCTTCTAATTCTCAGCATATGTGGGTTTAACATAATATACACCATCACTATTGAAATTAATTTATTGTTTCTAACACTCTTGTTCAGTGTTATACTAATACCATTGTATAAGTATATCACATAAATTAAAATTCAGACTTTCTGTGTTTTTCTAGAGCATGTTTTCTATTTAAAATTACACCTAACATTGCTTTATTCATTAAGATTTTGTCTGAAATTGTTCCTTGAATTTTTTTTTCTGTTAGAGTTGTTTTCAGATTTTTTTAAGTTTCTGAGTAACACTAAGTTTTGGAATGTATTTCTTAGCACAGATGATGTGAGCTCCTCGTCGAAACAAGGGAAATATAATTGGTAATTTGAGATATTTTAGAGCACATTCCAAAGTATAAAGACAGAATAGTCATTATAAATTTAAAATGTTGTTTTATGGAATTGTTTGCTTAACAGAATCTAATGATCTTTTAAGAGCAAGCTGACTTCCTTTTGGGGGGTATATGTATCATGGATTGACATACATAAAATATAGAAGATTCTGGCTTTTTGTATGGTCGTATTACAGATAATTCTGTTCATTATACTCAAACATACAATGTATAATTAGATTTACTTTGAAAGTTAACTGCCTGCCTACCTCAGGGAGAATTTGCAATAATTAATCACGTATAGGTAGCAGTGCTCATGCTGATGGGGCCGCTTATGACTGCGTTTATTTCCATCATGTAGTTCTGCTTTTACCAAAGGAAGTATAGGGGACAGTTGGCTGATAACTAGTTTCAATACATAGGCTGGCCCAAGTTTGACCTTTTATGCAGAATGTCTTTTGGATTCAAATTAGATTTTTATGGATTTAAAAAAAACACACTTGTCCCAAGGGACCGAGCTAGTAAAATTCTAAATTTAAATAAAATTTAAATTTATTTAATAAAATTAAAAATTTAAAAAAAACACACTTGAATATGTGTGTATTATGATATAAAATTACATTGATGTTAATTAGTGGTGAATGAAAGAAGCAATCATTTTATAAATTGACTGAAATTCTTGAAATTTACTATATAGCATTTTTATTGATATTATGTTTTTATCAGTTTTTAGTTCCAAAAATGTATTAATTCTGCCATCAGTGAGATACATGAAAAAATGTATTATATGTTCCTGAGATACAGATACCTTTTGTTTTGACATGAATTATTTTTGAAGATGTAGAAGATGGTGAAAGTGTTTGGGAAATAACTCACTCAGATTTTCATTAAATTCTGACACTGAGTACTATTAAGTATAAATCAGGTATAAATGTAAGCCATACTTTAAGACATCTTTGTCCTAGAGAAAACCAGTAAATAGCTATTTTCAAAAACTGTATTTTGACTAATTGATCACAACCAGTGACAGATTTCCTTGTTGCTTCTCCACTCCCACAGCTTCACTTCACTAGCCTGAAAAAAAGGTGTTTCGAAAGAGCTCTCCATGTGCATATAAGTTATTGATTTTTATGAAGCACTTTCACGGCTGGTTAATATTTATTTTATAAACTAGCTGGTTCTTTGAAAACCAAATATGGTTTGGTTTAGCTTTTTGAAAAGTTAAAGTGATTACATGCTAATTCTTTAGACCAGCCTATTTAAAATTAAATATAAAGCAGTTTTTAGTCCTTTTCCCTCTGGCTAACTCATTCCTTAAAGGCTTTAAGATCTTGCAGGTTTGTCAATGTTTTATCTATTTTAAAATTAAATTTTGGGACCACTCAGTAGCATGATGATCTATGAACATTCTGAAATTACATGAAGACTTTTGTCTGTGTGAATGCATACATTCACTTTTCTGACTTTTTATCAGATTTCAAAGAGGTTCCTAATCCCCAAGAGGTTAAACACAGTACTAGAATAGTAGAAGCACTTGAATTTTCTTCTTAATTCTATATCTAAAACTAAAAATTCTACGCTAGATGCGGTGGCTTGTGCCTGTAATCCTAGCACTTTAGGAGGCCAAGGCAGGAGAATTGCTTGAGGACAGGAGTTTGAGACCAGCCTGAGCAACATATCGAGACCCTATCTCTACAGAAAATAGAAAAATTAGCTGGGCATGGTGGTGTGCACCAGTAGCCCCAACTGCTTGGGAGGCTGAGGTGGGAGGATTGCTTGAGCCCAAAAGTTTGAGGTTGCAGTGAGTTATGTTGATGTCACTGCACTCTAGTGCAGGCAACAGAACTAGACCCTGTCTCAAAAAATAAAATTAAATAAAAATAAAAAATTAAAATTCTATATCTAATTCTAAATCTGTATCTGTATATTTCAGCTAAAAATAAATGGTATTTAGGTTTTAAAGCCATTCTACTAAGGCAGCTATATTTAGCCACTTTTACCAGTTTCCCTTTACTTATATAAGGTTGTTCTTCATGCAATAAGCACCCAAAATACTGCAGCACAAAAAAGCTTCCTGACCTATGTGTAGTGTAAGTGAAGGTGAGAATGTATTAGTTATAACTCACCTCTTTTGTCACCTCTTATAAATATTTCATTCTCTAAAATCTTTTCACTTATTTCCTATTAGAAATGATAGAAAATTTCTCTTTCTTTTTTTTTTTTTTTTTTTAAGTCAGAGTCTCACTCTGTTGCCCGGGCTAGAGTGCCGTGGCATCAGCCTAGCTCACAGCAACCTCAAACTCCTGGGCTCAAGCAATCCTTCTGTCTCAGTCTTCCAAGTAGCTGGGACTACAGGCATGCGCCACCATGCCTGGCTAATTTTTTCTATATATTTTTAGTTGGCCAATTAATTTCTTTCTATTTTTAGTAGAGATAGGGTCTCGCTCTTGCAAGAGCTGGTTCCGAACTCTTGACCTTGAGCGATCTGCCTGCCTCAGCCTCCCAGAGTGCTAGGATTACAGACGTGAGCCACCGCACCTGGCCAGAAATGATAGAAAATTATTTTGAGATTATAGGCAGTGGATAAGAATATATTTAAAATGTGGACCATATGAAGCACTCAATGGAATGGGGTGAAGTGAAATAATCCTTATTCTTTCCAGAGTTAATCTGGCGTTAGCCATGTGAATTACTGACAAGAAGTATTACTTTATTGCGGTATTGTGAAGAAAAAGTTCTGTGAGATGCTGCACATAAATCCCATTTTCTCATTTTTTCCCCAAGGTCCTTTGAAATTCAGGTTTATTTATCCCTGGAATCCCAGAATATTGAGTGGAGTACTAAAGCTTTACCGTTGTAGTTGCTGCTGCTTTAAACAGCAGTTATCCCCACTATGCAAGAATAGTTGTAGAGATTAAAATGTTACATAGGTATTCTTTAAATGTGTGTGTGTAGTTTATGTGAAAAATGTAAAGTCCAGAAAAATATTTTTATATGTTTACATGACTTAGAGGGCACTGTGAAGAGATGTGAGCTAAGCCAGTTTCATAACACTTTTCCCAATCTAATGTACCTGTCTATCTTCAGCGTAGAATATTTTATAAAGAGAAGATTAACCCATTTTAAATATTGAGTTCACATTGCATTTCATGGTGGGCAACCATTTCTTGAATCCTTACATTTTTTTATTTGACAGAATTATAAAGTGAGGTAGACATAGGGGTTCTCTCTTCTGGTGGGATCCTTTTTTCTTTTAGGTCCCCGAGAATTCCTGTTCCTCTGTGGTTTAAATAATAGATAGGTCCTTATATTATAAAAGCATGCTGGTAAAGAAAAGGAACTGGCAGTAACATTACTTGTAAGTAAGTTTTTTTTTCCTCTCACAAGAAAAAAAATTGTATATAGTAAGCATTTTTTCAAGAAATTCAATTGTACCTGGTATATAACAAAATGTAAATATTTTACTATTAGGTATAGGATGTTTTGAGGGTTTGCAGTTAAAAACATAGCTTTGCCTTGTAAGAGTTGACCACACTTTGATGTCTAATTATCTTAATGAAATATGATAACATTTGTGTGACAATTTGGTCTGTTTTCGTTATTCATCAAACTTATAGAATAAACAGTGATGATAAAATGAAGATCTTTTTTCAGGTTTCTTCTACCCACCTCATCCATGAGGATTTTCTTTCCTCTGAGATACTTTAATTGTGCTTTAATATGATGTAAGACTAGAATTGAGGGTAAACTTCATTTTCTGGTATTTTAGGAGAAGGGAAGAAATAGAAATTTGTCATTCATGAAGATTGATTGATTCAGTTTTTGTGCAAAGTTTGACCTTCGAGCTCTTTGTTCCCATTTCTTTATTTTAATTCAAACCTTATACTCAATTCTCACCTCCTTGTTTTTAGGTGGTTAGCCAGCGTTTCCCTCAGAACAGCATCGGTGCGGTAGGAAGTGCCATGTTCCTCAGATTTATCAATCCTGCCATTGTCTCACCGTATGAAGCAGGGATTTTAGATAAAAAGCCACCACCTAGAATCGAAAGGGGCTTGAAGTTAATGTCAAAGGTGAATTATTTTGTTAATCTAGCTATCTTAAATTCCCCTTTCAACTAAATTTTCAGTTTTTCATACTCATAGTACTTCTCGAATTTACTTTTGAAATGCCTTATGGTTTTTAATTATGTGCTTTTGTTTTATTGATATTATGAAGGAATTCATTAGATCAGTACCTGATGGGCCTTATCATGAGAAAATATTTTAGCAGATGTCTTGATGTCCAGATGTTCTGGAGATAGGTTTCTGTATAATCATTCTGGAAATTCTGAAACAGAGACTGAAATGTAGACTATAGGATTTTTTATTTAAAAGGACATTTTAAAATTTTAGTATGTATTTTATATATATAAATATATGCCTATATAATAATTATATTTTTATTTGAAAGAATAGAAACAACACCTAGAGTAACTTATAGAATGAGAAATGATTGATTGGTTTTAACTACTAGTAGAAATTATATCAATGAGAAAATTCATACTTTTAAAGGATATATAATAATTAGACTTCATATAATAAATAATTGGGTTGTTTATAACCCTATTTTGTTATTTAGATACTTCAGAGTATTGCCAATCATGTTCTCTTTACAAAAGAAGAGCATATGCGGCCTTTTAATGATTTTGTGAAAAGCAACTTTGATGCAGCACGAAGGTAAGCAGCCTGCCACTTGGTTGATTTGCTTTGAATCATATGTTTTCAGTTTCACATAAATACATGTACCTATCTGATCTACATAAAGTTCCTGTGTAGGTTTTTTCCTCTTCCCTTTCTAGGTCAAGACATAGTTTATCTTATTTTACTATAAAAGACAGTCATGAAATAAATCCATATTCTTTAAAATTTGGTTGTCATTTCTGTATTTGAAAACCAAGAAGGATTTTTGACATATCTAGCAAAATAAAGGATTTGAGGTTGCTACAATATGGAGACAAGGAAGAAGGAGGAAAAGATTACTTTTATTAAAAACTAAAACCAAACTGGTATAGATAATTCATACTAGCATATAATCAGAATTTTTTTGATGTAAGACTATTTTTGATAATTCAATTTGGAAGTTTATCTGAACTAAAAAGTTACTCTTTTTTTTTTTTTTTTTTGAGATAGAGTCTTACTTTGTTGCCCAGGCTAGGGTGAGTGCCGTGGCGTCAGCCTAGCTCACAGCAACCTCAAACTCCTGGGCTCAAGCAATCCTCCTGCCTCAGCCTCCCAAGTAGCTGGGACTACAGGCATGTGCCACCATGCCCGGCTAATTTTTTCTATATATTTTTAGTTGGCCAATTAATGTATTTCTATTTTTAGTAGAGACGGGGTCTCGCTCTTGGTCAGGCTGGTTTCGAACTCCTGACCTTGAGCTATCCACCCGCCTCGGCCTCCCAGAGTGCTAGGATTACAGGCGTGAGCCACCGCGCCCGGCCCCAAAAGTTACTCTTTAAACCAAGTAATGCAAACAATTATTTTATTCATGAGTAATTGAACAAACATTGAGGCTTTGTGATTTCAGAAGACTTTTCTGCTAGATTTCCAAAACTGAGTAGTGAATTCACTTTATTTCCCTGAGTTATTGGTTTATCTGTAAACTAGTAAGAAATTATGTTTGCCTGAGTTGTTTTTAGAAAAACAAAATGAGATAATCCATGTGAAAGTGCTTTATAAATATAAGTTAACGTCCAAAATTCTGCCTTTCACACAGTATGAATCTAATCGATCTCATCTAAGCTAGCCTTGTACAAGTCTTTCTTCAAGTTTATCATCATCGTAGTTCTTATTGACTTCTTTCTGTTAGGGAAATTGGAGTTTAAAAGGTGTATTGCTGGACTCCAAGCCATATTGGAGAGAAAGTGAATGTCATCATAGGATTTATATTCTAGCAGCCCTGACTACCCATAAAAAGTTAAAGGAACCCAGATTCTGATCCTGGCTCTGGCCTAACAGGCTGTTTAACTTTGGGGAGGTCTTTTATCTTTTGTGAGCCTCCATTACTTATCTGTAAAATACCGACTTCTCTCCAAAGTGTCATCCATCTAAATTTTGTTGTTCTCTAACTTTAGGGCCTAATCTTAAGCTGAAGCCAGGTATCAGAATTAGAAAGCCAACTTTCTCCTTGTTCTTCTTGCTGTGTTTAGTGACAAGTCATGTTGTGTGAACAAGCCCTCAGTATTTGTAATCTCAGTTATTTCACAAAGTTACTTCATATAAATTTACTTCAAACATAAGTATGAGTGTATCTGGTGTTGAAAATTCTAATCACTTTGCATTTTTAAAGGTTTTTCCTTGATATAGCATCTGATTGTCCTACAAGTGATGCTGTAAATCATAGTCTTTCCTTCATTAGTGATGGCAATGTGCTTGCTTTACATCGTCTACTCTGGAACAATCAAGAGAAAATTGGCCAGTATCTTTCCAGCAACAGGTAAGATTTTCCAATCATGGAGGTAGTAAACACTCTCAGTTTAAATTTATTTATAAAATTATTGGTCATGAATAGTGCTTTCTTCTTTGCATCCCTTCTTGGAGTAAGAATTACAGTTTGTAAAGAGAAAGTTAGACTCTTTTTAAAAAAACTGGGCAAAAGGTTAAGTCATATTAAATGATCAACAATCCTACCTAGATGCTATTGATTTTCTTTTTTTAATGTCAAATTAAAAAATCTCAAATTAGCCCTTTGAATTTTTTGGTTTTCAAACTGTAAAACATAATGTGCAACAAGACACAGAAGTTTACATTTACTAAAAGATCAAATTAGTATTGGCATTTGAACCTGAAGAGCAGCTAAGTCTTAGGAGTTTAATAATTAAAACATTACCGTTGGCCTTAGTCCTGTGTCTGAGGAGTTCCTTACAGAGTTAAAATGAGTCCAGATTATTTTCAAATGCCAGTAAAAATGGTTTGCTTATTCATGGGAAAGGTAGGAGACCATGAAGCCAAGTCTAAGCAATTAAGAAATGGGAGTTTAAAAGAGAGGGCATTTTAACCCTTCACGAATTGTTAATGGTTTGAAGTAGACATGGACATGACTAATATATACCCCTAACATAGAAAAATGAAGTCGTTTCAGGCACCAAAATAAACTGTGAAACTTTTGAATACAAACATTCTTTTCTCTTATATAATTTATATTTATATTCACAGTTTGATGCTAGAGAGTTTTTTTTATTTTGGTTTTTAAAAAATTATACACATTTCAGACATACAAAAAAGTATAGAAAATAATGTAACAGACACTCATTTCTACCAACTTGCTTTAAATATTATTTATTTTGCTATACTTTAGATCTTTATAACATTTTATTTCTGGTGGGTGGGGGATGAATACGCACGCGCGTGCTCTCTCTCCCCTCCCTCCCTCTTCCTCTTCCTCTTGACAATCCCATTTCCTCCTCCTCCTTATTTTTTTTTGAGATGGAGCCTTGCTCTGTCACCTGGGCTAGAGTGCTGTGGCGTCAGCCTAGCTCACAGCAACCTTAAACTCCTGGGCTCAAGCAATGCTTCTGCCTCAGCCTCCCAAGTAGCTGGGACTACAGGTGCGCACCACCATGCCCGGTTAATGTTTTTCTATTTTTTAGTTGCTCAGCTACTTTTTTCTATTTTTAGTAGAGACAGGGTCTCACATTTGCTCAGGCTGGTCTTGAACTCCTGAGCTCGAGTGATCCTCCCACCTCGGCCTCCCGAAGCACTAGGATTACAGGTGTGAGCCACCACGCCGGGCCTGACAATCCCATTTCTATGCTTCTGTCTAGAGATACCTACTTCCTAAAGCTGGTTGGTATGCTTCCTGGGTGTACATTTATACCATTCTGCAGTATATGTGTAGCTGGCAAAATAAGGAAATTATAGGTATATATAATATAGTTTTGTATGTATTAAAATTTTATAGCAGTGCTGTAGTGAATACAGCCTCTTCATGCAACATTCTATTCAAGATTCATCATTTATTTAACTCAAGTTAGTATTTCATTGAATGACTATATCACAGTTTATTTTTGCATTCCTGAATTAATGGGCATTTACATTTGTTTCCCATTTTTCACTGGTATAAATAGTGATGTAATAAATATCTTCATGGTTGTCACCTTGTGTAGTACCTAAATGTATAATTGCTGGGTCTGGTGTACACCTAGCCTCAACTTAACTGGATATTGCCAAATAGCTTTTCAAAGTGTACATACCAATTTACACTTTGACTAGCACTATATGAGAATATCTTCTTATACATATCCTCACCAAACTTGGTATTATCAGACTTCATAATTTTTGCCTATTTGATGTTGTGAAGTAGTATCTTGTTATTCTTATATAGTTTTACTTGTTATTGAAAATTTGTATTTCCCTTGGTTACGCAAAGATCTGCTAGTGGGGCAATATGTTCAATTCATAAATACTGGTTTCTCAAGATGGATTCTTTTCACCCTGAGAAAAAGTGGATCAGAATGTTATTTTTACTTACTTATTGATTGACCAGCTGTTTAGTGGAATGGATTATGAATTCTAGAAAAAATTTAATTTTTATGTAAATTTTATACTTTGGGGAGATGTTTCAGTGTATACTTATGATCCCTGAGGTCTTTTTGGTGCTGTTTACAAATCAGCAGGGACCACCACCTGACAGTAAAATGAAAAGCAAGCAGTGACAATCTAAAGAAATGTGTACTGCTAAATGTGAACTGCTACTTTTTTTCTAAGTAGTTTGCTGTATGTAGGGATCATAAAGCTGTTGGAAGACGACCTTTTGATAAGATGGCAACGCTTCTTGCATACCTGGGTCCTCCGGAGCACAAACCTGTGGCAGATACACACTGGTCCAGCCTTAATCTTACCAGTTCGAAGTTTGAGGAATTTATGACTAGGTAAATATAACCTTGAAATGATGATTACTTTCTTTTTGTTTGAAAAGCAAAGTTTACCACCAGGCCAGTTGTTAGATATGATAGTTGTATCTAATAATCACATTGCCATGTCTTTGGATCCAACTTTCCTCTTACTCAAGATATTATTGAAATATATACATATTCATATGTATATATTTCAGTAATATTTGTATATATATTTTTGAGACAGGTTCTTGCACTGTCACCTAGGCTGAAGTGCGCTGGCACAGTCATAACTCATTGTATCCTCAAACTCGACTCAAGCGATCCTCCCCCCTCAGCCTCCTGAGTAGCTGGAATTACAGGCACATGCCACCACACCCAGAAGTCTCTTGGTTTTAGGTGCAGGAGTTTTTCTGTTACACTATGACATATTTCAGAACTCTCCTAAAAGTTAATGCTTTTAAAGTCTTTCAGATTAAGGCTCAGAAAATATAGTATACTTTAATATAGCTATAAAATTTTCTGTGGCCATTTGTTTTGAGTCCCATTTACAGGGATTTAGTTTGTGAACTAAAAGATCCTCATTGTTATATACTTAGCACTATAATGTTACAGTAAAGATAGTTTGCTGAATTCTTCAGTCTTTAAAGTACCTTTGACAGTACTGTATACTTTCTAAGTGCTCCATCGTGGCTGTGGGTTAAGTGTTTTGTTCATAGTATGTGCCAGAGGCAGAAAGGAAAAAACCCGAATCTCATGTTCAGAAGTTCATTTACATTAAAAATTTGCATATAATATGCCTTGAATTATAAGTGCCTATTATTAATCATATTATGTATAGGCCGTGGTTTTGTACATATAACTCCAATTCATTGATATTGTTAAAAGAATGTATGAATATATACAAGAATGTATGAATATAAGAATGTATAAATATGTAATATCCTTTTCAGTTTAATTTTTATTTTTATCTCTATTAGATTTTTCTCAGTATAACAAATGTTTATTCCTACATAATTAAATAAATATAGTCCATACAAAATTTTTATATTACATAATTGAAAATTACATAGTACAAAAATATAAAAACTTTTTCATTCAACATTACTGGACATCCAAGCCATTTTTTCATTTTTCTAAGAACATCTTTTTATTATTCCCTTCTTTCTAAGACCTTACCATCCCTTACAAAGCAGTCATCTGTGCTTTTGAAGATTAAATGATTTAATATGTGTAATATACTTAGAACAGTGTCTGGTGCATGTAAAGTGTAATGTTAGATGTTATTTTTGTTCTCTTCTAAATTCCCATTGATGCTCTTTGAGACCCATCTCTTTTTTTTAAAATAGAAGGTAGCTTTATAATTTTCTCAATTATTAAAAAAACAAGTTACTCAAACTATAGAAATCTAAAGAAGAAAGTAAAAAAAAAAATTCTTTTATCCCACCTATTAGAAAAAATTCTGTTAACATTTGGTGAATAGCTTCCCAGTTATTTACCTATGCACATGTATATCTGTTTCTCCTATCAAATGCTTTCTAAGTTATTTCCATTAATATTAAACAAATGCTGATCTGGTACCAGCAACATGGTGGACTGAGCTAATACAGTGTCTTCCTCAAGACACATAGAAATACTATGTTAAAGAAATATATTTTTTCTATTTTTTATTTTCTATTTTTAAAAAATTTAAAAAAATATATACCTGGAAGACATTTTCTGAGAAAATTACCAAGCTTACAGTTAGTACAGATAGATAAAGAAATGGAAAATATGAAAGAGATTAAGAGATGCAGAAGATAAATGAGAAGGGCCGACATATGTCTAGTAAGTATTCCAGAAATCAGGCTTAGTAAGAATGGGGAAGAGGTAATATTTGAAGGGAGAATGGACGAGAATTTTCCAGGGTTGCTGAATGACATGACTCTTCAGATTAAAGAAGCACACTGAGTGTTAAACAGAATTTGTAAAAATTAAACCATGCTTTTTCAGAAATATATTTCAGTACATATGGGAATTTAATATATGATAAAAGTGGTATTGAAAATCAGGGAAATTAGATTGGACTTTCAATAAATGGTGCTGATACACTGTGTAACCATCTGGAAAACGATTTTCATACCATTTATGAGGATAACCTCCCATGATTCAAAGAAGAAAAATGGGAAAAGGAAGGCCTTTCTTATCCAATTAAAAATCCATAAACCAGAAAAGGAACAGTTGATAAACTGAATTCATAAAAAACAAATGAGGCTGGGTGCAGTGGCTCACGCCTGTAATCCTAGCACTCTGGGAGGCCGAG
>VBSM01003215.1:32803317-32818229 GCA_008086735.1 Cheirogaleus medius | reverse complement strand
GCCTCCCAGAGTGCTAGGATTACAGGCGTGAGCCACCGCGCCCGGCCTAGTTAGGCCTTTATTATTGCAAAGAAGTCATTCTTCTTTTCTAAAGAAGATAGTTCTTTAGGAACAGCATAAATTAGAGCAGAGCCTGCCCAGATGTAGACAGAACTAGGTGGCTGTTGGTTCTGGAACCGGCTTACGCTCTTTGACTCTCTCATGGCTTTATGTTCAACTCCTCCTCATGATTTTCCTCTTTCTATATACTTTCAGCTTTAGCCCCAGCTATGATAGTAACCCCTTTATTACCTCAGTATTGCACACCTGAAATTCCAGATAGAAAATGTGGTTCAGTATAAAAAGTATCTCTGTTTAGCAAAACCTTTAATGCTAGGTGCTGGCCAGCCAGTAGATTTCTGGCTGCCCCTAAGTCAAGTTCCTGGCCCAGCAGTCATGTGATTCAAAATGTGACCATAGAGTGCTGTTCCCTTGTCAGTTATTGTCCTTAGGTATATGTTTTAATTTTTGTGTTTTTTTTAAAATTAGACCGTAATGGTCTAATATTGGGTACCTTGGAAATATCTTTTGAAATGATTTTTTTACCACCAGATTGCTGGAGCTCTCATTATCTCTTACCTATACTAATGCAACATTATTCTCCTCCCTCATCCCTAGAGAACTACTGCTAGGTCATTCTAACATTACTTCTGGAGGCAGTTTCCAGTACACATCTACTCTTGCCTTTCCCATTGACTCCCCATATAAAGTTCAAGTTCTTTAGTCAGGCACATACAAGGTGATCCATACTTTTGGCCTAATTTACTTTTCTAAACTTTTCTTGCTATTCTCTCCCATGTGCTTATGCTATTCCCCTGTAGTACTTAAAGTAGCATAAATACAAGGATGATTGTTGGATCATTGCTTATAGTGGCAAAAAAGGGAAAACGATATGTGTGTTTCAAAGGAGGAATTGTTGAATAAATGATGATGTATCTATGTTATGGAATAATGCAATGTGTTAAATTTATTTTCTTGTTACAAGTGGCAGAAACGCAATTCAAATTTGTGTGAACCAAAAAGCAATTTGACACATGTAGCTAAGAAAATCAAGATGTACTATATTCTTGCATGACTAGATGCAGAGCTTTGAACAATATCATCTGGAGAACATCTGTCTTCTCTGGCTTTTGACTTTCTGTTCTTTATGTTAGTTTTTTTTTGGGGGGGGGAACAGAGTTTCTCTTTGTTGCCCAGGCTAGAGTGAGTGCCGTGGCGTCAGCCTAGCTCACAGCAACCTCAAACTCCTAGACTCAAGCAATCCTACTGCCTCAGCCTCCCAAGTAGCTGGGACTACAGGCATGCACCACCATGCCTGGTTAGTTTTTTCTATATATATTAGTTGGCCAATTAATTTCTTTCTATTTTTAGTAGAGACAGGGCCTCGCTCTTGCTCAGGCTGGTTTCGAACTCCTGACCTTGAGCGATCCGCCAGCCTCGGCCTCCCAGAGTGCTAGGATTACAGGCGTGAGCCACCGCACCCGGCCTTTATGTTGGTTTTTTTCCCAGGCAGCTCTTCCCAAGCAGTGTGGCTCGCAGTACTTTGTGTTCTCCCAGTTTAACAACCGCAGTGGAAAAACACCTCTTCCCTAGTAGTTTCAGCAAAAGCGCTCGATCTTATTGGCCTGGCATGAGCCACATGTTAGTTCCTGACAGTCACTATGGCAAGGGGGATAGAATTTCTTGGTTATCTAGGCCTGGATCGTGTGCTCATTCTTGGAGCTCAGTGGTGAAGCAAGCCCTACCTGAATTGCATGAACTGAAAGGGGGGCATGCGGGCAGGGTTTCTCAAAGGAAAATTAGATTGATGATGCCAGAATGAGAAAAAATAGGCAGAAGTACAGAGATCCTATACATATAGCTTTAAAAAAACCCAAAAGGATGACTCTGACACTTACCTTACAAGATACAGAGTAATATGTTTGTGTATGTGTGCACATGCACATAAATGACATAAATGTGTATAGACTGAGAAATATGTGAAACTATACACATTCAGTTGTTCACACTGTTTATCTCATAAGTATGATTAGAGGAGATAGAGGATCAATTACAGTATTTCTGTTATATATCTCTGTTATTGTTTGACTTGTTGTCAGGAGCATATATTATTTTTGTAAGAATAATTGAAAACAGGCTGGGTGTGGTGGCTCTTGCCTGTTATCTTAGCATTTTGGGAGGCTGAGGCAGGAGGATTGCTTGAGGCCAGAAGCAAGAGTGAGACCCCGTCTCTACAAAAAACAGAAAAATTAGCCAGGTGTCGTGGCACATGCCTGTAGTCCCAGCTACTCGGGAGGCTGAGGCAGGAGGATCGTTTGAACCCAGAAATTTGAGATTGCAATGAGCTATGATGATGCCACTGCACTCCAGCCCAGGCAATAGAGCAAGACCCTGCCTCAAAAAAAAAAAAAAAAAAGGAAGAAAAATTAAAAATTTAAAGTCCAAAGTTACAATGAAGAGTTTTTATCTTAGGAATATTGTGAAACTTGGCAATCGCTTTTTGGGTGATAGTAGCAAATAATAGCTAACATACACTGAGTACTTTTTCTGCATGTTATATAATTTGTCATTTGATCTTGTAGTAGCCTTCTGAGGTATTATTATTAACAGTAATTGATGTATATATAAACTGAAACCCAAACCTAGCTATCAGAATGATGTGGGAAATTAAAATAAATAAATACGTCCCCAGCCCACACCCTTGGCTGCCAAATGAAAATTTCATTGCAGGACCTAATTTATATACTTAACAGGAACTCAAAGTGATGCATTTGTAGTCAGTTTATTACTGATATTTGTTTGGGAATTCCACTAGGTCATGTATTTAACCCACATAGCACAACTAGTAAGAGTGAGAATTGGGTTTCAAACCTAAACCAAAGCTCTTAACAACTGCACTATTAATAACAAGGTTATTATTACTGTTATATATTTGGGGTAAATCAACCTATATAGACCAACATGAAAATCTAACCAACAGTTATGAGATTATATTCCTGTGGGGAAAATGAGTTCTGAATTCCTGGCATCTGATTTACGAATGATCTTTTAAAACAAGAGAAGGGTTTCCTCAATTTTAATAATCTTGTCATTGGAGGAACAGTATTAATGCATTACAAAGGTTAGCAAAATTGGCATTTTTTTTTTTTTTACTGGAATGACATATTACTATTACACATTTGTTAAATGTTAAGTACAGGTGGGTGTGTTGATTTGTAGTGTACTACATTTTGTCCTTATTAGATTAGCACTTTTTTGTCTATTTAATAAAAAATAGCTTTTTTTTTTTTTAAGGCTCCTCTGCCCCAGCTGGGCAATGACTGCAGCCCAGTTGGGTCCTGGGGAGGGGGCTAAAAAAAACAAAATAATGCAAAACAACTTCTCTCAGACCTCCCCTTATCTTTTAGCCCCCATCCCCGATCTCTTATCTCTCTCTCTCACATATGCACACACATACTTTGGTTAAATGCCACCTATGTAATTTCTTCTTTTACACCTTTAATGTAAACATCTGAGTTTCAGTTTAGTTTTGCAAACATTTAAAAGGCAAACATGATGTTTTGCTTGTTTTAACATTTAATAGAATAGTACATACTTTTTTTTATAAGGAAGGAAACCATCATATTAAGATAATAAACTTACACAATTAAAATTTGCAAACAACCAAATCAAGTTAGGATAATGATAATTGCTTAAGTAGTAAGTGGAAATAAATTTTATTTTCCTAGTGTGTTTGTCATTCAGGTAATAAGGACTGAGATAAGAATGCAGGTAGTTCAAGTTCATTTCAGCCTGAGTGCACACAAAACAGCAAAAATTACATAGAAAAGAAAGGGAATATTGTCCATTAGATTAAGTATGGTGCTACCATTTGTCACAGTGTTCATGTTCATAGTTGTGACTGTCTTTGGAGTCGCTGATGTATTCAGAGTTGTCTTGGTAGTCCGGATCAGATTGGAATTCAGAGACATCTTGATATTTGGGGTCGTTTTGAGATTGGGGCTACTCCCAGGATTCAGCCTGGTTCTGAGACTGAGGGTTGTCCCGGGATTCGGCCTGGTCCTAGAATGCAGGCTTGTCCCAGGTTTGGAGGTTGCCATAGAATTTGAAGTTGCCGATGTTGTAGCTGTTCCCAGAATGTTGTCAGCAAACATGAGGAGCAGGCTGATCAGTAATTGCTTGAACATCATTCTCCTCTGTTTCAAAATATGTAAATTTAATCTAACACTTGGATCATAAAAAGGCAAGCATATATCCTTAATTGTGTTTATCAGTATTTTCATGTTACACAAATGTTTGCTTTTTCATTGTTTATTAGTGAATAAATAAAAAGCTTCCTTTTCTTTGTTCTCAGCATATGCTGACATAAGACCTATTTTCTATCTTGGGGCACCAACTGAAGGCAAAAACAATCCAAAGACTAAAAAAGAGCTTAATTAGGTTTTCCTGTTTTTTTTAAAAAAGGAAAAAAGTAAAACACTAGATATCCAATGCAATAAATATGGGGGCTTAAGATTAATATAGATTAGGATAGGGGCAAAGGATGAGAGGCAGTTTAGGAGAGTAGAAGTAACAAGAGAAGTAATGAAATATATATTGGCATTTTCTTGAAATTTCTCATAGCCTTTATTCCAATAATTTAAGGTTTAAGTTTAGGTCACAAATTAGGATATTACTTCAAAATATTTACTCCAAAGACTAAAAGAGGTTGAACCAGATGGTTTCCACAGTGCTAGGATAAGGTTTCCTTCATTTTTAAAAAAAGCTAGTCCTTCGACAAGTTCATAGTTTTTAAGAAAGGAGGAAATTTAGAGTTGACCAAAATCATTTTACAAATGGGCCTAGTCAACTTGCCTGAGGATGTGTGTCTAAAAATGACCAAAACTAAAACTTGAGTCATCTTAGTTGGATATTCTTTACATATGGGCTGTAAAGACATAGTACATATACATATACCAGAATTTTAATAGTAGCCCATTTTTAAAGTAAAGGCTAATTTTTTTTTTATTTTGCTTTAAAATCTAATGGCTTATCACATTCGAGATGATGCAACTAGTCCATGCTGGGTGTGGTTAAATATTATCATTTTTTTTAAAACTTAAAGCTCAGACTTAAATTGTAGAAATCTAGTACATATATTGAAAGTTACAATGGCTCTAATATGTAATTGAGAATATTTCAAATTAGTATTACCTTTTGCTGTTTTTCTTTGAAGACACTGGCTTTCTTGTGTCCTGTGGGGAATCTGATTTCTCACTCATTGTATGCTCTTTAAATATAATTAGGAAGTCATGTGCTCTAAACTTGACCTGCTATTTGTTACTTGGAAGTATCCAACTGAGTGTTTTCTAAACAGCTAGTGTAAACAGATGGACTTTGGCAGAGATTAAGGAATTCACATAAAGTCTTTGTAAGATCTACTTGCTTATTTAAAGAATCTGGTGAATACTACTTTCTTATTCTTTTATCCACTTATACATTAGTGAATTTCTTCACTGGGTTGACTCTAACTAGATGAATATACTATTTTGCCTGCTGTGATTATCATGATTTAGAATCAAGTAAGTATTTTAAAGATATGTGTCTATTTTTTTTTTCTTAGAGCATCTCTATATGGGTTTATAGGGTAGTTTCTAGCCATGATTATTCTGAAGTTTTAAAAATAATTCAAGAATAGCACATTCCAGGAATTTAATTTTTTGGTAAATAATTATAAGTTTTTGAAAAGAAGTTAAACTTTATTAAAATTAAACTTAATAAGAAAAGGATTGTATATGAAAGTGGTACTTTCATACTGAGTTTACAGAGTTTTGTGTTTTTTGGGTTTTTTTAACTGTATTAAACCACCCACCTTGAAGCACATTAGTAAATTTTTTAAAGGAATTTTATCTTTTGGTCAGTCCTTTTTCTTGATAACTAGCAAACAGGGAAGTTGGTTGTATTGTGCTAATGTTTGCATCACATCAGCCAGCACTCTTTAAAAATTGCAGAGCTGGGAACAATGGTGGTGTCATACAAGGAAATTGCTACATAATGGTAGAAGTACAAGTCAATACATGTTCCTCACTTGTTTTACTGTACTGTGAAGTTTTTTTCCTCCTCAATGAATAGAGCAAATGCTTGCTAAATCTTATTCATATGGTACATACAATAACCTCACTTACCTGGAGGTTAGTGTGGTCAGATCTAAGAAGTAAACTAACAAAGCCTCTTGGCAACCAGAGTAAATATTATTAATCAGAGTACTAAGATAATTTACAGTTTAGTACTGTCGTCTCTCTACTTGGTGATTTTGTGGATTTCCTGTTGGGAGATCTATAGTTGATAATAATAATGGTAATATTTTGGACTTCAGTAGACTGTCAGTGAGTTTTTCTATTTTTCCTTTTTTTCCATTTATTTTTATTTGTATATATTCATGGGGTACAAGTGCAGTTTTGCTACATTATTACATTGTGGTGAAGTCAGGGCCTTCAGTGCCTATATCACTGAAGCAATGCACATTGTACCCACCAAGCAACCTCCTGTCATCCACCTTCCTCACCTTCACTGCCCCCGTAGTCTCCATTGTCCATCATTCCACACTCTGCTTCCATGTGTATTATTCTATTTTTCTAATCCTGACCTTTCAAATAGTAGACTTATACAGCTCTCTATTGGTGCTTCAAACACCTCAATCTCAACTTATTTAAAATTCAAAATTCAGCATTTCCCCTTCCTATTCTTGTATCCAGATATATTCTTCTCATAATCTCTTTGTTAATTGCATCATCACCTACCCAAATAACTCTCCAACCTTGGATTTCTCATTATCTTCTCTTATTAATCTTAAGTTCCTCAGGCCTTTTGATTATGATTAAGTGAAATTTAAAATTCTGAACTTTCCAGCACTCAAATGTTCCCAAACAAAAATTTGCCATTATCCAGGCCTTCAAATACCTCCCACCTTTGTATCTTTGTGCAGCCTCCCCCATCTGCCCAAAGCACAGTGGTTCCCCCTTATCCTAGGTGTTGGCTTCCTGCAGTTTCAGTTATCCATAGTTAATTGCAGTCTGAAAATATTAAATTGGAAAATTCCAGAAATAAACAATAAGTTGGACATATGTCAGAAGGCCAGTAGTAGTAGCCCAATGCTACATCACAAATGCTCTGTTATTCACCTCGCTTCATTTCATCACATAGGCATTGCACCATATCATTTTATCACAAGAAGGGTGAGTACAGTACAATATTTTGAGAGAGAGAGAAACCACATTCACATAACTTTTATTATAATATATTGTTATACTTGTTCTGTTTTATTATTAGTTATTGTTAATCTCTTACTGTGCCTAATTTATAAATTAAACTTTATCATAAGTATGCATGTATAGGAAAAAATGTAGTGTATTTAGAATTTGGTGCCATCCATAGTTTCAGGCATCCACTGGGGGTCTTAGAGTGTATCCCCCGCGGTTAAGGGGAGACTACTATGCTTTGTTTCCTCTTTTCTTTCTCACGGTTTTGCTATGATGTCAGGACCTTTTATGTGAACATTCCCTAATTCTGTACCTCTGAGTCAGTCATTTTAGGACTTTATACTTATCATAATCTGTTTTTAATGATAGATATATCCTAAATCTTTCTTTCCCCATATTCTGGCTTTCTTGTGCTCAAATACCACCTCTTATTCTTACTGTTTCTTCTGCCTTCTAGCATACCTTCTTCTACCTTCTAGGATAGTGTCCTATTCTAGTGCTTATAAAGAATAGGACACAATAAACATTGGAATTCATTGAAATACCGCCTGGTTCTCCATGCCTGAGTACTGATATCATTAATGATGTCTAAGATAATAAGAGACACTTGGTCATTTGCAGTTTCCCTTGCATGATTAGGATAAATTTACAAAGCACAAACCTGAGTTTGTCTCATCTCTACTTTCTGGCTGCTATTTTGAGAGGATTTCTGATGAGAAGTTAGACACCAGGCCTGGAAGTGATAAACAGTTGGCCTTTGAACAACATGGGTTTGAACTGGGCAAGTCCACTTATACATGGATTTTCTTTTGCCTCTGCCACCCCTGAGACAGCAAGACCAACCCTTCCTCTTCCTCCTCAGCCTACTAATGTAAAGGCAACGAGGATAAAGAACTTTGATGGTCCACCACCACTTAATGAATAGTAAATATATTTTTTCTTCCTTATGATTTTCTTAATAACATTTTCTTTCTCTAAGCTTTATCATGAGAATATAGTATATAATACATATAACATACAAAATGTGTTAATTGACAGTTTACATTATTGTTAAGGTTTTTGGTCAATAGTGGCTATTATTAGTAGTAGTTAAGTTTTGAGAGAGTTGAAAATTATGCATGGATTTTCAGTTTCACAGTGTGGGAGTTGGTGCTCCATACCCCCATGCTGTTCAAGGGTCAGCTGTGCATCTTTAGAACCTACATTTTACTGGCCAGAACTAAGTCACATGGTATTATCTAACTATAAGGATGCTAAGACTGTACACTAGCCTTATTATGTATTATGTAACACCCCAGTGAAAACTGGGACAGCACCCCGAAATCAATCTCACTAATATTTCTGCAATGAAACGTTATTATACACACTAAGTGGGACAATTTAGAAATATAATAATAAAGATAGCAAAAAACCTCATACCAATGCAGGTGAGTTATTTCTACCAAATAAATGTTGGTGTCAAACTTTGACAAAACTTAAGGTTTTCAGAGAACTTTGGATTTCAGATTACAGACAAGGGATGCATGTGAATTATGATCCACAGTGTACAAATGAAGAAATCCTCTCAAAATAGCAGCCAGAAAGTAGAGATGAGACAAACTCAGGTTTGTGCTTTGTAAATATATTCAATGCCTAATAGAAACAGAAGGTTGAGTGGAGGGGTCTCCAAGACCATAGAAGATAGTAGAACCATTAGATGACATGGTATCAGTGAGAAATAAACTTTTGTTGTTTTAGCCAGTGATATTTTGGGGTTGTTAGTGACAGAAGTTAGATTGTGCTAATATAACTATGTGTTGGATACTTTCCCTTTGCCTCTTCACATCCACTCTATACTTCACCCTACTCTACACCCTGAGAGGCTGGCCTGTGTAGAGAATATCATTGGGCTCCTCTCCTCTCTGACTTTCAGCTGGCCTATGGGGAGTACAAGCCAGAGATTGGAGGGAAGAGAGAGAGTAGGGTTGGGGTATGTATTCTCTTGGCTCATGTACTACAGGGTCCCTATGGGCTGGCTGCATCCTTCCTCCATGAAGGTTATGGTTTTTCTTGGACAACCCTCTCCACACAACTATATGTGTCTGCTTTCTGCTAACTGCTCCTTCCCCCCACTACTTCAGGTATAGTATCTCACTATTTCTTGTAGTTTCTTTAAACCCTGCCTTCTCCTTTATACATAATCTCTAACATCCAAATTTGAGTGTGCCTCCTCTTTCCTGCTGGATCCCTAAGTGTTTCAGACAGTATGTACACTGTATCATCTTTCTAAAATCTGAGCAGTTCTACATTCAGAAATACATCTTGACTCCAAGATTTCATATAAGGGATTATAGATCCGTACCAAGTTGATAGGTTTATTGTGAGTATTAATTGTAATATTTCTATGACATTTATTAGATTGCCCACACATGGTAAGCAGGTAGCTGCTGTTGGTTTAAGGATAATAACTATGTTGTTAATTATTAATTTTTATTTGATAAATCTAAATTTTTCATATTTAGAGCTGGAGTTTTTAGACTAGTTATCAATTATAAAAACAGTATCTTTCTTTATATACTTATATTACCTTGACCTACTCTATTTGAGATGTTTCGAGAACTTTCTGTCTGCCATCACATATTGATTCTTCCAAAATTCTTTTTAAAAAATGATGAAAAGTAATTTAACTTATTTAAATCAACCTGAATGATCATAAGTTTAATATATAGCAGTTTATTGAGAATTTCAAGTTAAAGTTTTAATGTCTCACTCTAGAAATAATTAAGTCCGGTTTTCCCTTTTGTAACTTTTCTCTTTAGTCTCATGAAAAGAACACTGGATCTTTTCTAGAGTGGCAATTGCACGTATACTTTCTTGGCAATGGTAGCATTTTTTATTTTTTAGAAAATCCTATTAAGTCTTATACCATGTCTGTACCTATGCCTTGTGTCCCCTTTAAATAGAAGTTTTAAAATTTTGAAATGAATTTATGTATGTTATTTCTGAAAGCAGTTCAGGTTTTCAGGATTAAAATTTTTATCATGCTACTAGTAGGTTTTTACCTATATTTAAAAGTATTATAAAACATTTTAGTACTATATAGCACTGAAAAGTGGCTTTTCAGTGTGGACTTACTTTTCAAGAAACTATTTGGAAGCTTTCTGAGACAGCTAATATGCAAATATGCAAAAAGACAGCTATTGTTATGGCAGACTTAATTGAGAGTACCTTTAGAATTGCACATACACATGGTTCTCTTCTACAATAAAATATCAGCCTCTTCGTTTTAGAAATCTAACACAGAAAAAAATAGCAAATTTCTCCTTAGTTGTAAAATACATGTTATGGGGGCAAATGTCCATCTTTGATCAGGTTTGTACTGTAAATCTGTTATCTAATTTTGGCTTGTTGTAATTTCTTCCAATTTTTCATAGCCAATGAAAAAATGATTTAAATTTAAAAAGATACTCTCCTCCTTTCTGTTTCCTCTTGGATAGTGGTATCCCCATCTCCCTTGAGATTTTAATAGAAGCCTTAGCATCAGTCTTCACTTTTACTCTTACCACATCTGATTTGTCACTATGTCTTGTTGATTCTGTTTCAGAAATTTTTTTATGCTTTATCCTCGTACTGCAGACTCGGTAGTCATCGATCGTCTAAGCTGGTGTTGGCAAATTTTTTCTGTAAAGGACTAGATAGTGTTTTAAGCTTTATAGGCCACATAAGGTTTTTTTTAATTTTATTTTTTTTAATTTAACAACTCTTAAAAAATGTAAGAATCATTCTTAGCTTGCAGGCCATACAAAAACAGGCACCAAGCAGCCTTTGAGCAGGATATTGCAAGTGTGCCATAGATTGCTTACCTCTGGTCTAGGCTATTGCAACAATTTCCTAATTGGATTGTTTGTCACCAGTATTTTACTCCATCCTTGTCCATCCCCCACATTACTGCCAGAAGGATCCCTCTGAAATACAAATATGTCACTTGTAGGTAAAACCTTTTATATGCTCCTGTTGGCTAAGTTTTCATTCTTAAGGCATTCATATATCACTTTTGAGATTTTTACCATGTCTTCATGACCATCCATACTATTATTTACTCAATATTTTTATTGACTTTTTTTCTTAAAGGAAAATTTATATTTTGAGTGGAAAATAAGTATTGATTATCATAATTAGAAAACTGGTAAACAAACATTAACAGTAAAAAGAAATACAGAATTATTAAATGCCTGTTTCTTATACCACCCAATCGTATATGCATCACACTTCAAAAAATCACTGGCTTATAAACCTTTTATTCTTAGCATCACATACAAGTGTCTTCATAATCTGTTATACTGCTTACCTTAACTTGCACAATTGCTGGGCTCCAAAGCAGGAGATTAAAAGTCATTTTGGTTAGAGGCTAGATGCTGGCCTTATATTCTGGACATCTGATGATGCTACCATCATTGATGTGGTTCCAAGTTAAGCCTGTGTGAGCTTCTGGGCTATTCTCAGGAAAGTGTCTTCATGATACATTGCTGAGGGTATCATTGGGGCAGTTGTTGAGAAAATTCTAGGAGCTAGCAAAGCCACAAAGTCTTCCCAGAAAGCTCAGAATGCCAGATTAATATTCTATGCATTACCTTCACTATAGGGGTAGGAATAGTCTTAAAACCATTTGTCTCAATTGGTCATTTTAATGTAATAATAGAAGACTAGTTAATCATCATAGTGCATAGTAACATCTGTAGAGGGATGCTCCAGACTCCATACTGTATGCCTCACTGTGTGCTTCAGCTACACTGACCATCTAACCATTGCCTTCTCTGACATGCCCTGACATCTTCCCATGCTGCTGTGCTCTTGCATAGGCTTACCATCTGCCTCGAATGCCCTTCCTTTAACATAGGACAAACTCCTACTTAGAATTTAAGACCCATCTCAATAACCTGACTCTGACACCTCTAGTCAAGTTTTTTTTTTTTAAAAAAAAAGCTTCACTAAATATAATTCACATATTGTACAATTCACCCTTTTTAAAGTGTACTATTTAGCATATTCAGAGTTGTACACTGATCACCACTATCTAATTTTAAACATTTTCATTACCTCAAAAAGGAACCTCATAGCCATTAGCAGTCACTCCTCTTTCTTCCTCCTCCTCCACCAGCCCCTGGCAACCACTAAACTACTTTTCGTTGATGTGAATTTGCACATTCTAGATATTTCATCTAAATGGAATGACACAATATGTGCTGTTTTGTGACTGGCTTCTTTTACTTTACATAATGTTTTCCAGGTTCATCCATGTTGTAGCATGTATCAGAACTTCATTCCTTTTTATGGCTAAATAATTTCATTATATGGATATTATACATATAAGTTTTTGTGTGGACATATATATTCAGTTTTTTTAGATATATATCTAGAAGTGGAATTGTTGGGTCATATGGTAACTAGGTCTTTAACCTTTGAGGAACTGCCAAACTATTTTCCAAAGCAGCTGCATCATTTTACATTCCTACCAGCAGTGTATAAAAGTTCTAATTTCTCCACATACCCAACACTTGGCATTGTCTGTCTTTCTAGAAAAATTTTGATTAATCCCTCCTTTCCTAAGCCACAGCAAATTCTATTACTATTTAACAATGACTATGTTAGAATATAATTTTTCTGTTTACACGTTGCACTTTTAGCTCCTAGGTCTTAGATGTCTTTATCTGAATATGCAGAATCTATCAGAGTATGTGGCATTTCTTAGAACACTTAATAAATGAATCTAGGCCTTAATTATTATATATATGTAACATTCAGTGATAATATTAAAACTAATTACCAGTTTTAATTATAGTCACACAACTGTAGCTCGAAGGAAGAAGTTTAGAATTGAGCCAAATGATTTCTTGGATGGTTTTGTTTTCTGTGATACTTGGTTTATAGAAGTAGAGTAGGCTTGGGTGTTAGTGAAACAAGGCTTTGCTTTAATCAGCGAAGATGAGTTAGTGATTGATAAATGCTGAATAATGTAGTGATTATGACTTGACATACACAAAAAAAGACAGTATACTTCACTTATTGCTCTGTAAAAGTTGTTTTTTCAGTCAACTGTAGTTTACTTCTTGTAGTTTAAGTATGTAACCCTTGAAAGGAAACAATTCTGAGATGTACTTAAGAAGTTTGATTATATAAAACAATATGGAAAAATTCTAAAACAAGCATCTAAGAATAAATACATCCAAATGAATATTGTTCCCTACTGTTGGAGATGATGTGCTTACTTCAAACCATGTTGCCTTTGAGCACAACATTTTAGGGAATTTTTTGGAAGTACTGTCAAAGTCTGAAGCACATTCTTTTAGAATATGGTCGGAAAATCTTCACACTTGGATTTTTTTTTTATAAATAAGAAAATATCAAATTTAGTAATACTGTTTTTTGTTTAAAATGAGGTTTTTCTTATGTATTTATAAATTAGCTGTTAGTGATATTTCAAAGGAAGGGCCCCAAAGATATTTTCAGTAACAACAGTATCATTGGAATAAAGTATGGTGACCCAACATGACTGCCTTGAAGAAATATACAGAAATTTATGTGTATCGTGTGACTTTTATATCTGAATTTAGTCAACTCATAGTTAATATATGAAGATGTTTTACTAGTTTCGGGTGACTCGTTGATCCTTTAATTAATTTTAATATGTTTTAAAGAGACTTTGGCTTTCACAATGTGTCTCTAGCTCTTATTTAATGACCCACAGCTTTTATGTAGCATTTAGTCAAGGAAAGAGACTTTATCCAAGTATATTTTGGATACCGGAAAGATTTCATGTCATCATTGTAGAAAAGCCATACTGTGAGGAAATATTAGACCCTATGAATAGATGAAATTATTTTTAGGCAGTTATTTACTTTCTTTGATTATTTGTCATTGTATGAGGAAATACAGCTGAGTATTTAATGTCTAAGTAATAGAATTGGTAAATGGACATGGCTGTATGCCAGTTACTCTTATACTACATAATACCTCAGATGTGATAGTGGTCGCTGAGGCTTTGGATGGCAAATGAGGGCTTTCCCAGTGGTTATTGTGGTGTATGGCATCGTTGTCTTCCCTTAGTGATGTTTTATTTTTTTCTTTTTCAATCAAAAGCTGTTAGATCTTAGTTTATTTTCTGTTGAGGCAAGCATTTGACAAGCATTTGAATTCCCTCAGCCTTCCAGCAGTGTTTAGTTTGTTTGAACTGTGTCTATGGGCAACAAAATAACACAAAGTGAAAAACTACATTTCCTGGTATGAGTGTTTCATCAGATCTATTGATCCTTGGCCCTGTGAAACCCATGTGAAATATCCAGAATATCTAATTTTTTACTGCTAAATTAATTTTCCCATGGGATAAATAAATAACAAACATTGTAAACTAATTATTTGAAGCATAACTAAAGAGGGCAAATACATGGGGAATTATGTACCATTACAGGTTCCATCAGTCATTTCCATTTCTAATCTTGTTAATTACAGAAGAATCTTGTATATAAGGAACAGTAGCATCCATTACAATGTTTATGTAACACTTACAAAGTGCTTTAATATACACAATTTAATCCATTCTTTAAAACACCTTTGTGGAATGCACATTCTTAACTATATATATATATATATATATATATT
>VBSM01003215.1:32777633-32800564 GCA_008086735.1 Cheirogaleus medius | reverse complement strand
CGCCTTGGCCTCCCAGAGAGCTAGGATTACAGGCGTGAGCCACCATGCCCAGCCATCTAGTTCTTAAATTATATCTTATAAGGAATGATTTTATAAAGGATTTTATGATATTTTTGGTTCAGTTAAAGGATTTGCTATTGCTTGATAGCATTGTTATGGAAGATTATTGAATACCACATATTTGGAATCTTTTAAGTTAGCCATAGAAGGCACCTTATTCTGCTGTGGTAAGTAAATGTTTCTCTGACTTTCTTCTGGGTCCCTATTTCACTAATATCTATTCTAGAGGGTGGAAGAGTAGAGACTGAAACAAACACATCCTTACATTCCCTTACTCTTAGGGTATAGAGCTTGAGTGTTTCTGTATATGGGAATATCTCACAACATTGAACTTAGACATACAGATATAATAATAATCCTCACAACAGCAGCAGCAACATTACTGCATTTAGGAATGTGAATGGGCCAAGACACTGTGAAGGCTTTATTTGAATTATGTTTATTCCTCAGAAAAAAACACTTTATATTCTGATAGCCCATTTTACAGATGAAGAAACTGTGACTTAGAGTAGTACAATGACTTGTCTAGGGTAGCACAGCTGAGAAGTGACAGAGACAAGTTACTTATGAAATAGAACCAAGCCTTAGGGATGGCTGAATAGATAGAGATAGAGATAGAGATATATATGTGTGTATATAGATATATATACACACATATATTAAATATTTGAGTTTGAGAAATAGATGTTGAGGATTAATGCATTTTGACATGTTTATGGATCCCAGTAATACAGTATAGTACTTGTCTTAATGGCAAATAATAAGCCCTCTTCCATTAATAATGATAAGAATACAATTTCTTTAGAAGGAAGTGCTATCTAATTATAGTTGTCCCTCAGTATATGCAGGGGATTGATTCAAATCCCCATATATACCAAAATTCATAGCATATTCAAATCTCACAGTTGGCCTTGTGGTTTCACAACCCACAAATACTATATCTTCACACCTGTTTGGCTCAAAAGAAATCTGTTTATAAGTAGACTCATGCAGTGCAAACCCATGTTGTTTAAGGGTTAACTGTACTTTAAAGCTAGATAGTATTTCTTTCTGAGGATTTACAGTCTGATTAGTTGACATATATTACTTTTAAATTTGCCAAGTTTTTTCCTCTGCATTTTGCAGGCATGTCTGTAGGATTGACATAGTCCATAGGTGCTCCTAATACTGTAGTCCATAATTCCACTCTTCTTGCCACTTTTCACCATAGGAATTCTAAGACAGCTCTGAATTTTTGGCACCCTCAGAGTGAAAGACAGTTAACTCTAAGAAACCTACTTTCTCTGGAGCTCAGTATATATGTTTTTTTAAACAAGACACAAGCGTGTGGTAGAGTAGGGCTTATGTAGGCAGTTCGCCTCTATCATGGATGGTGAGAGTATTAGATCAGTGTTTGGAAGGGAGTAGGGACAGCTTGCCTATTTAGAGAGGTAATACATTTTAAAATCATTTAGGAGACTTTTTCAAATAACCATTTCTTCATGGTGTGAGATTCCCTGACATAGTGAGCCATTCAGGTTTGCCAAGGGGGAAAATGTTCAAGAGCCACTGTACTAGACAGCATAAGACAGGAATTGTATTATTGAAGCATAATATAATAGTAATTTTTCCAGAAGCCTGGGCCTTAAAAAGAAAAAGAGAGCATATTAGAATGTTGATACCCCTGCCCCCCCCCTTTCTGAATAGAAATGTTCCTAAACTAGAAATGAAGGCTATCTGAATTTTAAAATTTTTTTAGGAAGGATCAGCTATGTACTTTTTTCCCCAACTCCAAGAATCCTTGAAATTAGATTCTTCCTTATTTCTCACAAATTAAATGCCTCAGTGTCTCACCCATCTCAATTATGCAGTCTTGCATTTTAATCTATCTTTGTTTTTGGGTCTCTTTTGCTGACTCTTGGCTATTGTGTTTGTCACTGATTTATAAGGTGGCTTACTTTTATATTTGTAGTTAGAGTCCCAGTGTAGTTTGATTTGGAGTGTCAAGATCTGTCCCATGCCCATCGCTAGTCCTCAGTCTGCTTTATTGGGTTGATCACTTGGTTGTGGCACCAAATGAATCCCGTCCCTTTTACCCTTTCACCTTTCCTCCCCCTACCCTCCCATACTGCCCAAGTTTGTTAGACCCCATGATTTTAGCCTTAAACTAATCTTATTTTTAATTTATGTAAGTCAGATTCTAATTTCTTATGTATAAAAGGTAATTTCCTTCTCCATGTGGTAGAATTTTAATTTTGTAAATATTTAAATTTTCCATTAATGTTCTGTTAAATATGCACTAAAAATGCTTCTTTATCTGACTTTAAAACATTTCATTATATTGTTTTTAATACTTTTCTTAAATGCAAAAACAAAGCTGTTAAACTTTCCTTATTAAAATGCTCGGCTTAATGTCTTCTAGCTTTTTGAAGAGCTTTTGTTCATTATATAATCTGTAAAGTAGCCAAGAGTTCCTCAGAAGCAGGACATCATTTAGATTTAAAACAATTATGGCTTGTGTATAAAATAATAATGTGGCATAAGCATTCATGGGATGGCAGCCATGACTTGACTTTAGTGGCAAATATCTTTGGATACCACCAACATTTTATTCTCCTTAAAGACTTTACCAAGGTACCCTAGAACAAAAGTGGTGAGGTCATTTTGATTCTGTTAGATAAATAAAGTCGGTATGACTAGAAAGCCAAATGACACAGTTATGAGCATAGACCTTTTATTTTTTCCCCATGTTTGACAGTGTAAACATACATAAAATACATATTAAAGTTTAGATGCTTTATATTTTGTGCAACAAATTGAAGCCTTAAAAAGAAAACATTTCATTAAAAAAAAGAAACTCATTAGTTTTACTTAAGACAGTAAAATAGCAGCAAGTACCAAGACATTGTGCACTTCTTTTATTTAATACAAGTTACTTCATTTACATCAGTCAGAAATGTAAGACTGGCTTTCTTGAATACTTAATATAGCTTGAATCACTGGTTAGATAGGGGCATATTTTCCCAACTGTACATCGGGGAGGAGTGCTTTCATTAGTTTCAGAAAATACAGACCCTCAGACAGCCAGCATGACCACAACATTGAGCATTAAGAGAAATGAAGCATTGACTTTCCAAGCACTTGCCACAGAAGGTAAGCGAGTCTTTACATTTGTGGTTGTCTCTTCCCTCCGTAAGTTAAGGGTTGTGCTTTGTTGAGGCATTTCAGAGAAATTATTTGGCATGCCACTAGTGATACTTAGAGTCATGGGTGTTGGGGATGATTTTGTTGAGCTAGTGAGGCTTGTGTTTGTAACCATTCCATCTTGGAGATGAATAGTTAGAGTTGCAGCTGCTGCTTCATGTGTTTTGATGGTTTCTGTGGATGTATCTTCTGGATAGGGCACAAAAGCCTTATCAGTGCTAGTAAAGGTGGTGTCTTTGCTTAGAGTGGCACCAAACGTTGTTTCCCTTGTTCGATATTGTTTGGGTATTTTGGTCACTTTGGGTTGAGTTACCATGCTCAGAGAATTAATAGTGTCCACTGTCTGCATCCCACTTACAGTGAATACGCTTGAGGTAAATCCAGAAGGTGTGGGATATATGGTATGTTCCTTTAAAGATGATATTTGGTTAGAACAGGGAGTCCCTACCACATGGGCTTTTGTTTCCATCATCCACTTCAATAAATAAGTAATGTTTTGTTTGTGGTCACATGACCACCTGTTATTGTAAAGAGTTATCTCTTGCAACTGAAAAAGTTGATCAAAAGATTGATCTGGAATGAATGTGAACTTATTGTTGTGCAGGTAAAGATGTGTGAGATTTGTGAGGTTTATTAATGTTCCTGGAAGGATTTGTGTCAAGGAATTATGAGACAGGTCTACAATAAGTAGTTTGGAGGGCATGTTGGTTGGAACCGTCCAAAGTTTGTTACTACTGAGGTTGAGAACCTCGAGACTTCTTAGTGTATTTTTAATGAGGACAACCTTTTCCAGCATGTTCTTAGAAACATCCAGATATTTAAGGTTCCATTGATAAGCAGTATCAGATTTGTCAAGAAGTTTAATGTTGTTGTTAGCAGCAGACATGTTCCAGAGAGACCGAGGTAACTGAGCAGGCAAGCTTTCAAGCCTGTTGTTTGAAATATCCAGGGTCCTCAGATTGGTATATTGGGTTAACTGGTTATGCAGATCAGTAAAGTGGTTATAAGACAGGTTTAAGTATATAATATTCTCTTGCAGTCCAGATGGTAATGTAGTCAAGTTTTTGCCTGAACAATCCACATGCCTGTGCCTCTCTGTACATATACATTGGAGAGGACAAATGCACAAAATACCAGGAGTGAGAAACAGAAGGATGAACAGGCAGGGAGACATTTTCAATGTCTGATATTCCATCAAAGCCTGGAAACAAACAGATACACCCTTCTTTTAATATGCAAATACAATTTAGGCATCTGCATGGGTCAGTTAGCATTAGGCAAAATTTTCAATAAACCTCGTTGTTGTTGAGTCCTTTTATAATTGTTCCAGTGATTAAACTAACAAAGCTCCCCTTCATTTATAGTCCAAATGCTTAATCCTTCAATTGGGGCTATGTGGTAGAGAGAGACTCTCTCTCCCTACTCTCTTCTGCATTTTCTCTTTTTATTCTCCACCCCCCCCCTTTTTTTTTTTTACCATATTCTTTCTTAAGCATCTTCCCAGAGCCTTAATATGATAAAATGTCATTCTCTGCAAATAAAAGAGTTACAGTCTTAAGCTATTACTGTTTTTAATAATATGCTTTCTTACTCAGATAGGAAAAAATGGCTGTCATGTCTTTTTTTTTAATCTCTGCAGTAATATAATAGTCAATGTGTGTGTGTAGGGTAAGATTTTATTTAGATATTAAAGCAATTCTTTGAAATTTCATCTTTGTCTTTTTAGGATAAATACATCCTTGTAAAACATTTTAAGGCACTTGAAAAATCCAGACAAACACCATACCTTTTAAACCTCATGTTTTATAAAATTATTTTTTAGTGTACATTTCAGTGCCAGTTCTAAAGAAAAACAATGTGTTATTTACAAAGTGAATGAATATTTAAAAGAAATCCCTCAACTGACACTGCAGCAAATTTCTGGTGCATGCACTTGCAATTGAATATATTTTCAATCATAACGTTGACTTTTTCTTAAAAAAAAATAAAAAAAGGAAAAATTTCTGAAGTCGGTCTTTTACTGATTTAAATAGCAGCTTACCATAGTGTTGTCTTCAACATCAGCATCTCATTTTCTCTGGGAAACTTAAAGCTTAAAGGTCGTCTTGTTCTGGAGAGTCGGAACCGTTTCTGGCTGTGGGCTGTGCTTGCCTGCTCAGCTGCATTGTGTTGCTGTGAGCTGAAGCTCTGCAACCACCTGATCAGTACCACATAGGAGGACTGCAGAGCTGTCATTGGTGCTGACTCAAATTTATGGCAAGAGGTGCACACACAACAAAATGGACAATTTTTTTTTTTTTAATTTACGGCTTTAAGCGTACCTATATATCTCAGATTTGCTATCGGATGGAATACCTCATGCACATAGGGCTGGCCCTTCTGTCTATGTATTTGTCTGAGCTCGGGTTCCACATTTTAACATTTGCCTCATTAATAATTTGTGATTCTTTTTAATGCCTCTACTCTTCATTCTTTTTACATGTTGAAAAATGTTGAAAATGAATTTGTCCTTTCTCGTGGGTGGTTTTCTATTTCAACTATTTTTAACTCCTGCTTCTTTTATGTTCTTTTTAAAAATGATACAATTGTCCTGTCACTTTTTAAAATATAATACAATATGTTTGATTTTGATGTCCTCCCTCAACATGGCGATTATTATGTTTAATTAGCTTTTCAAATTTATTAACCACTTAATGTTTCATCTTCCCATTTAAGAGGAACAGAAGTACTTAAATATGATTATTTTCTCTTTATCTTTCTTATACAAAGGATCATTTGACCAAGGCTACACACAAGTTAGGCTACATTTTAAAATGAGCATCTTATACTTTTATTTACAGTCCTTATGGTAAAATAAACGTGTTTTATGTATTTGGGGTTAAAGTGAGTTTTTTTTCCTTCTGAAACTTACTGTAGCTGGTAAGTGGATATGAGTGTTGTTTTTTCCAGAGGCATTTTTGTTGCTATTTAGATGACCATTTATTTGATTTCATGTTTTAAAAGTAATAGTATCAATTTTCAGTGATTTCTTCAGAGTATTTCACATTCCATCTTTATGGAAAGCAACTTATATTAATAGTTTTAAAATTACATGAAATAATATAAAAGGAAAAATTTTGGTCATGAGTTTTATAAAATGAAATCAGATTTATAATAGCTTCCATTCCACTCTTCAGTGGACTGATTGTTTAAATAATCTGTTAAAACTGAAATCTAATTTTCAGAATGGCCAGTTTACCTTAAAAAAGGAAGCAAGTAAGAGTCAGGTGTGGTAGCACACGCCTGTGGTCTCAGCTACTTGTGTGGCTGAGACGGAAGGATTTCTTGAGCCCAGGAGTTTGAGGATATAGTGGATAGCATCTGCACTCCAGCCTGGGCAACTGTGTCTCTGAAATTTAAAAAATATGAACAAAGCAAGTAAAGTTACAGCATTTTCATTATCAAATTGTCACCATTTAAAAATCAGCAATTATTAGCATATTACATGTAAGGTAAATCCCTTTATGCCATGTTACTGAATCTTTTGTTCTTCTCTAAAATTACATCTACCATTATTTGGATTATACCCTAAATAGAATTTATTGTATTAAAATTTGAAGTTTGTTTTCTTAGAAAAAAAAGTATAGAAGTCACCTTTTGTATAAAACTAGTGTTCCTCAAAAAGTATCTACATTTTAAAAGTCTGCAACATTAGAAATTTATTATTGATTAGTTGCTTTATTGCCACTTTACTTTGAGGGTTCAGTTGGACTCTTAATAATATTCTTTCTATGGATTTCAGAAACCAGTCATTAATCATAGTGCTTAAAAGTAATGTGTTAAAAATATTGCATTCAGGCCGGGCGCGGTGGCTCACGCCTGTAATCCTAGCACTCTGGGATGCCGAGGTGGGCGGATCATTTGAGCTCAGGAGTTCGATACCAGCCTGAGCAAGAGCGAGACCCCATCTCTACTAAAAATAGAAAACAATTAATTGGCCAACTAAAATATAGAAAAAATTAGCCGGGCATGGTGGCGCATGCCTGTAGTCCCAGCTACTTGGGAGGCTGAGGCAGAAGGATCGCCTGAGCCCAGGAGTTTGAGGTTGCTGTGAGTGAGGCTGACGCCACGGCACTCTAGCCGGGGCAACAGAGTGAGACTCTGTCTCAAAAAAAAAAAAAAATATATTGCATTCAGCAATATTGTTGTGGAAATAGAGAATGGTTGCATGACATTTAGAATTCTATTTTAGCTTATATATACGCTGTTACACTTTAAAGAGATGTGACTGAGGGTCAATTTACTGAACATTTAAATCTCTCCTTTTAATTTTAGAAAGCCTTCTTACATCAGTGTGGAAGTAGAGTTATTAATTTTCATTATTACACTTACCAGTACTTTTTGTTTGAAAGAAAGGACATGTTATTTCAATAACTGATAGATTCAAATGAGTTTGGGTTTAGGCTGTAACAAGTTTAGATTCTGCTGCATATTATAGAAAATTCTAATACAATAGTAATGGCAGTGTTTCTCATTTCAGGTTTGGGGACATACTAAGTTACTTCATATTATTCAGACATTATTGTAAAATTCTCAAAAAGAAAAAGGGGAGCCAGGTGTGGTGGTGCATGTGCTTGTAGTCCCAGCTATTTAGGAGACTGAGGCAGGAGGTTCGCTTGAGCCCAAGAGTTTGAGGCTGCAGTGAGCTATGATTGTGCCACTGTACTCCAGCCTGGGGAACAGAGCAAAACCCTGTCTCTAAAAATAGAGAGAGAGAGAGAGAGAGAAAAGGGGGATCATTTCAATATATTTGAATTATAACAATTTGTTCTTAGCTTATGCTTTTAGAAATTCTCATGACATAAAATAATAGTATTTTACTGTTACCCAAAAAAAGAATAATTTTTTAGAGACTTAAGTGTTACAACTTATTCAGATTAGCTCTTTAAGCAATTTTTATATTCTAGATTAAACAGTAAATTAATTTATATATTCTTTTGTGTCCTAAGATATGTTACCCCCAACATTATAAAAAGCATAACAAACCACCTTCCAGGGAATGGCTGTCCCATGTTAATCAATAATTCCAGTTCACCCTTATTTCTTAAATTGATAGATAACATTTACTGTGCTTATTTGAGAGTCAAATATTGTCTATTTTTGTTAATATAGTTGGCTATTTAGACTGAATTTCCTGCTGAATACAACCAAGAGTACTGAAAAAAGTATTTTAAAAGAGTGGAAGAACTGACAAGATAGAAATTATCAAGTCAGAATACAAGTGGATCAGTCCCTTCAGCCACCTCCCACTCCTCCCCCCCATGCCATTGGCTTGTTGCCATAACTTGGTCAATTGTTCTCTAGAATCTCCCTCATTCTGGGTTTTTCCTCTTTGCTTCCATTGGGAGATTTAACTTGTTCTTCTATCCCTCATATTTCCTACAGATGGTTCCTAATATCATTAATATAACTGCTTATTTGCATCATTCCACAATAGTTTCAAAATAATACCAGTATTGCTACAATTATTTTTTTTAAAATCTGCAGTCTTTATTTTTTTTTCCTTTTTCTTTTATTTATTTTTTTCAGCATATTATGGGGGTACAAATGTTAAGGTTACGTATATTGCCCTTGCCCCTCCTCCCCCAAGTCAGAGCTTCAAGCGTGTCCATCCCCCAGTTGGTGCGCCTCGCACTCATTATGTATATTCCCATCCCCTCCCCCCCACCTGCCTGATAGATGTTATTCCTATATGTCCACTTAGGTGTTGATCAGTTAATACCAATTTGCTGGTGAGTACATGTGGTGCTTGTTTTTCCATTCTTGGACTACTTCACTTAATAGAATGGGAGTATTGCTACATTACACACTACTGAATAAAGTTTAAAATTTCTTTGCAGTTCTGTTTATTCTTAGAATATATTTTACTAAGGGCCTATAGTGAACTCTTTGTTCTGATGCAATGTGAAATAATTCCTTCTTTTGTATTTTTATATCACTAAATTGACATAAAGTTAGGTCCATTTGTTTCAGTTTTCAGGTTTTCAGGATCACTTAAGTCAGAATTATATTCAGAGTAATCTTGCTTCTCTGTCTTCTCCATCCTATTTCCTTCTTTCTATTGGTGACAATTTTTATTAGCTTTTGGTTGTAGCTTAACAGTATTTCTTTTTGAAAACATACAAAATATGTATTTCTGTGTATATATTATTTGTTTTATACCCCCTTCTTATATAAAAGGCTTTGTACTCTATATACTATTGAACAACTCGTTCCTTTTTTTCTTAATGTGTCTTGAGGACCACTCACGTCAGTATATAAGTGTCTGTCTTATTTATTTTGTGATGCATAGTACTCCGTTCGGGAATCTGTCATGGTTTATTCAACCAGTCCCCTGTTGGCACACATCTGGGTTGTTTCTGGACTTTGGTTCTCACATATGATGCCACAGTGAATACCCTTATACCTAAATAATTTCATAATTTTGCAAAAGATTCCTAGAAGTAGGATTGCTGGATAAAAGGTAAATGCGCCTGGAATTTTTCCAGATATTATTTAATTCCTCTTTATCAACTATACTGTTTTGTAGTCCCACCAGCAGTGTATCAGGATGTCTAGTTCTATATAGCCGTACTGTAGGCCTTGTTGTTGAATTTTTATATTTATTTCAGTTTGATAGGTAAGTAGTATCTCACTGAAATTTTATTTGTTTGTTTGGTTTTTTGTTTTTTTTCTGAGACAGAGTCTCACTCTGTTCCCTGGGCTAGAGTGCCGTGGCGTCAGCCTAGCTCACAGCAACCTCAAACTCCTGGGCTGGAGTGATCCTTCTGCCTCAGCCTCCCGAGTAGCTGGGACTACAGGCATGCGCCACCATGCCCGGCTAATTTTTTCTATATATTTTTAGTTGGCCGATTAATTTCTTTCTATTTTTAGTAGAGATGGGGTCTCGCTCTGGTTTCGAACTCCTGACCTTGAGCGATTGGCCCACCTTGGCCTTCCAGAGTGCTAGGATTATAGGCATGAGCCACCGCGCCCAGCCCTCACTGAAATTTTAAATGCATCTCTCTAATTATGAGGATAATCGAAGATTATGAATGAAGGATTATGAAGAAGTATATTTTTAGATATGTTTTTAAGGACTATTTAAATTTTTTCTTCTGTGACTATTTTGTGTATGTTTTGCAAATTTTTTATTGTGCTCCGGGTTTTCCCCCATCTATATTTAGGAGCTCTTTTAAATTTTAGAGATATTAGCACTTGTCTTGATTTAATTTGCAATTTTTTTCCAGTTTGTCATTTGTCTTTTTATTAGGGTGGGGTATGTGTGGGTAGGTGTATGTTTGACATTTAAGAGTTTCACATAATTTGGTTTTCCTTTTTCTTCTCCCCCCCACCTCCCGCCTTTTTTCTTTTTATTACTTCTGGATTTTGAGTCTCAGCTAGGAAGTCTTTTTCTACTTCCAGATTATAAAGGAATTCACCCATACTTTCTTCTATTACTTGTATAATTTCATGGTTTATATTTAGATCTCTGGTCTACTTGGTGTTTATTCTAATATAGTGTGAAGTATGCATCCAATTTCATCTTTTTCCAAATATCCATCCAATTGTCTCAGTACTTGTTCCCGCTGATTTGATATTCAAGTTTATTCCTGGACTTTCTGTTCCGTTGTTTTTGTCTGTTTGTTTTATCATATAATAGTACCACTGTGTTTTAATTATAGGTGCTCAAATATTTTACTACTTTACTTTTTGATTAGAATTAGGCAATAACAACAATTACAGGTCATCCTCATCTAATTCATTATGTCTCCACTACCAACACTAAATAGAATACTTATATGACATATGTATGTTTTGATGCATGGAGTAAGTGCTCTTTGGTCCTTTATTAGTGAGAAGAGTGTTAGACCAGGAGTCAGGAGGTAAACTCAGGTTGTAGTACCACTTCTAAGCAAGTCACTTGCTTTTCCTAGTCCTGTTTTCTCAGCAGTTAACAAGCAAAAGAAGTTGAACCAAGTGGTCTTCAAGGTTGTTTCTGACTCTGGTTAATGCTAATGTGGCAGGAGGACCACTGGTATGTGGTATGAAGTTCAATCTACCTTTTATTCCCCTGTGTCTTGTTCTTTTACTGTATTCATGAAATAAACTGTATCTTCTGGATCCTGTTTCTTTAATCTTTTCTCTAGGTTTTTCTTTGTTCCAACATTTTCTTTTCCCCTGTATTTATTTTATTAGCTTGCATTTCTTCATGCTGATTAAGCAAGGATTGCCACTAACCTCGATGAGGAAAATTGTATGCATAAGTGTGAATTATTTTTCCCCCAGCAGAGAATTTTAAAAAAAATAAAGAAAGAAAAAGAAAGATAACATATAAACCTAGCTGTTGCCAATGGACTGTCCTTCTGTTGTACAACGAACAGAAGGAGAAAAGCTGCCTGTAATGTTTAAAGAAATCAGAAAAGACTATGACCAGGTCCTCAGCTCCTGTTTTATCTAGGAGAGTTGGTATTTCTTCCTTTTTCCCTATATTTCCTTATATTTCTGCCAGGAAATAAGGTAGTAAAAGGAGCAAAAATGTGGAAAGAGCCCACTAGGTAACAGTCTTAAGTGTTTTTGCGTTATGATGATTTAAGGCATGTCAAATACTTGAGCAAGAATAAAAATATTATACTTTATCCTAACTAAAATGCTTAAAATTCAAAAGAATAATAGGAAATTCTGAAATTCCAAATTGCTACTGAGTAAATCAGCCTTGAAAGTGCTAAGTTTAAAAAACACATGAAAGAAACCTTTTAATTTTAATGGAGAAGACAGAAGAGAACCAATGTAATATGACAATAAACATAATGCTTATTCAGGAAAAGCAAAAAAGCTCAAGGAAGTGTTTATGCAGATAAGCTTTAATGGTCAGTAAGGGATGGCATGAAAGATTTAAGGAGAAACATTGTATAATATAAAAAATTCTAATCTCCCAAAAGCTTACAAGTTTTTATTAAGGATGGGGCTTTGTTAGTTTCTGCAACACCAGTGCTACAAATAAATATTATATTCTATTCTGAAAATCCCAAAACTATGAGAGGTCTCTAAGACTAAGCTATCAATGAGGCTACTACGTTTCATTCTAAGTGACTGTTTACCCCTAGAGTTAGAGTGGGGCTGATGAGGAAGAATATGTGCTTGTTGAGCAAAGGAGCACTTCTGCAGACACCGACTGGCTCTCCACAGCATAGGCCAATGATCATGCTTTACCTTGACTTTGACAAAGGTCAGGTTCATCCCTACTCTAATAACTCAGATTTATTTATCATTTGTCAGGTAATGGATAAAGATGAAATTCTGTGTAAGAAAGGTGATTAGGCCGGGCGTGGTGGCTCAAGCCTGTGGAGCCTGTGACTCCACTCTGGGAGGCTGAGGCGGGAGATCATTTGAGCTCAGGAGTTCGAAACTGGCCTGAGCAAGAGTGAGACACTGTCTCTACTAAAAAAAAATTTTTAAAAATAGAAAAATTAGCCGGGTGCCATGCCACACGCCTGTAGTCCCAGCCACTTGGGAGGCTGAGGCAGGAGCATTGCTTGAGCACAGGAGCTTGAGGTTGCTGTCAGCTAGGCTGACACCACCGTACTCTAGCCCGAACAACAGAGTGAGACTCTGTCTCCAAAAAAAAAAGAAAGATGGTTTATGAGTTGAAAGAGTTTAAATGGTTAGTATCAGAAAGTATAAGTTTAGTGAAAAGTTGATAACCATCTTTCTTTCCTAGAAGAATCATCCAAATTCAGAATGAAACCATAGTTCCTATTTTTTAAAATTTCCTTATGAGATTCAATTTTGTTTGGGTGCTTGTAAAGCAGAGACTTTTTAAAGAGACTAGTTTTAAAATTTTTGCTTCCCCAATATTATAGGAAAATGTTTGCATTTTATGGTGCATGCTCTTATTTTTGTCAGGGCAAATGTTCCCATTGCCCCAGTTTGCCATTTTAATAAGTTTGTTTTACTATTTCCAATAAGACCAAAAAGGAAAATTTCTCTCTTCTCAAACATGCATTTGAATCTCTCATCCCCACAAATTTGGAATATGTATTTAATACTTGAGGTATTAATTTAAAACTTAGAATATGTATTTAATCTCTTATTTTTCTCCATCCCAAACTTTGAAATGGAAAAATAAGTTTATTTATTCAAAACAAGTTTATACATAGCTTTTTAGGAAAAAGTATCTATTGGGTAATAACAAGTATATATAGATTGCTTGTTTCAGAATGATTAAGTTATTGACATATATACCATCCACATATGTAGAATGTACTATAAAGACAGATACTGTAACTGGTAAATAGGTCACTGTTAAATAACTTTTTTAAAAAAAGTTCCACCTATGCACATGGGCTTTGAGCAGATTTCACACAGTTCCTGAATAAAAATAAAAATTGACTACCAGTTGCCATTTTATATATCTCATTATATGAAGAAAAACAAAAGATGGAGTCATTTAAGGATGGAAGATCAGCCTAAAAGCACTTTGTAAAATTTATAACAGTTCTGCAGGTGGAGGTGGTAGGGATTCATTAAGATCTTGATCAGAGTCAGGAGGAACAGAGAACTCCTGACTCTGGATCTCAATGTTGAATTCTTCCTGATTTTTCATAAAATCCACTGGCGGCTGGAGCAAGTTAAGTGAGTCAGGGGAAGGTGGAAATGACTGTTTGGTCTCAGATTTAGGTTCTTCACAGGTTTGACTGAGACAGTCCAGAGATGGAGGGAAATTGGTAGAATCATTTGGAAGAGGAGATACAGTTGTCATTGTGGGTTTGTCAGATTGGTTATTCTCTTGTCCTTCCAATTCAAGAAGGGGAGGTGGTGGAGGCAGATCTGTATCATCTGAAGAAGAAACAGCTGTGCCAATTGTTGATCCACCCACACTATCCTCTGATGTACCAGTTACTTGATCTTTTATTTCCTCTTTTTGGGGGTTGTTGGAATCTTCAATGTTTTCACTTGATTCAAACAACTTAATTTCCAAGTCATCTCCTAAAAGTGTGCTTTTGCTGGGTTTCCAGGTCATAAGTGAAACAATTGATGTACGTTTGGTGGATACTTCATTTTCTCTAATGTTATCCATACATATGTCAGGGATTTCTCCATCAGCAAATGGAGACCTACCTGCCCAATTTTGGTCATTTAAAACTGGTTTTCTCAAGCATTTCCATAGTACAATCATGATTATAGCCACCAACAGAGAAGTCAGAATTACACCAATTATTATAGCAGCTATTGAATTAGAATTGGTTTTATGTGAGGTTTCTTTGTTACTTATAGTTTGTAAGATGAATCCTGGTGTACCCCTAGGTAAATTTTCGATAACTGATGTTGGTTCTGTGGATGGATTATGAACAGTTGGTGGTACTGGTTTTCTAGAAGGGGTGTGGACAGATAATGATGGTTGTTGAGTGGAAGTATAGACAGATGATGTTGGTGATTTTCTGGTAGAAGTATGGGCAGATGGTGGTATTTGTCTGGCAGAGGTGAACACAGGTAGTGCTGTTTGCCGGAAGGAGGTATTGACCGTTGGTATTGGTGATTTGGTGATGTTATAGGCAAGTGATTGTCCAGCAGAAGTGTGTGCAGCTGGTTCCCCAGAAGAGGCATGGACATCTGGTGTTGGTTGTCCACCAACAACTTTGGCAGATGATGTTAGCTGTCCAGAAGAAATGTTGTTGAATTGTGTTGATTGACCTGAAGGATTCCTTGTGTTTTGAGAAGTAGCCGAGACATATGACACTGATGATCTAAATAAGGTAGGCATCTCTGTTGTAATTGCCTCTGTCTTTGAGAAAAATGTGTTATCCAGGTGTCCACAAAGCAAAATTAAGATGAAATACTTGGGCTCCATTTCAGAATGTTTCCTCCTTACCAGAAGTTGTATAATAAAAGAAAGAAAGAAAGACAATTAGGTATCATTTGGTATCTAGTTATATTTGACTTTTCATTATAATGCCTGGCATAAAGTAGGTAGGTACTTGATTAGTATTTATTATTTCTAATTTAGACTTGACACACTGTAGGCTAGTGTAAACATCTCTTGAATATACTCTAACCTATCATACAGCATTTGGACCTCATAGACCAGTGTTCTCTCTTAATTCTTTGATAAGATCCATGGTTCCCCTGCTGCCCCTCTGGCTTCATTACATTATAGTCCTTCCTCTCACAGTCATACTTCTCACAGCGCATGGGCCCTATTTGCTGGATCCATGTGTTCTCTACTTTTTTTACCCTTTACTCCTAGAAATGTATTGATTCTGTTGCCTTGAAGATGACCAGTGACCATCTATTACCCAATTCAGTTGTCTTTTATTTCTTCTTTTTTCCCTTTCTCTTGACCACATTTGACACTACTGACTCTTCCTTCACTAACATTCAAGTAGCTGTTTGTAATCAGTCTTCCTACATGTTACTCTCACTAGCTGTTTTTCTCCTGCCTCCTTAATATGGATATTTGATACTTAGTCCTTATACCTATCTACTTTGTTCCTGATTGTGTAAGATTTCACTTCTCACCTTTATGCCACAACTCTCAAACCTATACATCCAGCTTAAATCTCTCCTTTGTTCTGATTCTATTTGTACAACTTCTTGGTGGATGTTTCCATGTATATATACCACTAGCAGCAAATTCAACATATTTACAATGGAATTCATCTTTACTTCACAACTGACTCTTCTCTCAACTTCTCTGTTAATGGTACCACTAAGTTTCTTATGCACAGAATCTGTTATATTAGTAATCTTTCCATCATTCTCAATGTCTAGCACCATGTCCTTATGTTAGGATCTCATATTTTTAAAGGACTCATTTCTACTCAAAGTCCTAACCTCAAAATCCTAGTGTGATCTCTGAATCTGGTTGAGTCAGTCCTCTTCAGATGGTCCTGCTGCTGCTTTCATTCATTTATTGGTAAATACCATCTTTGTGTCAGGCCCTGTTCTAGGTTTAGGAGATTAAAAAGAGAGCGAGAAAGATGCTGCCTTCAGGTGTTTCAGGTTCTAGTGGTAGAAATAAACAGGTAAAAATTTATTACAATTTGATGTTTTCTCATAAATGTATGCAGGAGTTGCACAGAAGAACTAACCTAGGTTGAGAAGTCTTTAAGGAAGTTTTCTCAGAGAAATAAAACTTGAACTGAATCTTAAAATGTCTGTAATAATTAAGCAATAAATAAATATTCTAGCTAGGGGTAATAACATATGAGCACAGGAAAAGAAGGCACATGTGTAAGTTTGGCATGTAGGGCTTTTTGTGGTAGATGCTAACACTTGAAATGTTAAGTTCCAGTTCTGCTTTTACCACCTAACTTCCTATCTAATCATGAGAACTAGTCACTGATCTCTACTGTTCTCAATTGCCTCATCTCTAAAGTGAGGAGTTATACTAAGACAATTTTCAGCTTTGAATGTAATATACTTGTTTTGCACAGTTAGAGAAAGAAAAATCTCAGGGTGTTAGATCTTGGTGTATATGATTAGAAACTGTAGTTCTTCTATGAATCATAGACCAATCTAAGACAGATATGATGTTTTTTTTGCAAGGTGTAATAAAAGATTTTGCAAATAAATAGACTTTTTAGCATATGGGAGTAGTTTTCATTGCTTGTTACTTGGTACACAATGAAGATAAATAATCCTGTTTTAGGAGAAGACAAGGTGATTTTTTTTCCTGTACTTTCTCTTCCTTTTTATTTTCTTTCTAATACTTCAAGCCAGAACTTTAAAATAGTTCGCCTTCGAACTAACCTGCATGCTGCTGATGAATTAATCTTAAAAACATGCATGATCAGGTTTCTACTCCCTTGCTTTGGGGATTCCCCATCACTGTTAAACTAAAACTTTTAAACTGAGTTTTCTTTCTTTTGTCTTGAGTTAACCATTCCAGACTCACATCTCATGGCTGAAACTTCTTAGCCAGCCAAATGCACCCTTTCCCCACCTTACGTACTTTCTAAACACGTGCTTTTTTCTCCCCCTGTACAGACACTTTTAATCATGCTGCTTTTCACCATCCTCAACTGTGTTCTTTTTTCCGAACCTGGCCTCTTCTGCTTTCTGACTGAGGGTCTGAACCTGTTCTCATCCTTCAGACCTCAGTCTAAATTCCCCTTGTTATATCAAATTCTCTGTGACTGACCACAGCCTAGAGAAATCAGCCATTCACAGAATCCCCCTAGTTCTTACTGTCAGTATGGTTCCTTTATGTACCTCACTCACACTTCTATTCTCATTTTTAAATAAGTGTTTATTTTTTATTACTTTACTTTTCACATTTTCTTATTATTCCCTTGAACAACATTATAAAGAACCTTGAAGAAGGCAAAAGAAAAGAAGAAATAAAAATACTTATCTGGAACATACTGTGTGTTGCACTATCTATCCCAGGTGTTTTACATATTTTATTTCATTTAACCTTTAAATGAATTTATGAGGAAGGTGAGGGGATTCTTTATTTACAGCTAAGGAGACAACTTCAAATGAGTTAAACAATTTGCCCAGTGTTATATCACTGTCACTGACAGATTGGGAATTTGTACCTAGGACCATCTAATTCCACAGAATATGCTATTTCTACTACCCTGTACTGCCTAATGTTTTTGTATTTTGATTCCTCTTACGTATTAGTCGTTCAGTAAACATTTAATTTGTACTGGGCTTCTTCATTCCTTTCCATTTCACTGTTTCACTTTTAATTAATACTTCTACCAGAATATGAGCAAAGAAGTCGAAATCTAAGTCAATAAATTCTTTTTATCCACTTTTGCAAAAGATTTTAAAGAGAAAAATTTGAAACTTTTGGCATAAATATGGGTATTCGAATCATCTCAAGATAGTTGTCATTCATGCAATTCCTACCTGATATTCTTATAGATTACCAAAAAGAAAGCTTTGTTAGAAAATGGTATTCTTCAAAGTTTCATTTTAAAAATGTTTTTTAGGCCGGGCACAGTGGCTCATGCCTGTAATCCTAGCACTCTGGAAGGCTGAGGTGGGCGGATCGCTCAAGGTCAGGAGTTCAAAACCAGCCTGAGCAAGAGCGAGACCCCGTCTCTACTATAAAATAGAAAGAAATTAATTGGCCAACTAAAATATATATAGAAAAAATTAGCCGGGCATGGTGGCACATGCCTGTAGTCCCAGCTACTTGGGAGGCTGAGGCAGGAGGATTGCTTGAGCCCAGGAGTTTGAGGTTGCTGTAAGCTAGGCTGACGCCACAGCACTCTAGCCCAGGCAACCAAGTGAGACTCTGTCTCAAAAAAAAAAAAATGTTTTTTAAAAATGCTAAGCATCAGAAAATATAGGTCACGAATTGTCTTCAGCCAAAAATGTTTCCTCTTTTGTGACTTAGCTTAAAATAAAGAAACCATACAGTTCCTCTTCAGTTAGCTGAAAATGGCATTAGAGAAGGAAACAGCCCAAACAGGAACATAATTATAAACCCAGTTTAGTTTGTAAGATCAATTTTGATAGGTTCATAGCCTCTTATGTCAATAGAAAGTATGTAAACCTTCAGTGTATGAAATTTTCACTTGTCATTTAAGGATTACAGCAATATTAAAACCAAATTCCATTTTTGATCCATCTTACCACTTTCTCCCACTCTTAAGTTAGGTTTTTACCCTCCTAGGATCTGCTGCATCAGAATACTAGAATCTGTGTTAGACTTCTACTACAATAATTTGGCATAGCCCAGAAAAGAAAAGGAGAAAGATTCAAGAGAAGAGTAAATAGATATAATAGTGAAAAAACTGACTTTTTTCCAGAGGTGGTGAGACCAGTGTTATTACCAGTTTGGAAAGTTATTTAACATACATGTGTTTTAACACATTAACTGTCATGTGAATTGTATTTAACTCACGTTAGTTTTGAGCCTGGGGCCTCATGAAGCATATGTAACTCACATGTCTCTTTACCTTATTCACCATAGCTATGGGCACAGAAAACAATAAAAAAATAAATTTTTCATTAAATTAGAAAGGATCATTTTGTTTTCAAAGCTTTTATTCTGTTTTCATAATAAAAAACCATGGTCCCAAGGAAAATAATTTTTTTTCTAGTGTGGCAGTGTGTTAATATATAAGTGGTATATATCTGAAGTAGCAATAGTTGTTTCTGCAGGGAAAGAATAATGTGGTGCAGGGGAATAAAAAGCAGGAGAAAATTTAGAATAAGATGAAATGAAAAGGCAATGCAAGCAATGCAAAGAAAAGTACCAAATAACACAAAGAAAAAAATAAAACAAAAATTAAAGGAAGCAACAAATATATGGAAAAGAGGAAGGTCAGTTGACTAGAGAAGGTATTGAAGAAAAGTTAAACAGCTGGAAAAAAGTAGTCATTATGTAACTGACAAGAAATTAAGTTATAAGATTAAAGTGGGTAAAATGAAGACGTTGGGGGAAAAGATTGAAGTAGATGAAAACAACCAAAAAATGCTGCTCACTGTACTGGCTTGTATTTGTGGGTGCAGAGAACCAGCAAAGAGGAGCTGTCTTTTCAAGATGGAGGGCCGGCATGAGCCATCCTTTCAAACTCACTTATCTTTCATTTCAGGCTCTCCTACCTGCTGTGTCATTAAGATATTCTTTCTCGCTCTCTGTCTTCACTTTCTCTCTCTCTCCTTGTACCACCCAGAAGCATATCTGGTAATTACTACAAAGAACCTGTGTACATTCTGTGTAAGATTTTTCTAGAATCCCTTAGTCTGCTGCTCAGGCAAATCCCAAATTTGTCAGCCTTCATATGGCAGTATTTTATTTTAGGCTGATGATACTTTGAGGTTTAAATGTGTGAATTTTGGTCCTTTGCTTTTCCAGATTATTTTAAATTTCTTAAAAGGAAGAAGAAAAACATGAACTGTTTTAACTAAGCATGTTAAAGGCAGTTGCAGTAAAGCAGGAGTCCCCATGTATTAGACATGTTTTTATAAATATGACGCATAAGTACATAAAGGGTCCAGCATTTAAAAATGTTGCTGTTAAGTTGGGTATGTTAAGAAATATGTCATTGTCATTTAAAGGGAATCAAGAAGATCTGGAGAGCATCCCTAGATAAGGCAAGTATAGATAGCAGTATCAAAATAATTATCTGTGTTCCAGTTACTTTGATATAATAAAAGTAAGTTATAATGCAAATATAATAGATTAAAACTTTCTAGTAGTAATATCTCCAACTAATGAAGTTTTGAAACCATAAAAGGAAGAAAACAGGAATTCTATATCTTGAAGAACAGAAAGGGAAATTGACCTTAAAGTACAACAGAAAGTATTTGATGACCATTTATTTACTACTATTTACTGAGCACCCACCAATGCTAGGCACTATCCTATTTCAGTGAGCGAGGTGCTGGTATTTTCATCTTACAGATAAGGAAGCCCAGACACAAAGAATTTGGGTAACTTGGCAAGTGTCACAGCTCTTGTAAGTAGCAGCACTATTACAGAAACCATACCCATCTTTTACCAGAGCCCTTTCCTTGTTATATGTCATTATATATACTACACTGCCTTTTGTAGTAACAATTATGAAATAAAAACGCTTTATGAAGGAAGAAGATGTGAGCTCTCTGGGAACAATATGTAAATAACTTTTAGAGATAGTCTTATATAAAGGATAAAAAAAGAAATACCAGAAAACCCATTTTAATCTTTTAAGAGTTGCGATTCTGTGAAAACAGTTATAGGCGTTTTGAATGTTTGGCCTTATAAACTGTCGTATTTAGTAAGTTTACTAAAATATTTGTGATTTTTAAAGATTGGACATTGAGAGGCATCAGATTTATGTTTAGCAAATTCAGATTTAGTCAGAATTAATCATTCCTTCTATTTAGAATTATGTAGCAATTAGTTGAAAAACACAGGCACTATTCAACTTTATATTTGATCTAATCCTTTAAAAATATGTATGGGATTCTGTGATGACAGAGACACCAATGTCAAAGATTCATGGGAAATTTTTGAATTAAATTATTTAATCAAATATGAGTGAAAATAATACAACTTTGTCCTTTAATATGCATAATGAAATAAGCTCAATATTAGAATCAGAAAAATATATAAACAAGTCTTATCTAAAAAAGGGATAAAAATCTTTATTTTCTATCTTCTGTAATACTTAGAAGAAATCCCAAATAGACTTCTGTAAGAGAAAGTCGTAAGTATTTATGAAGTATTGAAAAAGGCTGTCACCCACTATAAACTTATTTTTCCTTGAAATTATAGGTCTATGTAAAATTCTCTTTGCAGTTTTTATCTAGAGAATAAATTTACTTTGTAGTTACCTAGTTTACTCATGTTGTAAGCATATTTTACGCTTATTATCAATTTTCTATTGTTCTGTGGATTTTTTTTCCTGTGTCTTATGCTATCTACTAAAGGCTCAGATAGTAATATGTGACATAAATACATAGGTGATATGAATATGTCTATACATTTTATCATAACATTTTTATCTTAGTAAGTTTTTAAAATGAGCAGTATTTTCCTGTCATCATTATTACTCCAATATAAAATTCTGTGTAAAAACTAAAGCATATATAATGATAATTGAGTACCCCATCTAATTTACTTCTTTCTAAATTAAATGAAGGTAACTGTTCTTACTATGGAAACTAAAGAAGATTTAAAAAATAATTTAAATCTATGGATTGTATTATATACAAGAAAATTTTGTAGAAAGCAAATTAGAATTTAACAGTATATTAGAGGGTATAAATTCAGTCATAGTGCATGAAATCTAGTTTTATTTCTAACCCTTAGCTTTATCTGCTATGGCTATAGTTTATTTCTTTTAATTACAAAACTAAGGTTAACAAATATTACAGTTGAATAAACTTGAAAGGCCTTATACAAACCTAGATGATAATCTTTTTCAAAGGAAAGCTCAACACTGTGTATTTTTAAATTCTGTGCCAAAAAACCACAAAAACATGCTATAGACACCTTTAGACAATCAGAATTGAAGTTTAAAACACTAACGACATTTTAGTTTTTTAAATAAATTTTACATAAAGCAAGATGAAACCAAATTTGCCTGTGTGAAATTTTCTTACCTCAGCTGCTAACTTCTTTTGCAGAATGCTAAATTCTTCTAGCTGGACATTTTGGTGATTTGGCTAAGAAAGCAAAAGGGGTGGTTCAATTCAGATTAAAAATGGTCCTGGTAGCAAACTGAAATAATTTCTGTAAAAGAGGAAGTTTATCAATAGCTGGTTCCGGAAGTGCAATAAGCCACAAGATGACTGAGAACTGTACTACTTTAACAGAACTTACATTGAAAAGCAATTTGGAGCTATATGATTTGAGTGCTTTTAATTAATGTTTGTAAATAAACATTTGAGACTCTCATAATATGATTATATAATTTAAATATTTAGCATGGATCCCCGAAGAGGAAATTGTGTTCTAAGGAAAAGCTGCCAGTTAGGTTATTACCTATAGTGAGATTTCTTTTCATAAGCAGTGAGCGATATGTTCTGTTTGCTTGTATGACCTTAGCCAAGTTGCTGCACTTCTGAGTCACCATTTCCTCCCTAAAGGAATGTTTCCCTTATTGGGTGTGAAGATTAAATAAGATAATATAACACGTATAAATGTCTCTTACAAAGTAGACAACCAGGCCGGGCGTGGTGGCTCACGCCTGTAATCCTAGCACTCTGGGAGGCCG
>VBSM01003215.1:32756893-32776432 GCA_008086735.1 Cheirogaleus medius | reverse complement strand
CCCCAGTCTTAAGATGTAACCTAGATGTTTGGAGCCATGGAACTTGTAAGAAGTAAATTTGATGACCAAGAGTGGTATCACCTAGGGAGTTATGTAAAATTACCAATGCCTGGAGCTCACCCCATTACTATTGAATCAGAAGGAGGATGTGAGAATTAGGCATTGGTATTTTTTTTAAAACTCTTCAGGTGATTCTGATACCCAGCTAGGGTGAGAATCACTAGCCTAGAAGGTAGAGTAAGATTGTAGTCATACTTGGAAAAAAGGTTTAATAAATCTTTTCTTTAATGATTAGCATATTCCCAAAATAAACGCTCAATAAAGGATAAGATTTTCTTAAATGTGGCCTAGTCTTTAATTAGTATGCCCTGTGTCAGTTTCAGTAGATATTTGGAAAGTTTCTCAAACCAAATTTTATAATATTGAATTGAAGATAGAGGTCTTGACTTAAATGTAAGTCATTATTTTACCGGAAGCCAATTTTTAAAGGTTAAACAATTATCTGAAGTATCCTGTTTCCCCAACTTGAACAAACACACACACACTTTTCCTTGGCTCATGTTACATTGGATAGTAAAAAATAAAATTGATCATTTATTAGGCTACTTGGCATCCTTAAAGTCCAAAAATTAATCAACCTTTGAGTATTTGTTTTTAATGCTCCAATAACCAGTATTTATAGAAAAGATGAATGTTACTCTTAAACAGTAAAACATACTTTACATTTACACTTAGCCTCTTGGTGTGGCTATGAATCTTATCGAATTTGGTTGTGCTCTATTTCTTATTGGTCTTTACAATGTGTTCTCTAAGATAATAAAGTGAATGCAAATATACATAGGCATAGTTTTATTCTAATGAGTTTAAATTTATACAAAATTAAAAGTTTTAATTTAATATTTATAGTAGAAAAACACTTTTTCATGTGTGCCATATGTAAAGATGAAAGCATCTGGACCAAAATTAGCTGTGTTTATAGATGAACTGGTGTGGATTCTGCCACATCCAGCAAAAAAGTTACCATTAAATTATACAGTTCAACTCTATGCATTAGGAATTCGACTTTCTATTAAATGTTGGAGTATATGCTTGGCTGTAAGGACACACTAAAATTCTTCAAAGTTTAATTATATTCAGACAAAGATCATCTAACTACTGTTGCTGAATAGGAAATATTTAATTATCCCTTTCTCTCTATTCGTGTCCTCAGCTTATCTTTAAAACTTTCCTCAAATGCTTGGTGATTTTATTATTTGCTTTTTAAATCATTCAGTGTCAAAAGTACATAGTTTAAGCAATTGAATAAGCAGGCATACTTCTCCCCTTCTTGTCTGCTTGATTTAAATAAAATTGCAAGGCCTACCATGACAGATTTTAGATCATCAGCCCAACACTTCGGTATTAAATACCAAACTGACTTCATTTTTACTTGGTAACCTTTCTCATTGCTACTTTGCATTTTTCTTCAGTAAACCATCTGTTAGTTAGTGAGTTTTTCAGTTCCTTCATCTTTTCTTTCTCTTGTAGCTGTGAGCACTCCAGTAGATTGCATCATTAGGTTGGGTCCTGTGAGCTGTTTTGCTCTTTTCCAAGTGTCTGATTCAGCAGGCCATAGACCACTGCTTGCCAGAAAATCTCCATTGCTTCTAGGCTGACGCTTGCCTACTGTTTTCGATCGTCTGAGAGATGAGACTTTGTTTGCCAGAACCACAGTTGATAGAAATAGAAGGGTACAGATAAGAAAAAGCACTGCAATTATAATTAAGCAAATTAGCATAGCCATGTTGTTGTTGTTTTCCTCACAGACATCCTTTTTGAAAATTTCACTGTGACTTTTGCTTGTGTTTTCAATGCTCTGTACTGTGGGGGAACTCTTCTTGACAACAGAAGGTATATAAAGCTCCTGTTCCGATTTAGAAGTGAAGATGTGAGATGTTGCCATTTCAGGCATGTTTGTAGAATTGCCTTTGTAATCTGCAGGAGTTACAGGGTTGGTGTTAATGTTTTCATTTTGGTTTCTGCCCATCTTGTTTTGAATAACTGAATCCCAGGCAGTAGTATTTTTAGCCCAGCGCTGGGTATAGTTTGCTTTTGTTCCAGGGGACAAAGAAAAAACTGTTGTCATCAGAAAGACAAGATGCAGGTAATGTCCTCTGTGTTCCATGTCCATAAGTATACTGGTTATCTGTTGGGATAGCAATATAATTTGTTAATTTGTGAAATAATAATGGTTCCTAGTTTTGGTAATTGTAGTTACAAGATATTTGAAATGTTACAAGCTCACACCTAACATTAGTTACCCTGTTTGAATTCCTTCTCAGCTGAATTTTTTTCTATTACTCTTAGGCTGTATACAAAGAAGAATTTTAATTTGTATTATATTTTTAGGTACCATAAGTTAGCATTACAAATAACTACTAATCATTTTAAACTGAATAACATGGCTTTGTGTAGTTTTCTTCCTTTTAAGCATGCTAGACTTCTGCTTTGAGTCAGATACTTCTGCTTTTACTCTTTTGATTCCTCCTTAAAAAAAAAAGGATCATTCTTGCGGAAATTCCCCACCCTCTAATCTGTCACCAATCTTTATAGTAAAGGAGCAGTATGGTCTTGAGCATTTTGCTTCATGTATGAAAATAAAATGCAAAATTTTTTTTTTTTTTTTGGTAGAGAGGAGGAAGGAAAGTTGGGTAGTAGCCAAAAAAAGTGAACTTCAAATAGGAATTAAAGATGTCCTTTTTTCTTCTTAGGTATTTATCTTGCCGCTTAGAATAAAACTGGTATTTGGAAATATATTCCCAGTATTTACGAAAGCAATTTTATGGTGGTAGTTCTCTCTTTTCACCTCTGTTCCCCCTCTATTTCCCCTGACTTACTGTGACTTTCTGAAAGCAAAGGTATGCCAGTTTTGTCAACCTAAAAATCTGGCAAAACAAAGAAAAAGCAGCATATTTCTTCTGAATAATCTCACACAAGTTCAACAAAAGTTATTGGCTTTTTTCAGCATCTTTTATATCTAGCATTTTTTTTCTGATTTACCATAATTCTAAAAAGAGAAATTGTACAACAAAATAGAAAGAAATAGGGCATCAGGATCTTGGAGATTTAGAATGAAGTGACAGATCATAAGCATCTCAACATATAATTGAAAAAGTTGAATTTCAGTTTTGGCTCTGAGCTTCCTGGAAGCCAGTACAAAAAGGGGATGAGTTCTATTCTAAATTCTCATTATCCTACCATGTGATTAAAGGTTTAAATAGAACTGGCATACCTTAGAATGCAGTAGTTCCAGGTACTACTAACATATCAGGAAAGATTTATCATCATTAAGGTGTTTTATAATAATATACCTGTTTGTCCTGAGCTACTTTTGAAAGAGTATTTTATTGTTGACATTTACTTAAAGGAACTAAAAGCAAAACTCAATTGTTTTCTTGACATTTACTAAATGAAATTGCCTGGTTAAGAACCCCATGAATTTTATACAGATTCTCCTCAAACTTGAATGTGCATGAGAGTACTTTTTGGTGTTTTTTTTTTTTTTTTAATGCAGATTCTGATTTATCAGACCTAGGTGGGGCATAAGAGTCTATATTTCTAAACTCACTACCAAGCAGTACAGATGCCACTGCCAGTCATGCTTTTGAGTATCAAGGTTTTTTATAAGAAATGGTTATTAGTCATCAGGTAACTTTTGTTTACCACTGAAATATAGAAATTAAGAATAACATGTGATATGTTGAGTTATACAAACAAAAGTAAGATATAATCAAATGTTCTAAGGTTAAGGTTCCTTTTTGGACTTGACCATTAGTAGACAGTTAAGGGTACAGTGTACTGGCTTTGTATAAAAGTGTTCAGCTTTAATTTTTAAGTTGAATGACATAAATCTTTGGATACTTTAAGATTTTTTCACAAGAAGAAATACTTGAAATTGGGTTAGCAAATAATTTTCATTCTTTTGTATTAGTCTGGACTTCTACATTAGATACTAAAATGATATAAAGTGGGTTATTCTTGTCACATTAGTTCACTGACAATGTAGTATACATCATAGTATTCTTGCACATTTTAACAGTGCCCACCACGGGACAGAGAATAGGCCCGCTGTTGATTGTCTTCAGCCAGATGTACTGCTGTGGCCAAATAAACAAGCTGCTGACAAAGTGAGACTTTCTCTTATCTCACAAACACAAATGCCTGAGAATTGGGGACTGTTTCTACATCTCTAATTTACGCCATGGAAGCCAGGTTATGTTACTAGAAGTTTTCTTTATCTCTGGTTGTTTTCAATAAAATTTATAATGCCTAAGCATTAGTAATGAGAAACATTTTTTTAACCTTTTTTTTTTAATAACAAAACTTCCCAGTTTACTTGTGGAGTCCAAAACACAGATCCTTCCTAATCCTAATTTAAGACTCCATGTTGATGGTAAATCTTTTCCATTTCTAACTTAAATTTTACATAATAGAACAGGGAAAAAAACAGTATACATTTTCAATCACATGATTCTACTTTGTTAGTGAGATTCTTAAACACTCTTTGAAAGCACTTCCTCAAATGCTACTCTGTACAAAGTTAGAAGTGAAAAGGCATAAGAAAAGCCATATATATGACCTACCTTACAAAATGTCTGGTCAAAATCTGATTATAATGTGATTTTAATAACCCACTTCTTTTCTTCTTTTCCTATTTAATGCAGAACAGACTTGGAGAATATGAACCTTTAAGTAAATCTGCAGTAAAAAAGGATATGTGCAGCTAGTTTTCCACTTTTAAAACCAAACCACAGATGACACATTTCCTTTCTGCTGCAGCTAAAGCACATGTCACAGGGAAAAGAAAAAAACACATTATAACTTGTCTAGTTAGCCACTGGCATGACAGGAGGCTTTGTAGAACAAATCCCCGCCTCCAGAACAGGGAGGGTTCTTTGCTTAATTCCCTTTGACCTTATACTCATTCTGTATGCCTGCTGCAAGCTTTTGAATGATATATTATTATTATTCAAAAGAGGTTTTAAAATGGCATCTTCCTTGAAGCATAAAAATCTTCTCTAAAAATTTTATTTGTATGCCACGCACTGATTTGAAAATGTGAGTTTGGAGTTCTCGGGGTCAGATAATAGAAACAGTGATAACATAACTGACATTTTAAGTTGTGGGACTGCAACAATTATTTGAGAAAAATATCTGGTGAACTTAGATTATATGGGACAGAAAAAGCTTTTGTGTGGTCTACTGTGTACACATACATACTACCCTCGAATGTCCTGTCATCACCTCAAATTCAGCCTTTATGTCTAAAACGGACTTTATTTTTTCTTTTAAAGTGGCTACCCCTCATGATCTCCCTGTTCCTGATTGCTGTTCATAATGCAACATTCTTTGTAATCTCAGAGGCTTGTTATACAGCAGATCCTTTTAATTCTTTCAGTCCTGATCTGATTTTGGATCATGTTGGTCCTTCTTTCCTATTTTTGGAATGTTTTCTTTTTTCCTATTTTTACTGTCACAGTATTTTTAGATCCTTATAATGTCGTACTTAGACTACCACAATAACCTTTTACTAGGCTTGATTCCTTCGTATATCGTGTATATATCATTTTCTTTGATCATATCACCCCTTTCTTTAAAGGGAAAAAAAGTTGAATAATTCCCTAATAGCTATAGCTGTGATTCAGAAATGTTTGTGCACATAAAGATTAGATGAGAAGGTTGTTTAAAAACAGTAAAAATTTCCAGGCCCCACTACATAGATTCATATTTAGTAGGTCTGGGCTGGGACCAAGAAACTGTTTTAATCAAGCACCACAAATTGATTCTAATACCAGTAGTCCACAGAATACATTTTGAGAAGTACTGTTCCCCTAGGAGAAAACCCACACCCCTTGCTTGAACAGTTATGGCTACTTCTTAATTTGGCTATTATGTATTTTCCCAGCTTTATCTCTCAAAGTTTATTCCAGCTAAACTAGCTGTTTCCTCAGCACATCTGGTTACCACTTTACCTCTTTCCATGAGGCCTGCCCAGTCTCTCCTCTTGTTAAGTTCTAAATTCCTCCTACCTCGTTCAGCCACTGTATCTTCTATGTAACTTTCACTGACTGCCCAGTTCATGTTGATCTCTCCCTCTTTTGAACTTAATAACAGTATTTTTCTCTGCAGAGAAATCTCTGTAATCACTTTAATAAGTGATTACATACTGCCTCATATCTTTTATGTTAAATATTTCTCTTTTGTTTTAAAATCATTTAACTTGTCATATTTTTATCTTATTTTGAAGATTTTTATATAATATAAATTTATGTAATTGTACATACTGACGAGGTACATGTGATATTTTGATACATGCATACAATGTGTAATGATCAAATCAGTGTAATTAGGATATCCATCACCCCAAATATTTATCTTTTTTTTATGTGCCAGGAACATTTCATATCTTCTCTTCTAGCTATTTTGAAATATACAATAAATTATTTTTAACTATAGTCACCCTACTGTGAACACTAGAACTTGTTCGTTGTGGCTAACTGTATTTTTGTATGCATTAACCTGCCTCTGAGGTGAAGATATTTGGCTTCCCCTATTTAGTAGTACTATCACCAGAGTCATCAAATACAGAAAACATTGGACCTAAGATAATACAGGTTGTTTTGACTTGAAATTCTAGTACCGTTTCTTCAGGGCTTTCTCATGGTCCTCACCATGGCTACTCACATTCATTAGCGTTCTTTTGGTTTTAAGCAACATGTGACCTAATATGGCTTAATCAAAAAATGGCTTATACAACTGAATAATCCAGGGATAAATTTGACCCCAGCAGAGGCTTTACTTTAGCACTTAAATTATATGGCCAGGGCCCCAGTTTCTCTTTTCTTTTCTCAACTCCTCTTCAGTTTTTAGGCAGGCTTTTTTTCATATCCCAAAATGTGAGCTAGCAACTCCCAGAGCTATGTATTCCCTATTTTATAAACCCTGAAAAGTTAAGTCTCAAATCCCAACAGTTTTAGCGGAAGTCCCTGAATTGAGCCTCTTTGTCCCTGGTTGTCTTGATTTGAGTCATGTGTTCCTTGTTGAATCAATCTCTGGTCAAGATGGGATAAATGGATTGGCTAAAAGCCATTCCAGTTCACTCCAGAGCTCCAGGCGGGTCATTCTCACCTAAACTGTTCACCTGGGAAGTTTGGTGGGCCAGGAAGCAACCAGCAAATACCCATTATCTTCTTCCTTTCTTGACTGAGGGGCAAAGTTTTGATTGTTGCTAGTGCTCAAATTTTTTGAATTGGAGATCTGTGTCTTCTCTTTTACTTAGCCTTATTTCTCAGTGTCTGAAAAACAACTGATTTAAAAAATGAATCCAGACCTTGAATAATTGTTTTATATTATTCTCTCTAGAAAGCTAATCAGAAAATAAAGAGATAAAATAGATTAGTGGCATCTGTATATTTATTCAGAACTCTGTTAACAATCTGTTATTCTTTTTGTCATCTTCCTTAGGTTCAAAACTGGGCAAATCAATGGTGATTTGTTGATATATCATGTCTTGCTGACCTTAAAGCCATATTATGCAAAGCCATATGAAATTGTAGTGGACCTTACCCATACAGGGCCTAGTAATCGCTTTAAAACAGACTTTCTCTCCAAGTGGTTTGTTGTTTTTCCTGGCTTTGCTTATGACAATGTCTCTGCAGTCTATATCTATAACTGTAACTCCTGGGTCAGGGAGTACACCAAATATCATGAGCGGCTGCTGACTGGCCTCAAAGGTAGCAAAAGGCTCGTATTCATAGACTGTCCTGGGAAACTGGCTGAGCATATAGAGCATGAACAACAGAAACTACCAGCCGCCACCTTGGCTTTAGAAGAAGACCTGAAGGTATTCCACAATGCTCTCAAGCTAGCTCACAAAGACACCAAAGTTTCTATTAAAGTAAGTTTCAATCTGTGTTTTGTAAATGACTCATTGCCTTTTTTGACTTACTAGACTATATCCTGGTCTCCTTAGGTGTCCCCATAGTCGTATCAAATGTCAAGTAAAGCATAGGCTTCTAGGGGTATGATTCTCGCTTTGAGTGTCAAACGTCAAGTAAATCTAGATGTAGGAAGACCAAGACTTCTATCTTCATGGAGGTCCTGTAAAAGATATGAGAAATGTACATTTAATTATAGGTTAGGTTGGAGGCAGAAGAGTGTTGTAGAGAGGCCAGTTTTGCTGTGTGTCAGTCAAATGGTAGAAATGTGTGGAGAGTGGAAATTACCTAGTGAGAGTTCTTCTGATTATTACATGCTTTTTGCAGAGTAAGGAACATTGTCCTTCCGGATAAAATCACTACTTTTCTATAGGATTCTTGACCTGTTTCAAAAACAAAATTAATTTTTTTCTGATGTTTATAGTTTCTTTTGAGAGCATTTGTCATAGTAATTATTGAACCCATTTGAATATGTAATAGTGGTAACTCTTCCATAAATGCAAAACATAGTACGTTGGTTGGTTGGTTGGTTTTTGGAGCCTCTTAGAATTCTACATAATGGAATTTAATTCTTCTGGACTCTACCCTCTCACCACCACTTTCCAGGTTGGTTCTACTGCTGTTCAAGTAACCTCAGCAGAGCGAACAAAAGTCCTAGGGCAATCAGTCTTTCTAAATGATATCTATTATGCCTCGGAAATTGAAGAGATCTGCCTAGTGGATGAGAACCAGTTTACTTTAACCATTGCAAACCAGGGCACACCGCTCACCTTCATGCACCAGGAGTGTGAAGCCATCGTCCAATCTATCATTCATATCCGGACCCGCTGGGAGCTGTCGCAGCCTGACTCCATCCCCCAGCACACCAAGATTCGGCCAAAAGATGTCCCTGGGACACTGCTTAATATTGCATTACTTAATTTAGGCAGTTCAGATCCTAGTTTACGGTAAGTTTTTTTAAAAATTCATTTCAACTTTATTTAGAGTTTGTTGCTTTTAAAATGAGACTACTTGGTAAGCTTTTAAAGCAGCCTCTACCTTAATACTGTAAGTTGGAAGGTATGCTGTGTTGGTTAACCAGTGTGACCTCATCGAGTTACAGGGTGTTCACATAAACTATGGAATTCCGAATAGTGTGATTCACACTAAACCAATATATGTTCTTTCTCCAGGAAACTTTCATCTAAAACAGATACCATGGCAGATTTTTTTTTTCCAAAGAAAATATCTTTTTTTTAGAAAATCTCCTAAATTGTTTCCCCTCCTGAGTCTTCTAATTAAATTTTTCCATATTTAAAAGTATATAACTATTAAGTTTCCTAACAGTCAAATCAGATTATCATGTTTGACATAAAGGAAGGCCTGATGTTCAATAACTCAGTAACATCATTGCATACTTTGCACTTATGTCACTTAACAGTATTTTTGAAAGAGATCTTAGGATAAATATGTCATCTGAGCAGAGTATAATTGATTCTTTTTAGGCTTAGTAATTTGAATGTTGCATGTGGAAAGAGCATGGTCTGTGGAGTCAGTAGATTTGGTTTAAACCTTGATCTCCTATTTTCTAACTGTGTATGATTTTGGGCAAGGTACTGAGTTCTCTGAGCTCTAGTTTCCTCATTTGTAAAATAAAGGTTACAATGCCTTACTTATATACCTACAAAGGTTTAAGAAATAGTATGTATGGTAGTAAAGTATAGCAACCTAGCTAATAGTTTGTGCTTAGTAAATAGTAGTATTTTTTACCCTGCATTTTTACTCCCTGCCAACATCTCTTTGTATCCCTTCTCCCTTCTCTCCCCTCTCCTTTACATGTCAGGATAATTCTTTGTCTCAAGTACTATAGGACTGTCGAGATTTTTATAGCTGTGAATTCATAGCTTCAGAAAATTTTCCCTGGTTATAACATAGCCCAGGTTTTATAGTGGGACTTTTAGAATTCCATATTCTCCTTTATTTAAACAGGAAAAAAACCAAATCAAGATTTCTTTACATGGATGAGCATTATGGGGTCCACGAACTCCCAGAAATCATACATAAAATTTTACGTATGCTTAGCTTTCATTATCTCAAAGGGGCCTGTGACACCTACCCCCAGGTTGAAGAAGCCCAATTCTTTATAGCTTTTGAAGAATACAGAGTAAAAGTCAATGTCAGAATAGTATAACCTGGAATTCCTAGGAGTTGGTAAAAGATACATAAACTTAGAAGCAATAATACTATCATTCTCATTTTAGGAAAATGGAGCTTTAAGCCTACCTTTAATTTCTAATTCAAAGTTCTTCATAGAAGATTGCTAACAACCTTTTAATAATTATTAGCCTGGGTAAACCCATATTCATCTATAGTGACATAAAGCAAGTGACAGCTTCTGCTTTTTGCTAAAGCATCTCATTTCAGAAAAAAAGCCTGTAGGCAGACTTAAATTTCAGTGGCTTTTTTCCCCTTGTGTGATTGTTGCATAAATATATTAGCATGATGAAAGTTCTGAGGTAAGGAAAACCTGAAATTTACTGAGCAGTTGAGCTCTTTCTTTTGCTAGATGGGGGAGAAAAATTAAAATTTTAAAATTGAGTCTGAGTTTTTTAGGCTGTCTCCTAAATTGATTAAATATATTTTCAAACATTTATAAGTGAACTTTGGTCTTCCAGTAACCTGGATATTACAGTTTTTTGTTTTCACAGGTTGTATATGATATAATGAGGTCATAGAAGGAAAAATGGGGGGACTTAATTATAAGTTAATTTTGTTTTTGATCTCTAAGCTTGTAGTATAACCTGTAGGTCACCTAGAAGGAAATTCAGTAGATGCTGATTAAAGATTTTAACATTCTAGTTTGATGAGAGGCCATCTCATTTCTCTTCTTATGATCCCCATTATAACTGGATTTAGCGGGGCAGGGGGAACCACAATTTGAGGTTTGGCCTTACTAAAAGCATGATATGCCTTGTTCTGACTTTCTTTCTATTGATCCACCTTAGGACCATAAACCTTTCATGTTTTATGTCCCAGTAAAATGTCTGTTAGGTAGACCTATACCCCTCTGTCTTAGAAGCCTCATAGTGCTCTTTGTGGTAATGTCAAGAATCTACCTTTTTAAAAAAATCCCTAAATGATCAAGGGTTATTTTGGTTTTACCATAGAATCATAACTTCTCTAATTGATCATAAAATTTAAAAATAGTTGATTATGCTTTGTAATAGAATCACAAGTTGTATATTATGAAAAATTTTTGGAATTATAAGGAAAAGTACGTTTTAAAACAACTTCATTTGTGTTTTCTCCTAGGTCAGCTGCCTATAATCTTCTGTGTGCCTTAACTTGTACCTTTAATTTAAAAATCGAGGGCCAGTTACTAGAGACATCAGGTTTATGTATCCCTGCCAACAACACCCTCTTTATTGTCTCTATTAGTAAGACACTGGCAGCCAATGAGCCACACCTCACGTTAGAATTTTTGGAAGAGTGTATTTCTGGATTTAGCAAATCTAGTAAGTAATGATAATTTTCTTCAATACTAACAGTATTCTAAGAAAATTCAAAGAAAACCCTTTCATTTCAGAATTTGCCAGTGAAGTCATTCACTTACTATAATTTTACTTCCCGCCCCCCCTTCTAATTTTACATCTATGTTACCCTGAAGGAACTCTGAAGGAACTTCCTGGTAGGCCACATTGAGAAATCCACCGAAATTCTGACAGTAAAAGCAAGGTGGAAGATTTTGATACCTTACATGTCTCTGGACCACTTACAAAGTATTTTATTTTCTTCACTGTTTCAGTTTAATCAGCTTCAGCATTTCTCTTCTTGGCAGAAAATTCCACATGAGTAAAGTAGCCATGTTGTCTCCTTGATTTTAGGGAAATAGTCATTTTCTCTTTCCTTCAGGTTAACTTTGAACTATGATTTTATTGTACATGTACAGTACATGAAGAGTACAGTGGCACATAATACAGGGTCCAGAGTCAGTCCTGACTTGGCTTTAATAAGTCTCATAAATTTAACATCTACTTGTTATATCTGTCCATCTTCATACCCTGTAGTAGTATAAATGTTGATCTTTTCTCAGCTTATTTCCTGACATTTTCTTCCTTTTCCTCTCTCCGTACTACATAAAGCTTTTTTTCCTGCATTCAAACACCTTTCTTGATTTTTTTTTGTATTAGATAATTGAAAGCTGTAATAATTCATCAAAATTAGGTCACTATTTATATGTTTTTTCCCCCAAATAAGAGATTTAGGAGTAAAACTCTTAACAAGAAAATGTGCAAGACTGACAAAACAAGAAAAGTATAAACCTTTGTTGATAAGTATTAATATAAGAAAAGATTTGAGTGAGTGGACAGACATATTGAATTTCCACATGAACAATTCTTCCCAGGTTAGTACAAATTTGATGCAATTCTATTAGAATAGCCATGGAGTTTGAGGATTGAGAATGGACAAATGATTCTAAATTCTACTTAAAAGTACAAGAAAAGCTAAGAAAATATGGAAAGGAAAGAAAACAGACTTGACGTTACAGATGTCTGAATACTTTATAATGGTACGATAATTAGAACATGAGTGTTCAAGAATCAGCAGTCAGATTAGTTTAAGTTGGTAAAGAAGCATCACAAACTGATGAGGAAGAGATTAAATCATTTAAGAAACAAGATTGGGAAATGAATTAAGTTAGGTCTCATCTTCACCATATAGCACAAGATACCAAATAAGTTCTAGCTATACTTAAGAGTTGAATATAAAAAGTAGAACCATTTTTTAAAAAGAACAGAACGAAGTGAATATTTAATTGCTTTCTAGAGTAAGGATATATGAAGCAAAAAAATGATAAAAGGAAGCAAAGGAAATGGTGAACAGATTTGACTACATAAAACTTCAAAGTATCTCCACTCAAAAAAATAGTGAAAATTAAAATCTAGGAAATACATTTGGAGCAAATATGAGAAAAGATTAACATCCTGAACCGTGAAGAGTTCTTAGAGATTAGTAAGAAAAATGGATCAATAATAACATGTAGATCGTGCTAAATATTTATATTTTAAGAAGTTCACTAATAAAATCAAAGAAATGCAAATTGAAAGAATAGTGAGTTAACAAATTCAGCTATCAAATTGGCAAGATTTTTAAAAAATTCAGCCCTGGTGGTCTGTGGAATGTGAGCAGAGGCAATTTTTCTAGAAAGCTGTTTAGAAGTGGATATCAAGACCCTCAAGACTATTCATACCTTTTGGCCTCATAATTCTACTTTTTAGACTTTATCCTAAGGAATTTTAAGATGTTTATCCTAGTGTTATTTTTTTTTTTTACTTGAAGTTATCTTGTCATCAGTAAAGTGCCCAGAACTTAAGTGAACAGCTTAATGAACTTTTTTACATGTAAATACATCACAAAAGTACCTTCCAGATCAAGGTACGTAACATTTCCAGCATCCAGAAGGATTCTGTCAGTACCATCCCTTTACCAAAAGTAAACACTATTGTGACCTGTCTTGTCATAGATTTATTTTGCCTACTTTAGAACATCATATGATATTATAATAGCAAAAAAATTGAAACAGCCAAAAGTCAAACAATAAAGAACTGATTAAATTGTTGGATCTTCATATGATGCAGTAATATGAAGACATTAAAAATATTTTTGGTGCAGAGTTCCAGTTTGGAAGATGAAGAAGTTCTGGAGGTGGATGGTGGTCATGGTTGCACAACAATGTGAATATACTTAATGTCACTGAACTGTACATTTAAAAATGGTTATAGTGGTGAATTTATGTTGTATATATTTTACCACACAATTTTAAAAATTTTCTTTGAGATTGTAGGTGAAGTATATACAAGAATTTTTATAATCTTTTTGTGTCTTATACGTTTGAAGTTTTTTCAAATAAAAAGTTAAAATGTTTTTGGAGAATTTTTAATGATTCATAAATAATCTCAGTGTAATGTTTAGTGAAAAAATATTTAGAGCATAGTGCATATACAGCATAATCCTAATTTTTGTAGGGGAATGAGTGAGTTGTATTTGTGTACATACATAAATGTACATTATCGCTACATGAATTTGAAAGTGTAATGGGAGATGACACGATACACCAGTATATTACCAGTTTCATTTTGTGGTGATGCTTTCCTTTTACCGCACATTCTATGATTACCACATAGTCCTTTTATAATGAGAATAAAACTTAATTTTTTAACTAGAAGATAAATGGTTAAAAGGGAGAAAAATAAGACAAAATTTTCAAATATTGGCTTACTGGCTTTTAAAATTACTTTCTTCAAGGCTTGTTCTCTTTCTTCACATCTGTCTTCAAAAATATATTTGCCAAGTCTCTTTTCTCCAGGCCTGCCTCTAGGTAATGGTCTTTACCTTTTACCTTCCCCCCCAATTCTTTATATTAAAATAATTGTTGATGTAATTTTCATTGACTGTCTATGCTAATAGTGTATTTTTTCCCCAGGTATTGAATTGAAACATCTTTGTTTGGAATATATGACTCCATGGCTGTCAAATCTAGTCCGTTTTTGTAAGCATAATGATGATGCCAAACGACAAAGAGTTACTGCTATTCTTGATAAGCTGATAACAATGACCATAAATGAAAAACAGATGTACCCTTCTATTCAAGCAAAAATATGGGGAAGCCTTGGGCAGGTATTGAGTTTGCTCAAATATTTATCTAGTATCTCCTTTTTGCAGATATTTGTCTGATGCTTACTTTGTGCAAAGCGCTGTGCTAGGCACAAGGGATACAGCTGTAGAAAACACAATTCCCTTCTTCAGAAAGCATGCAGACACCCACCCAACTCTTCCTTTGGTTCAAAATTGTAAATGTCTAATGCATGCCTCAGAGCCAGGGTTATTTTTGCAATCTCCTTCATGGCATAACTATGTAGAATTTAACTGTAGAAATCTGATATCATTTCTAGTAAATAGTGCTTTAATGTATCTCCCTACACACCATGGGTGTCAGTAAATGTTTCTTAATGATATTATTTGGGACACCTGTTTTCACTTATAGTTCTAGCATGAACTAGAAGTCATAAGAATGCCAATATTAAAATATAGCTTATAGGCCAGGCATGGTGGCACACACCTGTAGGCCCACCTACTCAGGAGTCTGAGGCAGGAAGATCACTTGAGCCCAGGAGTTTGAGGTTGCAGTAAGCTATGATGACACCACTGCACTTTAGCCTGGATGATAGAGTGAGACCCTGTCTCAAAAAAACAAACCAAAAAAACTATTTTATATTGATCATTCATTACTGTCTTAGAAGAGCACAGAGATACTTTGCAAATGAATGAAGATAGTATATATAGAGATTTTTAAATTTTAAATACCAGTCTCTTAATCTCTGAAGGAATCAAGTGAATATCCTTATCCTTTCCTGGATATTCTCTGTTAAATTAAGTAAAATCTAGTATTTTTGAGGTCTCAGGTAAAATAGAATTTTCATGTTGATTGAGTATTTTTTATATTTCATGAGTATTTTTAAATTAAAATTTAAGTTGGTAGAGTGGTTAAAAATGTGTTATTTTCCCCTCTTCCACTAGATTACAGATCTGCTTGATGTTGTACTAGACAGTTTCATCAAAACCAGTGCGACAGGTGGCTTGGGATCCATAAAAGCTGAGGTGATGGCAGATACTGCTGTAGCTTTGGCTTCTGGAAATGTGAAATTGGTTTCAAGCAAGGTAATCACTTTAACTTTGCCTTCTGGACTATGACATAATATAGTTTATAGTCTGTTTTTATCATCAGGAGGTTTTTGTTTCGTAATTAGTCATTTTAAAATTAAACAAATTTGTTGTGATAAAACTTTGTTTAAGCCCCATATTTTTTTTAATTCTGCTTCCTTATAGGTTATTGGAAGGATGTGCAAAATAATTGACAAGACATGCTTATCTCCAACTCCTACTTTAGAACAGCATCTTATGTGGGATGATATTGCTATTTTAGCACGCTACATGCTGATGCTGTCCTTCAACAATTCCCTTGATGTGGCAGCTCATCTCCCCTACCTGTTCCACGTTGTTACTTTCTTAGTAGCCACAGGTCCACTCTCCCTTAGAGCTTCCACACATGGATTGGTCATTAATATTATTCACTCTCTGTGTACTTGTTCACAGCTTCATTTTAGTGGTAAGTTTCAGGAAAGGAATTTGTGTTTTACCAGTTCCTTTCTCCATTTTACTTCACCTGATTGGTATAGATTGTCTTATTATTTATTATGGTGCCTTAACACCACGGTACTAATTTAAGCCTGCAGTAATGGCATAAAATATTATCAAAAAGAAAAATAATAAATTACTTCCATTCCATATCAAGCTATAGTAAAAATTTTCTGTGTATATTTGTCATGTAGATTCTTGTACTTATCATATAAGCTATTATAAATACTCAGTGCCAGTTGACAGTGTTCCATCATTATAGCACTAATTTATTGATAAATAGAGCAAAAGCAGTAAGCATTAATGTATCTAAAGGTTTGATTTAGGGAGCATGGTTATGTTATTTTTTTATATGATATTCATATTTTCTAAATTTAAAATGAAACATGGTACTTGAGAATTAAAAAATTAATATCTTCAAAGTCTTTACTTGTTCCATTTTTCTTTTACAGAAGAGACCAAGCAAGTTTTGAGACTCAGTCTAACAGAGTTCTCATTACCCAAATTTTACTTGCTGTTTGGCATTAGCAAAGTCAAGTCAGCTGCTGTCATTGCCTTCCGTTCCAGTTACCGGGACAGGTCATTCTCTCCTGGCTCCTATGAGAGAGAGACTTTTGCTTTGACATCCTTGGAAACAGTCACAGAAGCTTTATTGGAGATCATGGAGGTATGTAAGGCAAAATTATAAGAAACTCAGTTAAAATCATTTTTAACTTATCAATATATATATAATTCTTCTATACTAATACTGTTTAGAAGAAATATTGGTTTATTGTGCTGGTTTATACTTAATGCTTAAGTAAAAGCACTTCCATGGAATTATGTACATATATATATATATTCAGAGTATCCTCTTTTTTAGGCATGTATGAGAGATATTCCAACGTGCAAATGGCTGGACCAGTGGACAGAATTAGCTCAAAGGTATGTCCTAAATTAAATATAAGTTGTAAAAGTATATATATTGTTGAAAAGATAGATATTACTACATAATCAATACTTTAATTTTTTATTTAGTATATATAAATATAAATGTTTTTATAAGTTCTGTGGATCTTTTAATTGCAGATTTGCCTTCCAGTATAATCCATCCCTGCAACCAAGAGCTCTTGTTGTCTTTGGCTGTATTAGCAAACGAGTGTCTCATGGGCAGATAAAGCAGATTATCCGTATTCTTAGCAAGGTACCTGTCCCTCCTGTGAAATAATTTGTAGCTCCCACGTTGTAAAGTATATCTTCCATTTTTCTAAAAGACATTTAAATTTGTATTTAATAAGATATCTTATATGTTGCTTATTAAACCTTTAAAAATAGGTTTTGATTTTCTTTATTGTAATTCTTCGAATTAAAGAAAGTTTCTCTAAAGATGTATTTAAAAGAAAGTATTTTTTCTCTTTTGATAAGTAAGTACCCTTAAATATTTTATCAGTTTTCAAAGTGTTTCATTATATAAGACTATAGGCTTATATTAAATTATATAATTTATAATCACTATACTAATACTTTATTATATTAAAATATAATAAGAAAATATCAAAAAATAAGAAACCAAATGTATATTGAGCTAGATACCAAGATCACCATAACATTAGAAATCATTCTAGCACTTAATAAGTAAATGTTCTTGAACTGATTCTGAGATTCTGTTTAGGGGTTAATGTTTTATTTAAATGAAAGTAAAATAAAGAATTCTGTTTTCCTACAAGGCACTTGAAAGTTGCTTAAAAGGACCTGATACTTACAACAGTCAAGTTCTGATAGAAGCTACAGTAATAGCACTAACTAAATTACAGCCACTTCTTAATAAGGTAATTACTGTGTACAAAATGAGTGCATTCATTTTGGGTATCAGTGTTAAATGTTATTTTATTTTCTTTCAAAGAGTTCTGAAAATAAGATGGATTGAGAAGAAGTTATAAAGAAAAACCTTATAAAGTAGAACTTCCTGTTTTAAAGTTTAGTTGTTTGAAATAGTTACATTATAGAAAGAATGTACATAGTATGTTCTCAAGTGCTTGTAATATTTTTTTTTGTCTCATCAGTGCTAACAAAGAGATAGGTTTATAGTCTTTATTCTTTTATCTAATAAATAGTAATTGAGCATTTGTCAGGTACTATCTTTGATGCTAGAGATACAGTACTGAACAAAGTCTATAAAATTCCCTGCTCTCATGAGCTTATGTTAAAGTGGGTGTGGAGGTTGGGGAGTGGATGAATAATAAATTAAATTAAATACATAGTATTTTAGTTAGTGTTTATTACTGTGGAGCAATGTAAAGCTGGGAGAAGTAGACCCGATCATCTTAAGAATTTTGGTGCTATATGAGGATGATATTTTTAAAAAGTAAAATGATGTGGCCACTGTTGTAGGATGGTCTGAGCTCATCTCAGCTTTGTGCCCTTAAGCAAGTCATTTAACATGTCTGGGCATTATGTTTTCATATTAACAGGAGCAAACTAGAGTAGATAATGGCATGGTATCACCTTTCAATTCTAAAGCTGTATAATTCTGTGATTTGAGTACATAGAGTACAAAGATATGCCAGACTTGGAAGAGATTACAGAGAAATATTAATAAATACCTGTTGTGTTCCTGGTTTGGGTTATATGTTCTACAAACATCCTAATTTTATATCATGTAAAATAGTTCTCTCATCCCCATCTTATAACTAAAAATGGGCTCAAAAGGGATAAGTATCTTGTCCAAGGTCACATATCTAATAAAAGACAGAACCATGATTCTCATCCAGTGCTGCCTGACTCTATTTTTCTTTTCTTTTCTTTTTTTTCTCTTTTGTCCACTCACCTACTCTCTCCCAGACTCTAAAGTCTATGTATTTTCCCATATACCACAGTGCTAAATAAGGATTACCAATAATAAATACTTTTAATTCAGAGCAGCAAGTGATAACTGTACTGGTTAAGAGTGACAAGAAGTTGAAAAGGTAGGGTTTAAACTAACATTAAGGAGGTAGGTAGGATCTAATGTAGGTAGAGAGAAAAGGAGAAAGTTGAAAGCCTTAAACAGCAGTGGTATAGCAGTAGGACTGTACAGGAATGCTGGGACAGTGGAACAAAGGTAGGTAGACGATTGTAGCTGTAATGGAGAAACTTTTCAGAAGATTAGCAAGAGGGAAAGTTGCGAAGATTGTATAGACCTAATCTGACATTGAGCATTGTTCAGAAAGGAGTTTGGAAATGTACTGTTTTTAAGCAGACAAGTAATATGACCAAAGCAGGGATTTAGATCATTCTGGTGGTGGTGTGCATAGTGAATTGGAGTAGGGAGAAACTGGAGAAAAAAAGAATCCACATTTAGGCTGGGCGCGGTGGCTCATGCCTGTAATCCTAGCACTCTAGGAGGCCGAGGCGGGCGGATTGCTCAAGG
>VBSM01003215.1:32708742-32738170 GCA_008086735.1 Cheirogaleus medius | reverse complement strand
GCTGTATAGAAACCAAAATATTTGTTTACCTCCACTCCCAGTACCCAAGTCCCATCTTTGCCCACCAGTTCCACTCCTCTTATCTCTAAATTGTAGGTCCTTTGGTTTGCCAGATTATTTTACTACATGTTTTTAGAGAAAGGGTTTATCTTTTCAAAAGTACCTTTACTATCTCATGAAAGTCATTTGTATGTCTAAATTGTGGGCTCATGTTCACGAAAGGATCCTATTTATCCAGGTACCATTAATTACTATGTTTTTATCATTTGCTCTTGTGGAATACTTTGTGGTAATAGTTGATAGTTTGGATTAGGTCTATTGCTTCATATCTTTCGGTTCATGTAATCTTATATTCTTATCTCCTCATTTCTTTGTGGAGTAGAGCTTGCTGATATCAAAGGGCTAAAAGAAGTAATGAATCTTATCCAGATTCCTAACTCGATCCAACATTTCAACTTTGCTATTTAGCTGTATAGAAACCAAAATATTTGTTTACCTCCACTCCCAGTACCCAAGTCCCAAATTATAGTATTTTAAGAAGCTCTGCTGGCAAGGTGGCTTACTCCTATAATCCCAGCTACTGAGGCTGAGATGGGAGAATCACTTTGAGGGCAGGAGCTCTTGACCAGCCTGGGCAACATAGTGAGAACCCTGTATCTTTAAAAAAAGAAGAAAAAAGAAAAATTGCCGGGCATGATGGTGCATGCCTGTGTAGTCCCAGCTACTCAGGAGGCTGAGGTGGAAGGGAATCAAGGGAATTAGCCCAGGGAATCAAGATTACAGTGACCTATGGTAGTGCTATTGCACTCCAGCCTGGGTGGCAGAGCAAGACCCCATCTCTTAAAAAAATAAAAACACAATAAAGAAGCCTTGAAATGGAGCATAAGTGTGACTTGCCCAACATCAGCTTGCCCCCAGTCTACTGAGATTTAAGCAGATGAAGGCTCTGTTGCCCTATTTCAAAAAGCAAAAGTTGCTGATCTACATACAGTCAACCCTTTGCTGCAAATTTTCCATGTAATGCAATACTCTGCTTTCTACATCTTTGGTACTTAGCATGATCAGTTTACTAAGCTACATTTTCTTTTGGTCTCCGACATTTTCTGCTAACAAATCATCAGAATAAGAGGTTCATGAACTTCCTCCTGCCACAGCATTAGGCATTACTTAAGTAAAAGATTTTGGTGGTACTTCATCAGTCACCAGCTGTAAGTCCACATTTAAAAATATATAAATGATTATCTTCTGAATCCCTCCCTAGTAGAAATTAAACTTGGTATCAGTGAAGCCAATGGACTGTACCCAGAATTCAGTACATAAAAAATTGCATTAACTGTTACACTTTAGCCAAATGAACATAAAACTTTGGCTCTTCAGATTTTTTGACTCTACGATATATAAGAATATTTCAGATTTGATATTGTGATCCTTCTTAAGTTCATTGTAGCTGAGCTAGACATGAATTGAAGAACCAGGATTAAAACTACAAAATAAAATCTATCTACCTTGTGGCTCACGCCTGTAATCCTAGCACTCTGGGAGGCTGAGGCGAGTGGATCATTTGAGCTCAGGAGTTTGAGACCAGCCTGAGCAAAAGCGAGACCCTGTCTCTACTAAAAATAGAAAGAAATTATATGGACAACTAAAAATATATATAGAAAAAATTAGCCGGGCATGGTGGCACATGCCTATAGTCCCAGCTACTCAGGAGACTGAAGCAGGAGGATCGCTTAAGCCCAGGAGTTTGAGGTTGCTGTGAGCTAGCCTGACACACGGCACTCTAGCCCGGGCAGCAGAGTGAGACTCTGTCTCAAAAAAATAAAAATTAAAAAAAAAAATCTACCTTAAAAAAGCAGTTGATGGGACTTTTTTTTGCTTAAGCCAAAGCCATGAATGATTTTCTCAGCTGATGAGCAAAAAAGTCTTTTTTAAAGTCATATTGTATCTAACAAGTTCCCAGATGAAAAAATAAAATAAAATAAAAAGTCATATTGTGAATGCTTTATAATCATTTCATTTCAAATAAGCATTTCAAGTGCTGTCTCTCTGCATGCTCTTTAGATATTAAAGAGCAAATATATTAGAAATAAAAATCCAGATGGAGTTATATGGACTTATTAAAAAGAAATTAAATAGATCCATTTCCAAAATATTAAGTTTTAATTTATATTCTATCATGATTTCCTAATATTTTCCACATTGTAATTTAATTCAGTAAACATTTGAATATCTATTTTGTATATTAGGCACTTTGGAGCATATTAAGGTGAGAAGCAGCGCTGGTCACCAGGGCCTTGACAATTTCTGCCCATTGGGTTTTAAGCTAAAGTCACTTTTTCCTCTGATCTGTGTTATTTAACAAATTTTAAGTGTACACAAGTTTTTGATTTTAAGTACAAGATTAATATTAAGTGCTCTGTAAAAAAAATAACAAAAATTTAGATATTTATCCTGTAGATATGCATTGTTTAATATATGCAGGGAAGCTGAGGAGCAATAGGGCCTACCTCCAATAGATGTCAGAATGGTACAGGTGGTAAAGTGTCCACAGATAACTATTTTGACCTCTTTTGTGATACTTTATATACTTCGTACTATAAAGTATTCTGATAATTCAAAGGGACATTTGTATGGAAGAATCAGGTAATAATTATGACAAAAGTTTTATAACATATTTTGACCTCAAATGTGAGAGGTATGTGTTGTATTTTTTTTGGTTTTTTTGTTTTCTTTTTTTGAACAAAAACAGGTAAGCCTGTGATCTATTTTAAATGTCTTTTTACTAGGAAAAAGTCTTTACTTTTTCTTTGACCAGCTCATTTTACTATTTGTATTGGAGCATGAGTTTTTTAGAACAAAGACATACTTACTGTTTTTGTTTTTGTTTTGCGACAGTTTTACTCCGTTGCCCAGGCTAGGCCCTGGCGTTAGCCTAGCTCACAGCAACCTCATACTCCGGTGCTCAAGTGATCTTCCTGCCTCAGCCTCCCAAGTAGCTGGGATTACAGATTATGTATGCCACCACATCCTGCTAATTTTTTCTATTTTTAGTAGAGAGGGGGTGTCACTCTTGCTCAAGCTGATCTGGAAATCCTGCCACCTCGGCCCCTCAGAGTGCTAGGATTATAGGTGTGAGCCACTGCTTGCCCACCTAGCTGAGACCTCGTCTCTTAAAAAAAAAAAAGAAAGAAAGAAAAAGAAATCTCTTCCTCTTAGAAGAAACTCAAAGGTTTCTGTATTTTTAAGACCACTTAAGATCTCTGAAATGATTTTCAATGTTTTAGAGAACTGCTTATGGAATCACCAAACCTTTATTTAGTTTTATCTTGATTTGTTTTCCTTCTCTTTCTTTGTTATTACCCTGTGTTTAAGGGGAAAATATAATTTTAAATTGAGCAATGTTTGGTGTAATTCCTGCTAATTTTTCATCTCAGTTTTTACTTTAATTCTTAATTTAAACTAAAATTCTTAATTCTAATACAGATGGTAAATAAGTGTCTACAGAATTGTAAATTCCACCATTTGTTTACAGATTATAATATTTAGGAAATTAATGTTCAGAGTTCAGTAATTAAAAACAGATTCCTTTTGAAAACTAAGGAACATCATAATTATCCATTATCTAATCATACTTCACCCTTTTTTTTTTAAATCTTATCAACATCACTCACTTTTGTTTTTTCTTCCATTCTGTGTCTGTGAAGCTTCTCTGCCTTGCTCTAAATCAGCAGTTTTCATGCAGCTGTTTCCTCATCAAGGTACTCTTTACTTTCGTCATCTTTGCACGAAATACTGCTTACCCTGCACTTGTCCTAGACACATGGCATGAGACTTCACTCACCAGTCCCTGTGAGCTTAGTCTGGCTTAGGCACCTGAGGAACTTGTGAAGCTGCCACTTTATAGGGTCCGGATGCTTACTGGAACTGCAGGGCAGGTATGTGGTTAAGGAGCTGCTGATACCACCCTGAATGCTAAAGATGCCATCCCCGCCCTGTGCTAACAGGGGCAGGCTAAAAAGAAACTCAAGGGAAAGTTAATACAGAAGAACCAGGATATGGTTTGAAAGGGAAGTTTTTTTTTTTTTTAGCTTAGAAAATATTTGTTTTCCCCAAAAAGTTGTCTGTCTACTCTTATCACCTGTGTTTAAAAAATGGAATATGGTCATTAGTTAGCTCTAAGGACTAAGAAGAAAAAATGTGATACACTTATGTCTAATTTATAAAAGATACCTTTTTTCCTTTAATTCATCTGTGATTATACAGAAAGATTAGACCTAAGCAGAGAAAGAAGTATTAGCAATTGATAAAAATCCACTGAATTTTTAAAAATTCTTATAATTTTGTATATCGAGCTCAAAATAAAAATATTTCTAAATACATCTCCGTGAATATATTTACTTAACATTAAGCTATAGTTATGTTTTCTTCTAAGACACTTTATTATATTTTGTGCTTATTTACATTAGCTTCAGTAATTTAACAAATAATATCATAAAATGCAAGCCTCTGTGCATTTGTTCTAGAACTTTTCAGTATATCACCTGGTCTTTTTTATTTCAAGTATTAGGAGCATCTCAATTTATGTAGTAATTATTTTATCTATATGTGAAAATTCTTCACATAGATTATCTTATCTGAGTCTTCAAACAGTCCTTTGAAATAGGCAAGTCTGCTGTTAGCCTTAATTGCCAGATTGGGAACTAGAACCAAATAAGGGTTCTGATCTAACCAAGACTCAAACCTGGGTCTTCTGACATATTGTATATATTTGCCTTCTCATATATGTAATAAGAGTTTTCTGATGTTTGCCATGTTACATGTGTGATAAGCTAAACAATGCAGAGTCAGGTAACCTACTAGAGTTCCTATGCAGTTGGTGGGAAATTTTGGTTATTATCAATAGTCTAAAATTTTTGTAGTACAACTTCTCATGAATTACCTAACCCCTTTTTCCTCAGGTTCCCGAGAGCTAAAAGGGATTTATTTCTTTTATTATTTCATGAAAATGTTAGATTCTAGTTTGAGAGCTATTCCAGTTTGGAAACCAAAAGTGTTTAAAAAATAGGTGATTAAAATTATTATTTGTCAAGTCAGATCTACATCACTAGTTGGCAAAATAAACCCTGATACCTGCCTTCAAGGAACTCATGTTCTGTCTAGCAGGGGAGATGGACATACAACTTAAATAACAATAATGTGATCTAATCATTCTTTTCCCCACTTACTCAATTCACTAAATTTTGGCCAATCACACCTTCTATTTAGGATTTTATTTTTATGGAGCCACCACAATTCATTGAAGCATAATGCTGTTCATACACTACTATAGAGACTTTCCAGCTTCTTCTGCCCTGCCTGTTTATAACTGGCTGCATGTTTTACCACAGCATACCTGTGGGGAAATTTAAACTAGCAAATCAGGTCTGTAGAAGTTTTAGCTTTATTTCCTTCAAGTGGTAGCCTCTGTATTTCTGTTAGTTGCCTCGTGGATTTTTGCTTTTGTACCCACTTAGGGCCAGAAGGGAAAGGGAAAAGCCAGCCGTGCTTCAGGGACAAAAGAGAGACCAGAATGCAAAGCTTCAGAGGGGCTTTGATGAAAAGTATAGCACTAGGCCTTCTCACTAACTTAAAATGTAGCATGTAGCAATGCAGGATGGAGTTTGTCTCCATTGGAGCAGTCTGGCTGATAATCTGAATTTTCCCTATAGGGAAAATATACCAGCTCCTAGAGAGATTTCTAGATTTAATTTTAGAGGGTAAAAACAAAGAATGCTGCCAAAATTCCCAGAAGAATTATGCTTAGAAACTTAAATACCATAACTAGATGCTATGATCATTTGGTTTCTTTTTTTCTTTTTTTTTTTTTAAGACAGAGTTTCACTCTGTTGCCTGTGCTAGAGTGCCATGGCATCAGCCTAGCTCACAGCAACCTCAAACTCCTGGGCTCAAGCAATCCTCCTGCTTCAGCCTCCCGAGTAGCTGGGACTACAGGCATGCACCACCATGCCCAGCTAATTTTTTCTATTTTTAGTTGTTTGGCTAATTTATTTCTATTTTTAGTTGAGACGGAGTCTCTCTCTTGCTCAGACTGGCCTCAATCTCCTGACCTCAGGCGATCCTCCCGCCTTGGCTTCCCAGTGTGCTAGGATTACAGGCGTAAACCATGGCACCTGGGCTGATCATTTGATTTCATACTAACTTGGCTCTTTCAAGATGCTATATTTTGGTGTAAATATATGCATTTTTAATTATTTTTTTAGTGACCCTCCAAGATTTTTGTGTCAGTTTCTCCTTTGATCCTTACAGTAAAAACATCTTTGCTGTGAAGTTGAACTTAGGAATCACATACATTTACTTGTAGGTGACTTACAGAGTTGGGTCACTAAGTAGGAAGAAAACACACATTCAAAAACAAGAACTGAAATGAAAATTGAATTTGAAAGTAGAAGTAGAACATCAACCTTTCACATAGCGTTGAAGCTTTGGTTATGAGTGCAGGGCTGACAAGTCAGTCAGACTCTAACATTTTTATTTATTTATTTATTTATTTTTAAGACAGAGTTTCACTCTGTTGCCTGGGCTAGAGTGCCGTGGCATCAGCCTAGCTCGCAGCAACCTCAAACTCCTGGGCTCAAGCAATCCTCCTGCCTCAGCCTCCCGAGTAGCTGGGACTACAGGCACGCGCCACCATGCCCAGCTAATTTTTTCTATATATTTTTAGTTGGACAATTAATTTCTTTCTATTTTTAGTAGAGACAGGGTGTCATTCTTGCTCAGGCTGGTTTCGAACTCCTGACCTTGAGAGAGATCCGCTCGCCTCGGCCTCCCAGAGTGCTAGGATTACAGGTGTGACTACCACGCCCGGCCAAACATTTTTAATTAACGTGCTCATTAGGAAGAAAATTGGAAAATTCAGAAAAATAGAAGAAAAAATCACCCATAATCCTACCACTCTAAGATCAGTGTTTATTAACATTTTGATGAATCTCCCTCCAGTGTCTTTTTTTTACATAGTTGAGGTCATGATAATACATGAACACAACTTCATAGCTTTTTACCCTTAACATTTAGCAAGATACAAATAAGGCTTTTTTTTTATATTTCAGCATATTATGGGGGTACAAATGTTTAGGTTACATGTATTGCCTTCCCTCCCCTCCCCATAAGGCTTTTAAGTTTTTATTTAGAGGTTTGAGAGTTATTTACTTAACAAAACAGAAAGTGGAGTGTTCTTGGCACTTCTTTGACTTAATCTACATGACTACAATTTATGTAACTTTACTTCATAAGACTACCACTAAGCAGGCCTTTGTGCCCAAGCAGAAGCATTGCCACCTTACAATGTAATGACTATTTTCTCCTCAGAGTGAGCCAGTCTAATATTTGCAAGGCTGTACCAAAGGTAGACACAAGAAAGAGCCCTGCGGTGGGAGATTGCTAGCAGAGAGTCACAGAGCTTTCCTAGTGGTCGTCCATGCTGTGTGCCCTTCCTGATTTCCTCCAAATTTTTCAAACCTTTGTCTTACTAAGGTTCTAGTTTTGCCTGAACCTTATTTGTTATTAAAGAAGTAACTCCAAAATAAAGAACTACTGGACGAAATTTACAGGCCACCTGCAAACTTAAGGAAATGGAAGAACAAATACACTGACAAGTTCATGATAATTTCAGATAGAGGACACTAGAGAGGGAAAACATTTTTATCTTTTCTGCTAAAAACATGATATTGCCCCCTGGAGATCAGGGATTGCATGCATTTGGGCTCTGAATTATAAGGATCCAGCTGTTATGTTTTAAAATAGAAACATTCAGAGTTCGAGACCAGCCTGAGCAACAGTGAGACCCTGTCTCTACAAAAAATAGAAAAATTAGCCAGGCATGGTGGTATGCTCCTGTAGTCCAGCTGCACAGGAGGCTGAGGCAGGAGGATCCCCTGCGTTTGAGATTGCAGCGAGCTACAATGATACTACTTACACTCTAGCCAGAGCAACAGAGCAAGATTCTGTCTCTTTAAAAAAAAAAAAAACAGCCTTCAGTTCAACCAATATTTATTGAAAATAATTTTTCAATTTATAGAAAAAATAATCAACTAGACTTTATAGAAAAATGAAAATGAAGAGTAAATGATCTTAACCCTTCTATACTCTAATAGAGGAAATAAGATACATATACAAGTTTTGATAGTAGAGGCAAAAGTTAATAAATATAAAAGCAAGAAGGAAGAAAATTCTAGCAGGAAACAGAAGAATGCATCATGAAGGAAATAGAGATGAGAAACAATATGGGTTGTAGAGATAGGCAAGACAGTTGAAAGAGCCTGTGTAAACATACACCACAAAGAAGTTCAAGGCCCATTCAAGAGATTATGAGCAGCCAGTTTTGTTATTTCTTTTTTTAAATCACTCTGGAGAAGATGCAAATGAATATACAGAAAAGAATAAAAATTGTCCAGAATTCTGTTACACTGAGGAAAAAGTTCTGTGAACATTATGTATTTTCTTCTATTCATCTTTCTATGCGTATGACTAGATTAGAATAGAACAGGTTCATGGTGCTGGTTTAGCTCTGCTTGGTTTCTGGAGAGATGGTGCTCATGTTTTCAACTCTGCACTCATATGCCTAGCCCATTGCAAATGTTCATGAACAATCACTGACAGATGCCTGTGTCCCTTTGATAAGTTCAATACAACAAATCTCTGTTGAGCCTGTCAGTCAGGCCATGTGCTTGTCAATGCCTGACCCTCTGCATTGGATTCAGGGGTGGATCCAAATGAAGGATGTGTGGTTCCTAGAGAGAGGTGATCCCAAATTCATTTCCTGTTCATGAACCAACAAATAGCTGGTTGGATCTATGTACGTGTGTACATTTTGTGTAATGTAATGGTTACTTCTTGACTTAAAGTATTACTTTCTGTCCAAAAAGGGAAATTTTTCCATTCTCAGATTTAATGATTATTTGAAAATTCAAATAGTACAGATAAGAATAAAATAAAAATTACCTGAAATCATGCCATCCAGAGATAAAATATTTTGGCAAATGCTCTCTCAGCCTTTTTTTCTTTTTCTCTCTGTATATGAGTATTTTTTTTTCCTACTCTAAAAGTTATGGTCATCTTTCTGTATCAGTATATATCAATTAGTAATTTATGTTTTGATACAAACTGCTAAAATGTTCTTCAGCTATTTGCTCTCCCACCACTAGTGATGCCAGAAGTGGATATAATCAGTCTAATTTGGGGGATAGATTTTATTGACGTGTAACAAATAGAAAAGTACCCAAATCATGATTTTATAGTTTGATGAACTTTTAAGAAGTAAACACACTTGAAAATCCTGCATCGGGATCAAGAAACAGAACATTACCAGCAGCCCAGGAAGCCACCCTCAGTCACCACTTCCCCAAGGGTAACCACTATTCTGTTATGTGATTCATAATCTTTTCTAATCTGGTGGGTAAAAAATATCTTGTTTTTGTTGCCGGTTACTTTTCTGAAGTTACTACTTAGAATATTTATAAAATTCATTGTAAGACCTAGATTTTAGAGGTTTAATCTTCTCTATGAGAGAAAAAAATGGCATCTGTTTAAGCTTGCAGAATGTGAAATGACTTAACCATAGTTGAAAAGAAACAAGGATTCTGTAATATGACCTTTGTGATATATTATTTTCTCAGTAAATACTTGAGTTCCTTTGGGACAGGCACTGTTATTAAAAAAATAAAAAACATCTGTCTTTGAAATGACAAATCTGCTGGAAAAATCAGTATCGTCTGCTGCTGGAGAGAATATTCTGTTTATGAACATGAGTAAGGATATGTGGCTAGAAGCTGACCTCTGCTGGAAGTTTCTGATATGATTTGGAGGAAAGAGCTCTGATCTTCCCTGGTGGCTGCTAGCTTTTCATTCAGTTCAAGCCTGCCTGCCTCTAGCTTTCCCTTGCAACTTCTCTTTTCTCTTTTCTTTATGCTATTTTCTGCTGTGATAGCAAATTTTGCCTAACAAAATGTGGGGCTTTCTGTGTGACAGGGCCTTTGTAAACATTCTAACAGTCGACTTAAAATGAAACGTGCAAAAACAATTCGCCAGATTGTGTCTCATGTACAAATACAGTCATGCGCAGCATAACAACGTTTCAATGACAGACCACATATAGACGGTGGTCCCATAAGATTATAATACTATATTTTTACTGTACCCTTTCTGTGTTTAGATACACAAATACCACTGTGTTACAATTGCCTACAGTACTCAATACAGTAATATGCTGTACTGCTTTGTAGCCTAGGAACAATAGGCTATATATCGTATAGCCTAAGTATGTAATAAGCTATACCATCTAGGTTTGTGTAAGTACACTCTTTGATGTTCACACAATGACAAAATCAGCTGATGACCATCATTTCTCAAAATGTATTCTCGTTGTTAAGCAACACATGACTTTAATGAGATTCAGTCCTGGAACTTAACACCAGAAGAGAGGGAATAATTGGTTGCTGTGTTTCTCTCCAGGAATCGACAAGGAGAACGTTGAACTCTCCCCTACCACTGGCCACTGTAACAGTGGACGAACTCGCCACGGATCCGCAAGCCAAGTGCAGAAGCAAAGAAGCGCTGGCAGTTTCAAACGTAATAGCATTAAGAAGATTGTGTGAAGCTTTCTTTCTTTCTTTTTTTAAACCAACTTAACATGGGCTCTTCACTAGTGACTCCTTCCCTAGCCTTGCCCCATCCCTCCATGTTGTGATGCTGCACTTCCTGTTTTATAATGAACCCATCCGGTCTGCCATGTTGCCAGATGATCAACTCCTGAAGCATTGCCTAAATTTAATGCTGCTTTTTTTTCTTTAACTTTTTTTCTTCTGCTTTTGGTGTATATCTGGTGTATGCAAGTGTTCAGAACAACTACAAAGAAAGTGGGAGGTCAGGAAACTTGAACTGAGAACATCCCAGTTGTGAGAGGATGAATTCTTGAATACCGCTGCTTACAGGCCGTCTATGAAAGCCATTTGCACAGAGCTCTGCCTTCTCTGGTTTCCCCTTCTTCAAATAAAGTAAAGTGTTAGTCTTATTTACACACTTTTCAAGATAGAAGTTTATGAGAAAAATAATATTATAACCCCAGTATGCTTAATCTTTTAGGACTTTTTTTAACCTTATAAATCTGAAAGAACCATAGAGATCAAGCCTCAGTGACTTGACACAATAAAGCCACAGGTGAGGTACTTTGGGGGGGGCGGGGGATTTAGTATTTTGTAGTGCGTTCTTAAGAAATACTAACACTTGAGTATTAGCAATAATGGCAGGAAAATAAGCGTGACCACATATATCTTAACCTTACTGAATTAAAGCTACGGGTTCTGAGGCCTTATCCAAACTCAGTCATCCAAATTAGTTTTTTTCTTTCCAGTTGATTATCTTTTAATCTTTAAATATGCTAAAAGTTGTTTCTTTCTGTGTTTTGTAAGCCAAAACTATACTAAGTATAGTAGTTATACATTTTCCCCTCCTCTTCCTTTCTAAATAATTCTGAGCAGGGTAATCAGTGAACAAAGTGTTGAAAATTTTCCCAGAAAGTAATTTTCATAGATGTTTACATTAGCTCCATAGAAAAATGGAATGGTACGTGACATTTAGAGTAGCTGATAGTTTTGTTAAATAATTTTCCATGAAACATAGAGTATGGTGTATATTATCATAAATTTCTTTGATAAGATATATTTTAAAATGTCTTTAATTTTCCCCCTCCCCTCCAAAAAATCAGGAATCTCTTTAGCAAAACATTTGGGTTCTATATGATAGAATTACATTCAATCACTGTGAAAAGACTGGTCAGCCTGCATTAGTATGACAATAGGGGGCCTTAGAGTTGCTGCTATACTTAGTATGGATTATCTTGGCGTTGGAATTTCCCTAGTAATGCAGATCCAGTTTCTTTGTGGTACCTGCAGTGTGCACAATGATTTGACTTTAGTATCTGGATATTCCAATTTAGAATGAATGAAACCATATTTATTATAAAAGATATCCCCCTACTCCCACGTTCCCTTTGTATGTTAAGATATAATGGCTTTGGGAGGGGAAAAAAAGAAACCTAGGGGAGAGGGGAGTTTCCTGTAGTGCTATTTCACTAGTGGATTTTAGTAAATTCCACAGCTAACTCAATAAAAAATGGTACATTTAAGTGTTCTGATTTTAATAATATAACACATTTCACATTTATCCACACAGTAACAATGTAATATGTTAATGTAAATAAAATTTCTTTTGATATTTAGAAATAACAAGAACTTAATTTTTTAAATTTGTTTACAGTCCTGGGAAAAGTAAAAATCATTTGCCAAAATAAAAGGAAAAAAACACCTTACTGTTAATAGTGATTTTAGCATAGAATTGTTGGAAAATATTGAAGACAGGTGCAATCAACTAAACGTCCGTTTCTAACTATTGTAAAGGCTGCATTAGAAGAAAGTGTTTATAATAACAGAGCAACTAAGAAGGTAAAGAGAGATTAGAACTGAGTTTAGAAACAGATGAGTAACCTAGTGCCAAGAATGCCAGTATCTCGGCTATTCTCACAGCTCCCTGCTTCCGGAATAGGTGGCACAGCTTCTTGGCTCCTGGCATAGCTGGCAATGTGAGCCTTTAATAGTTTTGGTTCATTGTTTTTCCTCTTTTCATTTGTTGGTTTGGTGCATATGATGGAGGGTGTTACGCTATTTTGCTTCTCCCATCAAAATAGAGAAACTTCCAAAAGTTTACTGTTTAAAAAATATTGATCTTTCCATTAAAAGTTTACCAAGGCATGCTATTCCGTACCTCATGAAATGGTCAGCATTGTACAAATCAAAATTGAGCCGCCTTTGAACAGCAAAAATAATTTTGACCAGCGCATCCTAGGAATTTGAAAACATATTAAGGTTTAAGTTTTACCTTGTTTAAAGAATGTCCAGCTTTTGAGGAAAATCTAGCTTTCCTGGTATCTAAAATGGACATGAGATAAATCTCTCACCATTATATGTACCCTGAGAAATGAAAGATATTTTTAGTTCTCATACCTGTAATCTACAAAAGAAATTCTAAAGTTCAGAGCAAGTTGCCCATTTTGTATAATTTGATGTAAGCTCTGAAAAGAACATTATAAGTAATTTGTTTGGGGTTTGTGGATGTTTCCCCTCACTTTTTAAAGAGGAAAACAGTAACTCGGTCATGTTTTTGTCCTAAGGGCATGCCCTTGTTTGCCAAGGTCCAGATGCAGTTCACTAGCTTTGAGGGGAAGTGGCTGAGCTCTGTCTTCCATTCACCCAGCACGTGCTCAGGACGGAGCCGGTGCTGAGGACACCACAGTGAACGGTCAGCTCCACCCCTGTGGACCAATGTCCTAGTGGGGAAGACAGTGCAAGCCAGCAACCCTCCCAGATTTGTAGGTTTTCAGTTTCATTTGGGTTTTTGTTTGTTTTGTTTTGTTTTTGTTTCTACATCTCCCCTCCCTCCTCCCCCTTGCCCTGCATAATGAGGCATGTCTTATTCAATGTTATGCAATGGACTTATACAAAAATTCACTCTTAGTGTCAGCCACACAATTTTTTTTAATGCAGTATATTCACCTGTAAATAGTTTGTGTAAAATTTGACAGAAAAGTATATTTACTACACTGTAAATACATGTGATGATATATTGTATTATTTTGCTTTTTTGTAAAGCAGTTAGTTGCTGTACATGGATAACAAACAAAAATTTGATTATTCTCGTGTTAGTATTGTTAACTTCTTCCTGCGACTGCGTTACATCATTTAAAGAAAATGCTGTGTATTGTAAACTTACATTGTATATGATAACTTACTCTCCCTTCCATTCGGGCCTAAACTTTGGCAGTTCCCTTGTCTACAACCTTGTTAATATTGTAAGCAATTGTACGCCAGCAGGAGAAATACTGCCCAACAGACAAAATCGATCATTGTAGGGGAAAATCATAGAAATACGTTTCAGATCATTGTTGTTCCCCACCCCATTTTCCTCCTTGTGTATGTACTCCCTCACCCCACCCCCCTTTTTTAAGTAAAATGTAAATTCAATCTGCTCTAAGATGTGAGGAGTTATTTAATTTCTTCACATGCATCAAGCTTGGTTCTCACTTCCCCGACTTCTCCCTGATCTTTGGAAACATTAAGGCCATTTCCTTTCTTTTAAGAATGTTTTTTGGGTCTCCTTCCCTCAACCCCATGGGAAAGAACTTTCTATTTCCAGAAACACTCTAAACTAAAAGTAAAATGATTTTGTTGAAACGCTTTTTTAGGGCATGCTACATTCAGGGGTGACTCTATTCTCTGGGATAGGTTTACTTCTTTTAAAAGGAGCAGTCAATCAGAAATGGCAGAGCACCCAAGATTGACCACTTTTTAGCTTTACCCCTACAGAATCTTCGGAGGCTATATATGTGTAAACAAAGTAAACCACCTCCCCTGACTCAGCTGCCCCAGATTTTATTTTTTCATTTACCTCATTATGTGGGCCACCTCCCTGCTCCCGATGGAGAAAGAATCCAGCCTAGACCGTGTGGTCAGGACAGAGCTGTCCCTAAAAGGGTAACAGTGTCTGACACTGAACAAAGGACTAAAAAATGCCATGCAGCAGATACCTGCAGGTCCGAGGCAAGTGCCCGTCTGTTTATGGGCAGGCTGAGAAGGCAGGAGAGAGCTTGCTAATTCTCGGGTCCCATCCCAAACCCTAGAGGCAAACTCTCCAAAGAATGGGGTCCTGGTGCATTGGGGTGGGGGGGTGAGACGTATGTGTTTGAAGCTTCTTAGGCAATTTCACTGGGGTAAAGAATTGAAAACTCAAATACTGCAAATAGCTGTCTTTTCCCTGTGGCCTAAAGAATCTTAGTCAAAACTCGGCATGTCTTTGCGAGAGTGACCCTCTGGATCACACCTCTCCATTCCTGGACAAAAGATCCCTGAGGACATGGCCCATGTCTTATATTTTTTATGGGCCCCTGTGCCCAATACTTGCCTGCACTGGCCTTTGCTCTCTGGGACACTCCCAAGCTAGTCTGGGGATTCTGAACTGCCTGGCCCGAGAGTTGATTCTTTTAGGGGGTTTGGGAGTGGCTGGAAGAATAGTAAAAACGTAACCCACAACCAAGTGGCAGCATCTGTATTCCTCTTTTTCCAGAAAGTAGACCCCCTCCCACCCCATCCCCTGCCCCCAAGGTAAGCCCCTAGCGGTGGCAGGCATCTAGGGCATTTACCCTCATTCCTGGCTCTCCCTTGGCTTCTACCAGTAACACTGCTCAGCTGGCTCACTGCACGTCACAGCAGCCTCTGACACAGCCGCAATTGATTGCCCCAAGGAATCTGCCAGACCTGGCTTGATTAGAAAGTCATTCTTCAAACTGAAGTAAGTTCCCTTTAAGACCCCTTTAGCTGCCAATTTAAAAGCAGCCCTTTTGCAATGTTTCTATAAATATTAGAGCCATACTATAGCAACGTAGTCGCTGTTGGTTTGAATCTCTCACATTTTGTTCTTGTAGAAGTGCTGGCTACTCATAAGTGGAAATTTCATAATGTAACATGGAATTATAATTTCCATCAATAGGTTTGGCTTTTTAAAAAAGTGCCTTCTAAAAATCGACTTATACTTTGTGTGCACATACGTATATTACGTATATATGTAAATATATGCCTACATGTGTGCACATTTCAGGTTTCCAGAGCAGCTTCATACATTTTTACCTAAATTGGGCTAAATTACTTTGTCTTTTTTTTAATCTCTGAAAAGTCATACAGCAAAATAATTCTAGGTCTTTCCCCATGTACTTACTCATGCTGGGAAACAAGCTAATAGCGATAAAGAGAAGTAAGCCTCTGAGGTTACAGGGTTCAGAACTTCCCCCCACTGGGGCCACTTCCTTGAGTAAAAAAAAAAAAAAATAGTGAAGTCAGTCGGGTTGGTGGCTCATGCTTGTAATCCCTGCACTGTGGGAGGATCGCTTGAGGCCAGGTGTTCAAGACCAGCCTAGGCAACTTAGGGAGGCCCTGTCTCTACAAAAAATTTAAAAATCAGCTGGGCGTGTTGGCATGTGATTGTAGTCCTAGCTACTCAAGAGGTTGAGGCAGGAGGATCACTTGAGCCCAGGAGTTCAAGGTTACAGATAGCTATGATGGCACAACTGCACTCCAGCCTGGCCAATGAACCAAGACCCTGTCTCTAAAAAAAAAAAAAATGTCACATTGTAATCTTAAAAGGGCCCTTTCCTGCTCAGAAGTTCAGAGAGCATTGCTTAACAATATTTTTAAGAGAAAAAAATGTCAACAAATGTATCCTCAGCTGACTGTACTCTTTTGTTTAAAGAAACATTTTCAGTTGGTTGTAATTGTGGAAACAAGAAAGCTTGGCCCCTGCCCTTTATAAACTCATGATTTAGCGGAGAAAACAGCCACATAAACAATGACCACAGTGTCCAGAGGTGGGGACAGAGTTCTTGGAGGGTTGCAGAGTGACTGGCAGGGTTGGACTAAGGAGTTGGATTTTGAAAAATGACCAAGAAGTTTGTCCAGGTGGAGATATGTCCAGTGAGTAGTTGAAAGTAGGGTTTGGGAGTTTTTAGCGTGTAGGAGGTAACTGAGGCTGTGGACAGCCTGGCCCAGAGAAGGCAAATGACATAGACGTGCTCAGGCGGAAAGCAGCACACAGTGAAGGAGACTGGCTTGCTGTATTCTTATTTTCCTCGATCCTGCCATCCAAGTACTAACCAGGCACGACCCTGCTTAGCTTACGAGGTCAGACGAGATCGGGCATGTTCAGGGTGGTGTGGCCGTAGACTATTTTTCTCTATTCTTTTGTCCCACTTGGGGGAATGCAGCCTAGTTTTCTACATTTAAGAAGGATAGGAAGACATGTCTGAGCCCCAGACCACAAAAATAGTGGCACTTTTTCTATCCGAGCAATTCTAAAGGTTTGAGGCTGGCCCAACATCTAAGTAGAATGAGGAATTGATGGTGAAGGATGCTCCCTTACCGACTTGGTCATTTGTGGATGGAAGGCAGAAAGGAATTGGGTGATCTATGCCTTAATCGAAAAAAACTACTGCCACCACTGATATTCATGTCTAAGATTCTACAAAAGACAAAAAAAAAAAAAATCATTTCTAAAATACCAAGTCTTTCTGAGTTTGCAGCAAGCAGTCAGCATTTACTGGGTACTTTGTTTTCACAAAGTAACTTGAGCCTCAGCACCTCTTGGAAATGCTTTCTGGTCTCCCACTGGCCACGATGAGAGCCCTTCTCTTCCTGCTATGACAGCTTCTTGTTACAAGGCTGTGATCATCAACTATCTTTCTATCTTCCTAGTTAGACTATGGGCCTTCCAAGGGTAGGGACCACACTTTGTTCAAAGGTGCTCAATAGCCCAGGCGCTATGGCTCACGCTGTAATCCCAGCACTTTAGGAGGCCTGAGGCTGGAGGATCGCTTGAGGCCATGAGTTTAAAACCAGCCTGGGCAACATAGAAAGCCCCCATCTCTACAGAAAAAAATGTTTTTAATTAGCTGGGTATGTGCCTGTAGTCCCAGGTGCTTAGGGGGCTAAAGTGGGAGGATCGCTTGAGCCCAGGAATTCAGGGTTGCCATGAGCTACGATGATGCCACTGCACTCAAGCCTGGGTGGCAGACTGAGACCCTGTCTCTTTAAAAAAAATGAAATGGTGCTCAGTAGATGGTTGTTGAGTAACACATAAGGCTCTATGTTATCAGAGAACTATGTAAATAGAATAAGAGGGAAAAGGACCCCACTCACAATGGCAACCCCGATGCAAAATCCCTAACAAAGTAGAGATGACCTGTGTAATAAAGTCCTATTAAAAACTCTAATCCAGACTTTGAAATTTCACAAATCAGTAAAATTTCCAAGATATATTTCAACTTACGCATTTAGAAACAAGAAAACAATATCTAACATAGGTTTTTATAAAAAGAAAGGCCATTTCAACCCCAAAAGAGTAGGGAGGGAGGGAATCTCAGGGAAAAGTATAGCTCTTTAAAAGGAATGAATTTTGCTTTGTAAAAGTCACTATGTTATCCTGTTTTTCTCCCATTGCCGCTGATTCAGCCCACACAGCGCTGCTCAGCCGACAGGCACCTGAGGGGCCGGGCTGGAAGGAGACGAGACCAAGCACAGTCCTGGGTGGGGAAACTGAGTACTGTCGAGTGCCGGCTCTTCCCAAATGAATGTGCTGGTTTAACACCATTCCCATCAAGAAGAGAGTGTATCCAGACAAAATGCCCCTAGCGTTCATTCACCTTGTTGAACAAACAAGAGCGTGGCTAAGAAAGGGGGGAAAACAGGGTAGTTGGAAACTTTCCTTACTAGATAGTAAAATATAGAAATTTAAAAATTTTTAGGACTATGATCATGGTAACTAGACTAGATAAGTAGAATGGAAAAGGCTAGAAGATCCAGATTATGCTTTGTTAAAAAAAAAAAAAAAAAAAAACATGACTAACCCCCAAATTTTATTGGCTTCAAAGCCAAAAAAGCTTATTTCTCACCCTCACTACAGGCCCATCGCTGGCCAGCAGGATCTGCTCACCCCATTTCTAGGGGCCCGTCACCACGAATAGCCGACCCTCATGCCAGAGGGGAAGAGAGCCCAGGCCACGCTTGCGATGATGGAAACGTGCCATGTCCGCAAGTCCAGTACAGCGGCCAGTATCCACACGTGGCTGCTGAACACCTGAGAGGTGGCTAGTGAGAAGGAGGAACTGAATTTTTTATTTAGTTTTGATGAAATGTGAATAGTTACACGTGGCTAGTGGCTACCAGATTATACAGAGCAGCATCTGGAAGATCTCGCATCAGCAATTAAAGGCTCAAGGCCACATGGGCAGACATTTCTGCTCAAGGTCTTTGCCAGAACTTGTCACACAGCCTCACAAAATCACAAGAGTCAGAAAGAGCTATCCTCCTCTGTCCAAAAGAAAGAGAGCTAGAACTGTTGGCCACCAACACTAATGATGCCTTTGAGAGGGAAGGACTTTGTGAGCCAAAAAGCAGTGGAAAAAATCCTAGGACCATGCTTTGACTGCCTAACTTTAAAATGTCCTCATGTCCCCAAATATCACATGCAAAAGTAGAAGGCCAACCAATGGGGACATTGCTCTTATTATAGAGAGTTCATAAAAATCAATTTTAAGAAAAGACCCAAGTAGAAAAAAAAAAAAATGGACAAGTACTGCTGATCCACAGAAAGGAAATACTGTACCAACTGCGACTTACGCGATGGAAAAGGTACTCATTAGTAAACAAAAAAGCGCACACCGAAACAGTGGAATACCATTTTCACCTGTCAAATTAGCAAACTGTTGAACTAAAAAAAAATTTCTTTTTAATTTAAAATTAAAATTAAAGAAGTATTTAATACTTGGCATGGGTCAAGTGTGTGGTGCAGTGGGCTCCTCTGCACTTGGCCTCGTCTTTCCGTATCAACCAGCCATGAACACGTCCACACCGTCTGCCCCAGCAGTGCTCTGTCTATAGGGATCTCACCTAGAGAAATAAACAACGAAAGAGCTAAGACTTTCATCAAGGCATTATTTGCAATGCCAGAACACCTGAAGACAACCAAAATGTTGGTTAAATTACCGACATTCATCTCGCACTTTCTGGAAGCTGACCACTTCCATATGCAGCCTTTAAAAATGGGCTTTAGGAATAATATTTATTCGACCTGAAGAGAAACCAGAGCATTAGGAATAATATTGAAATTTGGGGCCAACTTCTAATCAAATCAAGAGTTTTAAAACTGTATATGATCTCCAATTACGTAAATAAATAAATACACATGTATGTATATATTATACAATAGCTTGTGTGGTTTAGACATAGGAAAAAGATAAAAAGGAAATGTATCCAATGTTAATAACGATGTATGGTTTATTTTTGTCTCTTTTTTATGTTTGCCTATATTTCCTAAGCTTTTTACAATGAGCATTATTGCTTTAAAAATAAAGGCTAGGTTGTTTTTAAGAGTGATGGTAATGCTGACTTTTAATTGTACTAAAAAGGTGTTCACAATAGCAAGATTCATTCAGGCAGTAAATTAACTACCATCTCTTGGATGTTTTTACTTTTACTTTTACTTTTATCAAAAGGTGGCTTTTTACCTAGTTAGTTTATTTATTTATTTGTGTTTTGAGACAGGATCTCGGATCGTCGCCTAGGTTAGAGGGCAGCGACGTGATCATAGCTCACAGTAACCTCAGACTCCTGGGCTTGAGCGATCCTCCTGCCTCAGCCTCCCGAGTAGCTGGGATTACGGGTGCACGCCACCAAGCCTGGCTAATTTCCTATTTTTTGTAGAGACGGGGTCTTGCTCTTGCTCAGGCTGGTCTCACTCTGGCCTCAGCCTCCCAAAGTGCTAGGATGACAGGCAGGAGCCACCGTGCCTGGACTTTTTACCTAATTTAGATTCGAGGGAGTTAGGTTTATTTTTCCTTCCTTAGGGGAATATTTGCATAACTGCTTTGGAGTGATTCAGGCAAACTGCCTGTCAACTCCATCAACTAGAGAGAGTGCTGGTCACCACAAACCCTTCACTGTCATTACCTTTGCTCACAACTTGCAGCCTTTCGAGGTTAAGAGGATTGATGGGGAATGGTCCTTGCCCTCAAGAAGCTCTCAGTCTATTAAGGGTCTACAAAGACGCACAGTTGTGTAAATACACGGAGAAGGGCGTGCACACTTAACTGTAGTCCAGTCATCTTCTCCCCGTCCCCGTTCTCCTACACTGTGACATCACTTCCTTCACCCTCCTCTCCACCCATCCTGTCAGCCCTGAGAAGAGGGCCTGGTGTCCTGGCCAGGGCAGGGCATCACAGTGCATCATGAAAACATTCTTGAAGAGTCTGCACGAAGTTCTGTGGGAGCAGAGCAGGGAGGGCTACTAATTCAGGGAAGCCTTCTTGGAGGGGGTGGCACTTGCAGGATGACTGGGGCAGAGGGGAGGACAATCCCAGTGAGAGGGAACAGCACGTGCAAGGCAGCCTGGCATTGCACGGGTCCATCCCATGTTGAGTCACCGTCTTGGAGTCTATGCCACACAATGCCTGGGATGTCGCAAGTGCTCGGGAATGCGTACCTGCGTGCGGTAGGCGGCCTTACTGTTCTGCCACGTCTGACAGAACAAAGGGCGTCACACTGTAACTGCCTTCCTGCTTGCTGCCCACCCTGAGAAATTAGGAGGCTTGCTTTTAGGCAGAAGGGGGCAGCAGAGAAGGCTGGAAACAGGGCAATGGGCTGATCCCTGTGGCGGGTTCTGCCGGTAGGAGGTGAGACCCTCGCCCTGGGTTGGATATTGCGTCCTAAACAGTGAGGACCCGGGAGGTGAACACCGGTGCCCCACCCAGAAGCTACTTTCAGGGGCCATTTCTGTGGCTGACAAAGGGATCTGGAGCCCGGTTGGGTAGAATAAGGAAGGTTTGGGCTTTTCTTCTTAGAATCCTGCAAGGAACGTTAGCCATCAGCTGGCCCTGTTTCTGAGGGTCAGAGGACGCTCACAGCAAGAGCTCACGCAGCAGAGGAAGAGCGAGGTCCCCTCCTGCACCCCAGGGTGCCCCCGTCCAGCCAGGGTCTGGCGCTCCCCAGGCAGCGCTGGCTGTGGCCACGAGCAGGAGCCTGTCTGTCTCTGCTGGCCCAGGCATATTTTGGGACAGGCGAAGAAGGAAAATAAGTTCACACCACCTTCCTCACCTCCAAAGTGACAATTATTCATGGTTTTTTTAAAAAACCCAGCAGGTTGTGAGCAGGAAGAAACTGTGAATCCTGCCCCATTTTCCAGACAACATGGACGATGAAGTCAAGGCCCATAGATGAAAATGGAGATATGTTCCCCTTTTAGACTGTTCTAAACCGCTCCATACTGACACACGGGCTGGTCTCCAACTCCTCGGCTCTAGCCATCCTCCCACCTCAGCCTCCCAAAGTGCTGGGATTACAGGCGTGAGCCACTGCACCTGGCCCAGGGCGGGATGTGGAGGGGGGACACATTTGTTTAGCCTAACACACCGATTTGCCCAGTCCTTAATTTATTCCTTCCTTAACTGTGGTGGTCTGGGGCACCGTGCTAGGAGCTGGGAGCTCAAGAAATCAAGAGAAATGGACAAGACCCTGCCCTTAAGGACCTCATGGTCACTCCTGTGACCTTTCACACCTGTTTCCAAGATGCTCTTGTGATAGATAACAGGAGTAAAATGTGGTAAGGATCATCATGGGGACAACAGCGACCACTCGCTACCCGGCGGCACTGTTCTGACATTTGCATATATGGACAAACCTACGGGCCTCACCACGGCCTCAGCCCCATCTGTACAGAGGACTCTGCAGTGTCGACTCTTCACCTTTTTACACGGGAGCTGCAGGAGCACAGGGGAGAAGAGGTCAAGGCAGTGAGGAGGGTGTGGTCATGGAAGGCTTCCTGTAGGAAGTGTCACTTCCACTGAATAAGGATAAGAATTGGACACGGGAAGTGAGATGGGGGAAGGGGAAGAGTGACCCCCTCCCCCAGGCAGAGGGAGGCAGGAGGGAGCTTGGCTGCTCCCAGACAGGGATGAGGACAGGCAAGAATGTATAAAGACACTGCATAGAGCCAGCTCAGACAATGAGGGCCATTGGGGGTTTTCAGCACATGGGAGGGACCTGGCCAAACGTGTCTGTTCCTAGAGAATGGGCTGGAATCCCAACTGCCCCTTCCATGTGTATTTCCCAGAGTATTCCCAGCCTGCCAAGGCTGCTGCAGCTGTTGGAAGTCACCTGGAGAATCAGCAGCCACCTGGAGGAAGAGGAGGGCGGAAAGGAGGCTCCTGGCCTTGATCAACAGGGGCCTCCCTGGGGCAGTCCCCTCCACCCTGGGGCTCCCTGCCTTGCAGTGGGCCCTGGCATGGGTATCCTCCGGCCACCTCTGCTCGGGGCTGCACTTTGAACTCTCAGATCAATGTGTTGGGCGCCCTAGAGGCCTGTCCCAGGTCCACCTCCAAGGACCCAGGAACCCTGTAAAACGCACCACCTTTGAGGGGCCTTTGGATAGGCACTCGGCAGGCCGTCTGGACTCCCAGAGCCTCGGACCTCAATGTAGGCCACACTGTGCCATGACTACCCCATCAAGCTCAGCAAGGGCAGGGGTGTGACTGCTTCCCTTTCTCTATCCCCCCAGCATGCCTGGCACCACGTAGGTGTTCAGTAAAAACTATGTGACAAACCCAGAGAGATGCCTGTGACATGCTATGCTGGTCCCAGCAGCACGGCAGGAAGCAAGAGACCCAGTGCCAAGCCCGCATCCGGGGAAGGAGGCAGGCATCCTTCAAACCTCACCCAACAGAGGCAAAACTGCGGAGGGACCTGGGCAAGGAGAGTTGGGGGGCAGGAGGGCTCCCCTGAGGAAGGGACTTTTGAATTTGGCGTGATCCTGTCTTTGGGGAGAAGAGCTGCAAATCTGGTTGTGGATTTCTGGCTTGGTTCACCTGAGACTTGATCACGCTCAGGTCTGAGGCCCTCACTTCTGCCAGCTGAGGAGGATGTGGTCTCCCAGCTCCCCTGGCCCCGTTCTGCGGGGTGCAGTGCCCCGCAGAGCTCCGAGAGCCATTTCTTCAGCTCCCACCAGGGGGCAGCACCGGCTCCTGCCGATCTCCTCTCTGTGCTGAGCCTCTGGGGTGAGAGCAAATGGGCACCAGCTGACCTTGGATCAGGGTGGGGGCAGCGCGCCCCCAACCTCCCTACCTCCACTCCCTACTTCCCTGCCAGGGGCTTGCTGGACCTCCGGGCAGCCAGGCCGCTCCATCTTCCCTCCTCTTCACTCCCCACCTCCTCCTCCGTTTCACAGGGCAGGCGGGAGCGAAGCAGGATCGCTCAGTCTTCAGTTGCCCTGTAAGGGAGGTACGACAACCCCTATGTCCTCGGAGGAGGAAACTGAGACTCTAAAACGTTAGTATCTTGCAGAGGGGCATCCCGCTAGCAGAGACGCTCACCCTCTTCCCAGAACACCCCCACCCCAACGCCATGGCCTCCCCTTCCTGCTTTCCCACCTTTGGGACTCTCTGATCCTCAAACCCCCAACTCTCTCCTGCCGAGAAGTACTGCCTTGCATGGCTTCCAGGGGAATCAAAGTGTCAACAGAGAAAGGGCAGCTAAAGGCCTGGATTGCCCCCGGAGCCAGGGCTGCAGAGTAGGGGGCTGGCCCACTATCAGAGAAGCCACACACATGGCGGTCCCTGCACAGGATCTATCTGGGGTTGAGAGGAAGAGCACAGAAACTGGGGACCAGAATGGGGAGGCCACTCAGTCCACATGCAGAACCAGCACACCCTGGACTCCCTGTCTGGGCTGCCACACTGCTCTTGGCTCCTGCATGTGATGGAGCCATCTCCTCCGGGCAGGGGCTTCCTCTGAGTCCACTCTTGGCTAGAGATCGCATGAAGGTGATTAAGACATATCTTGCCCTGTTTCCCAACATGGTGGGGGAGATGGGCACCCCACCAGAGACTAATGGGGCTAAGTGGGCATCTGGAAGAGGGCCCAGAACTCAGACTAGAAGGCAAGATGCCATCAGGGAAGGCTTCCTGGAGGAAGACGCCTCTATGCCGAGCAGGAAAATGTAAGTGGGAGTGGGCTCCGCCAAGGTCGGTTTTTGGGTTGGGGGCAGCCATTGCCACAAGGACCTGCAGAGCTCAGCAGGGCAGTGCAGAGAGGAGAGGGAGCAGGGCCCTGAAGTTGGGCTGGGAGTCAGCGCTACAAGCTGGGACTAGGTTCAGCTGAGCACCACTGGGAGAAGGTCAAGGTCAAGGTCCAGGTCCGGAGGCTGCAGGCAGCACTCAGGATGGAGAGTCTGTCCTGGACTTATTGGTCAAGCAGGGCTGTCAGGGAGGTGTGACAAGGTGGGGACCAGAGGAACGGAGGGAACTTCCCCAAGGCCTTGGGTGGCCCTGGGCCCTGCAACCCACAGCCTGGTGGCAGAGCCTTGCTTTTCCTTCCTCCTGCCTGACCCTGATCTCTTTACCTCCCCTGCCTCAGGGTGCCCTAAGACCACACAGGGGTGCCTGGAGACTGCTCTTTCCGAAGCCATCCAGAGCTGGGTATGAATCCTGGCCTCCCTCTCACAAGCTGTGTGGCCTCGGGTAAGCAGTGCAGCTTCTCTGGGTCTGGCTTTCCCAGAGATGAATGTAGTCATCGACCACGAACCAGCGTAGGAAGCGTCGGGAACATACTGAGCGCTCAGTACGTGCTAGGTACCCACAAAGAGCACGGTGAGCGAGGACGGGCTGAGCGCAGGGTAGGGGGACTGGAGGCCCAGGAGGGGGTGCTGGGCGCGGCGCAGGTGGTCGGGGGCTCAGACCTCAAAACTGAATTCTCCAAGGAGGGCGGCGCCCTTGGTCACCTCTGAATTTCCGGCCACTTGCTGCGCACCGTGTCGCCGCGGGCGCCCACCGTCCCGGCTTTCCAGGGGAAGAGGCGGGCTCGGTGACGCCGGGGGAAACTGAGTCCGCGGGGGACGCGGCTGTCGCGGCGCGCTCCCGCCGCCGGCCCCGCGCGGGCGGCTCCTTTTGTCTGCAGCGTCCCCGCCGCCGCCGCCGCCGCCCCTCCCCCGCCCCGCCCCGCCCCCGCCCGCCGCGGCGGGGGCTGCGGCGCCGCTGCTGACACGGATCGGCCGCCGCCGCCACCGGGCGGAGGCTGCGCGTCGCGGACCCGGGCGGCCCCGGAGGGCGCGCGGCGGCGGCGATGGCGGCGGCGGCGGCGCAGGGCGGGCGGCGGCGGCCGCGGCGGGCGGCGCGGGGCTCGGGCTAGCTGCGGGGCCGGCGCGGATGGCGGGCGGCGCGGGCTGGGCGGGCGCCCCCGCGGCTCTGCTGCGCTCCGTGCGCCGCCTGCGCGAGGTGTTCGAGGTGTGCGGCCGCGACCCCGACGGCTTCCTGCGCGTGGAGCGCGTCGCGGCGCTCGGACTGCGCTTCGGCCAGGGCGAGGAGGTAAGCGGGCCGCGGCCTCCCCCGCCACTCGCGACCCTGCCCCGTCGCCCCTCCCCCAGCCCCCCTGCGGTCCCCGCACGCCCCGCACGAGCCTCCGCGCGCCGCGAGCCCGAGGCGGTGGCTCCCCTCCCGGGAGAAATCCCGCCCGTGCCACCCTTCCCTCCGCCGCAGCCGAGGACCGAGGACCGCGGGGTGTCCCCTGCCCAGCCGGACCCTCGCTCCCCACCGTTAGCGCCCGTGCCGGGAGCGTCACGCGTCACGCCCAGGGTGGCCTCTGTGCCCACCTTCGCTCGCCGGCAGTGCGGGGCCCTCTGAGCGGTCTGCGAACCCAGGATGTCGCCGGGGGCGGGGGTCAGAGGGGAAGGAGCTGTCAGAATCTAGCCTCGGGACCCCCAGGACCCCCCACCCCACCCACCCTGCGCAGACCGAGATGCAGGGGTCTGTGTACATCTGGGCCTAGCCAAGGGGCGGAAGGGACAAGTAGGGGCGCTCTGCAGCCTTGGCGCCCTGACTGCGCCCTCCCACCCTGCCTGGAACGCAGGAGGTGTCTGCTTGGGGCCATCCTGGAGCCCCGGCCCAGGGCCTGGTGACCTCCCATTCAGGCTCCGATGGGCAGGCCTGGCTGGCTGGCGGCGGTGCGGGAGCGGAGCTGGGCGCGGGGTCGCTGAGCAGCGTGCTTTCCTGTGGTGGGGCCACAGCTATTTGGGGAAAGCAGGAGTTATGTGGGTTGCTAACAGGGCTGTTACCGGGTGACAATCGGTGTTGCCAGTGGGGTGGACAGAGTAACATCAATAAATGCCCAATAGTGTCCTCTTACTGCTGCTGGCAGGGGGACTGGTGACTGTGTCTTAGGAGGAGGACAGGAATCCCACTGGCAGAGGGCCGCTGGGAGAGCACCCCCACCCTCACGCTGCTGCCCACTCGGAAATGGTTGCAGTTTTCTCCTGGGGACCGAAGCCCTGAGTAGGGGGTTTCCCAGGCCACCCACCCAAGGCCTCAGGCCCTGCATGGGGAGCCTGGAGCCATGGGCCTCACATGGGCACGGGCTGGCATCCTGTCCGGGACAGGTCAGGCCTAGCGTTTTAGAACATGAGAGAAGCTGGATGGTGGCCAGGTTGGGCCCGTGCCTCCCTGTCACCTGACAAGCGGTAGATAATAGATTATCATCTCTGCATGGGCACCTGGGCATGGCCGGGAGCTGGGAGTCCTGAGAGCCGTCGGTGGAAGAGTGTGAGGCAGGTGTCAGGTTTGAGAACTTGGGCTCTGTCCCGGGAAGCCCACTACTGCAGTTGGAGCCCACCCTCCCCCTCCGCCGGGCTTTGCTCAGGGCATTTCCTGCTGCCACCACGAACTTTCTGTTTCCGCAAGGACCAACCAAGCCCTCCCTTTGCCAGAGGCTCCATCTGGGGCAGGCTGAGCAGACCCCTAGTGTGGGGGCAGCCCGGCCCTCTCAGGACACAGGCTGCAGGCAGGGTAAAAGAGCCACCCAGCTCTGGCTGAAACCTGGAGTTCCAGAACCACAGAGCTTCAGTGGTGGGAAGGGCTTCCCACCAACCCCTGGCAGGAGGCCACTGCCCCGGCCATGTGCCCCACAAGCCTCACCATCTTACCCCCAGGCTGGACAGCTCCTCTCCTTAGAACCCTCTGCCTCACACGCTCCAGAGGCGAACCTGCTTGTCACTTAGTCATCACGGCTCTGCACAGGGACTCACGTGAGTCTCTCTTCTACGCAGCAGACTTTACATATTTGGAAACAACACTCCTGCCCTTCGCTCCTTCCTACCCACTCTGCCATCTTCCCTTCTCTGGGCCAGATACCCCCTGTTCTGAAGCCTTCAACCATTTCCATATGCCCCAGCAGAGGCCGAACCTCTGGCTTCTGTCCCTGGAGCTGCCATGGACTAATTCTGTGACTCAGTTTTGCTAGCAACAATGTGAAGGGGCTGGGCCAGGAGACCCCCAGCACTGTTCCAGCCCCAAGACCCCGCACACGTGTGCATGGCTCAGGGTGGGGCTGCCTTTAACGGTGTACCACACTCCCCATTCATAGTAAGTTTCTGTCCCCTGAAACCTCTAGAGATCTGTTTTAGAAACCTCTGCCAAGCCAGGGATCCTCTACCCTGAGGGGAGGGTCAGCGGTTTGTTCTTTTTAAAACATCATCTTATATTATTACAGGAGCAGTTTATGTGCACAGTGGAAAATTAGAATATGGACAAGCAAAAACAAAAGTATTGTGTTCCCGTCTTCCAGTGAGCCTTTCTGTGGCGCTTTTGTCAGATGCTCCCAGAACTGCTTCTATGCTTATGTGTAGATTTTCTCCATAAAATGAGATCATACTGTGCACACCGTTTGGTAACCTCATTTTTTTTCCAGTAAAGGGTCATCACTTTTCTGCTGCAGTAAATTTTCACCTCATTGAATATGCAGACCTTTTTCAGATTTCTCTGTTTGACCTCAAAATGTCCGTGTTTGCTGTTTTGTTTAAATCAGTTTCCTCTGCGAGACTGCGCCATGTATCTGGTAGTTGTGGCCCTTCGGTCTCTCTTGCTCTAACACAATTCCTGTTTCTTTTTTTTTTTTTCTTTTAATGATCCTGACTTGTTGAAGAGATCAGGCCTGTTGCCTGTCAATGATTTCTTGAATCTAAGCCCTGTTCCTTGACCTTTATTCTTGTTCAGTTTCATCTTGTTCGTTTCATATTATTATATCAGTTGAGAGGGAGAATTTAAGCTCCTATCTCTGTCCCTCTGAGATGCTCTGCTGCCTGCAGGCTGAGGAAGCAGTGCTCCCTGTGCCTGAATTCACAAGGCTGATCACAAAGGCAGGGCAGGACCACGGACAGGGCCCGGAGGCACTTGGAGGGGCGGTTCTGCCCAGGCCGTATTTACCCAGCCCCGAGGAAAGACATGTTGCATCCCCTACTCACCACCCACCAAGTTCATAAATGCATCATGAAACAGGTGGGACTCCCTTACAAAATGCCATGCACTCTGACAGTTTTCTGTTTCATTTATTTAGAAATCAGGTGGCAACAATGATTTCCGAACCCCTTGGTGCTCTAGGGTTGAGAATTATTCACAGTTCACCACCTACCCCCACAATACCAGCGATACCAGGACCAAATGCTTTGCAGAAACCAAATATACTAGGTCGCAAAATGTGAAACAAATTTCCACGAGGCCATGATAAAATATGTATATATATACAAATGATTGGATGAATGACTAATTAACAAATGAATAAATAATAGGCAAATCTCTCATATATAGAAGAAATTTAAATAATTTATGTAGATAATTCCCCCATGGAGGAGGTGAAGCATAACTCCCCACCCCTTAAGTATAAGAGGTGCATAGTGACTTCCTTTAAAAGAGTAGTTTGGGGCCGGGCGCGGTGGCTCACGCCTGTAATCCTAGCACTCTGGGAGG
>VBSM01003215.1:32686656-32701815 GCA_008086735.1 Cheirogaleus medius | reverse complement strand
TTTATTTTTATTTTATTTTATTTTTATTTTATTTTTTTGAGACAGAGTCTCGCTCTGTCGCCCCAGCCAGAGTGCAGTGGTGTCATCATAGCTGACTGCAGCCTTCAATTCCTGGGCTCAAGCGATCCTCCTGCCTCAACCTCGTGAGTAGCTGGGACTACAGGCGTGACGCCCGGCTAATTTATTTTTCTATTTTTAGTAGAGATGGGGGTCTTGCTTTTGCTCAGGCTGGTCTCAAACTCCTGGCCTCAAGTGATCCTCCCGCCTCGGCCTCCAGAGCGATAGGATTACAGGCGTGAGCCACCGCGCCCAGCAGCTGCTCTTTATTTTAAAAACAAAAAAACCCTACCAAATATTGTTGTTGATTTACAAATTTAAACACCTGCGTAGGAAAAGAAAGCTCACTAGCACTGAGCTGAATTTCTATACCTTAAAACCCCGGCCCGACTGTGCGGTGACCACGCGTGGTTATGATCAGTGAGCGCGAGCTGTCTGGGCCCCTTTCCACCTAATGGTACCTGCTGTGCCCACGTCCCAGGCACCGGTCACTGTTAATGTCTGCACAGTGTTCTGTTCTGCCAGCACGGCTCACTGAATCCAGCCACCTGGCGGGGTACCTGGGCCAGCTGGTCACCCCCTGCCGCCCAGCAGCCTCTGGGGCCCCAGCCCTGGCACTGACACAAGTGGGGTGGAGACCAAGGGGCATGGTGCTCCCCAGATGAGACCCTCCGTAGGGTGGGGGATGGGGGTCTGGAGCCGGGCTTACTGCTGAGGTCATGAGGGGGGGTCCTGGGCACCCCACACTGGGCGGCGTCTCCCTCAGTGCCACTGCCTGTCCCCTGGGCTCTGCTCCCAGCCCTGGCACTCGGGGACTGGCCACTGGTGTGGGCACCTCAGAACCCCTCAGGTCCACTGGGCGCTGCCAGGAGACACCTGCTGCCACTTCCTAGACACAGAGGGGTGGACTCGAGGGCCTGCTTGCCCACTCGTCTAGCCAGAGCTGGTGGCCTTGGGCTTCTGGCCACCTCTTCTGGGGCCTTCTAGATGGTCGAGTTTCTCTCTACCCATCTGTCTCCTCCTCTCTCCCTCCCCTGCCTCAAAGCCAGCCCTGTCCCAGGTGTGACGGTGCCTGTTTCTCCATGTCTCTGTCAATGCTAAGTATTATTTTAAATTTGTTTCTGCCAGTTTAATAGGTGTGTAATGGTGTTTCAAATTTGTTTACATTTTCATTTTTAATTGCTAATGAGACTGCATTTTTTTCCATGTTGTTATTTACTCTTGGTATTTCCTTCTGCATAAACTGTCATATCCATCTTTTTTTAGCACTTATCAAGGGGAATTTTTATTTTGATCTTTATATATATATATATATATATTTATATATATATATTTTTTTGAGACAGAGTCTCACTTTGTTGCCCAGGCTAGAGTGAGTGCCGTGGCGTCAGCCTAGCTCACAACAACCTCAATCTCCTGGGCTCAAGCAATCCTACTGCCTCAGCCTCCCAAGTAGCCGGGACTACAGATATGCACCACCATGCCCAGCTAATTTTTTCTGTATATATTTTTAGTTGGTCAATTAACTTCTTTCTATTTTTAGTAGAGACGAGGTCTCGCTCAGGCTGGTTTCGAACTCCTGACCTTGAGCGATCCGCCTACCTCAGCCTCCCAGAGTGCTAGGATTACTAGGCGTGAGCCAGCACACCCGGCTTGATCTTTATATTTTAAAGATCAGTTCTAGGCCGGGCACAATGGCTCACACCTTTAATCCTAGCACTTTAGGAGGCCGAGGTGGGAGGATTGCTTGAGATCAGGAGTTTGAGACCAGCCTGAGCAACATGGCAAGACTCCATCTCTACAAAAAATAGAAAAATTAGCCAGGCATGGTGGCATGCACCTGTAGTCCCAGCTACTCTGGAGGCTGAGGCAGGAGGATCATTTGAGCCCAGGAATTTGAGGTTGCTGTGAGCTGTGATGAAGCCACTGCACTCTAGCCCTGCACCCCTGTCTCAAAAAAATAAATAAATAAAATTAGTTCTACATATTTTTTCAGTACTGTTTGTAATTTTTTCTTGCTCTATTGCTTTCCTTTTTCTGTTGATCATATTTTATGACTCAAAAGTTTTCTTACATTTGAATATTTCTTTTTTCTATTATATCTGTCTTATTTCTAATTCTATTCATCATTTCTTTAGTAATTAGAAACTTATTTTCCATCTCAAGCAAGGATAAATAAGCTAATTTGTTTACAATCCCCACTTATAAAAATATTTAAGCTTTACTCATTTGAAATTTATAATGAAGTTTGTTAATAATTTGAATCTATTTCTAAAGTAGAACTACTTTCCATTAATCAGGTTTTTTCTGGTTGTTTTTTTTTCACACTCCATATTTTGTAAATATTCAAACAGAAAAGTTGCAAGAAGAGTAAGACCCAGACACCCTGCACCTGAAGTCACCAATCAGTGACATTTTGCCACATTTGCTTTTTCTTTCACTCTGTGTCTTACCTGTCTACCTCGACACCTATCTGTCTGTCTGTCTGTCTGTCTGCCATCGAGCTCCTGTTTTGTTATTTCATTGCGCTGAACCATTTTAGCTAAGTGGAAGACAGCTTGACATTTCTCCCATAAACGCTTCCGAGCACAGTAAGAACAAGGGCAGTTTCCTGACCAAGTTCAGCGCCCTTGTCACACCCAAGGATTTCTTGTTAATTCAACAACGTCCTCTAGTATTCAGTCCACACTCCAATTTCCCCAGTGGCCATACCTTGACATTTCTGACAAGTCTGGGCCAGTTGTCCTGTAGACTGTCCTATAATCTGGGTGGGTCTGACTGTTTCCTCAAGGTTAGATGCAGAGTAAACATTTTTGGCAAGGATAGGTGACGGTGTGTCCTCAGAGCATCACATAAGGAGCCACAGGATGTGCATTTGTTCCATTGTTGGTGATGCTGAGTTTCAGCACTTGGTTAAGGTGGTGTCCACCTGATCTCTTCAACATAATGGTACGTTCCCCCTTTGTAATTACTAAGTGATCTATGGGACTGTACCTTGAGACAGCATGAACACTTGGTCCACACAATGGCTTTAGCATCCATTGATGTTCTTTAGCTGCAGAAATTGCATTGGTAGTTGCAAAACGGTGATTTTTCTAATTCTTTCATTCTTTACACGGTGCGTTGTTCTGTAAAGGGGGTCTTTCCTCCACCCCCTTGTCTGAATGTTCCTATGGACTCACGGCTTCTCATCTTCCCAGTGTGTTATAATCCATTACCGTCATTATTATTTTTGATGTTCAGAGGTTTTTCTTGCTTCGTTTTTAATGCAACATTATAGCATTTTGATTATTAGTACTTGGAATAATATATTTTTAATTGAGTCAAGACAACCATTATTACCTTTAAAACAAAATCTCTGATATCCTTCACTATGGATTTCAAAGTATGTAACACATGTTTCAGCGTCTTTAATTGGTATTGTGTTAAATCTATTAAATTAGAGTGTTACTATCTTTATACTATATTTAGTCCTTCCAAAAGGAGCACAATATTAACATTAAAAATAAATGTATTACAATTAGACTAAATTAATGTTTAATATTTAAAGTGTTTTGTTACTACTGAGGATGAAGTACTTTTTTCCCATTGAATCTTTTTCTAGCTGCATGTCACTAGCATATAGGAACACCACTGATTTGTGTAATTTTATCTCCTCTTACCACTGGTATAAACTCATTTATTCTAGTAATTTTCCAGTCGGTTTCTTTGGATTTTTTAGGCAAGCCATCATATCCTCTTCAAAAGTAATCATTTTGTTATGTTTTCTTTTCTTATGGGTCCCATTACTTTTCCTTCTGAGATGGGAGCCACCAGCATTTCTAGAACTAAACAGGGGTGGGCCCAGGAGACATCACCCTGACCTGGGAGGGCGTGGAGTGACGCGTGCAGGGACATCGGCCTGGGACCCAGCTGCAAGTCAGGGAAAATAGGCCGGGGTAGGTCCCTCGACTGCTACTGCGCTGGGGGGTCTTACACACAGGGTCCAAAGAGAGGGGTGAACCCCGCAGAGGTCAGGGCTGGCGTTGCTATGGGAGGTGGTGGCCTAGTGAGGGAAGGGCCGGCAAGAGGCAGTCAGGTAACCTGGCAGTGGGTCAGGGGAGGATGGATGGGGTGGAACTTGCTGGGCACAGACAGCCACAGAGTTAGTCCTGGGCAGCCAGAAGCAGCCGGTGGGACTGTGGTTGATCCTGTCCCCGGCTGTGGTCTCCCACCGGTTGGTGGATCCAGTAGGCGTAAGGGTAGGTTGGGCCTGGCACAGGCGGGACCCCATCACCCTTTGCTTGTTATTTTTTAAGTTGGAGCACCGGTAGCTTACTGCCATTAAGTATCACACTGGGGTTTGGGTTTAGGTTTACATCCTTTAGTATATTAATAAAGGCCACCCCCTCCCCGCCCTGTTCTCCTTTTGATAGAGTTTTGTTCAAGACCAGATGGTAAGTTATACCAAATGTCTTCCCAACATCTATTAAATGTTTTAATGATGCTTGCTATTTTCCCAGTTGGTGCAAAGAGTTATGCTTGAAACGGTGCCTCTCTGATTGGCCAGGCCTGGTCACATGCCCGTCCTCAGAGGCAGGCCCCCCAAACTACGAGGAATGGTGCAACTTTCCCAAAGGAAAGTCAGGGTGCACCCACCAGGTGAGGGGCAACATGACGTTGGATGGAGAGACACTGCAGATTTGCAGGACAACCTCACCTCTTAGCCCGACAGGTGCCCTCTAGTCCCACCTTGCCCGGCAGGAGCAGGGAAGAGCATTTATTTCTGTGGCTTTCCTGGCAAGCAGACTGTGAGGATGGGGCTGGGTTTATGCACCTCTCTGCCGACAGCACCCCGCCTAGGGTATAGCACCTAACAAGGGCGTGGCCAGTGTTATTTGAATGACTTAGTAAGTGAATAAATGAAGTACAAGGGCACCAGCCCAGATCCCAGGAGCCCTAGCTCCGCCTGGGCCCTGCCCTTAAATCATGTGATTTGTAAACAAGTTCTTATCTGTACCTGGAGGCCACCAGAGGAAGGTTTGGAAGACAGGAGGGCTTTGTGGTCAAGGACACAAATTCTGGGTATGGATAGGTCAGAGGTCAGCTTTCCCATCTGCTGGCTCTGTGACCGCCGACAGGTCTCTTTACTTCTTTGAGCCTCATCTGTGAAATGGGGCTGCAACAGCATTCCCCTCGCAGGGCAATCGCGAGTGTTCCCCAGAGAACGAGGGCAGACACTCAGCACGGCACCTGGCGCATCCTCAGCACTTTCTTCAGGGGCGTTGCTATGGGGACTCTGTGGCTTTAGGGACATTTAAGGGAGGAAGTTCTGCACTGGTCATAGACTATTTGGGGCTCTTGGTGAGGGGAGGGCTAAGCATCCAAGTCCAAGTCCATTGGGATTGTGCTCCTGCTGCTGTGCCTGCCGCAGCCACCGTGTGGCGATGACGATGACAATGGTGATGGTGATGACAGAGAAACATGTACGAGCACCTGCCACGGCACACGCAGGGGCAAATTGAAAGGGGGAGTCGCACAGCAGAAAATAGGGCAAGCTCTTGTTAATTCTGGCTCCGTCACTTTCTAGCAAGTCCTTAACCTTCTGGCCTCGGTTTCCTTATCCGTAAAATGCGGCTAATAATAGAAACTGCTTTGCGGGCTTGTGACGTGTGGGTGGATTAATGCATGTGAAGCGCGCAGAGCGGCGCCTGGCTCAGAGCGGCTGCTCATAAGTGTTACCGATCATGGCCCTCATTGTCATTGTCATCATTGTTACTCTGACCCTAGCCAGCTCTCAGCCCGGTGCAGGGGCTGACAGGAGGCTGATCACAGCAGGGGAGGGGTTGTGACCGCTGTGGGTGACAGAACAGCCCCGCTGCTGTCTCCATTGTTGCTGCTGGGAACAGTCCCATGGCTACCACATTGCTGCCCTTGCGAAAGCCTCAGGGGGCGTGTGCTGGGGTTCTGGGTCAGGACCACCCCTGCCCTGCCCTGCCTGGGGGAGGCCTTCCAGCCACCCAGTCTGCATCCCCTCCCTGGGTTTCATCATCAGAATCTCCAGGGGAGGCCTTTGAGAATGAAGGTTCCAGGCCCCCTCCACCAGGGTGGAAATCTCCCCTTTCCCTCCTCCCTCCTCCCTCTTCCCTCCTCCCTCCTCCCGCTTCCCTCCTCCTTCCTCCCTCCTCCTCCTTCCCTCCTCCCTCCTCCCCCTTTCCTCCTTCCTCCTTCCTGTGCTGTGGGGGACCTGCAGGCCCCGGGTGGGAATGCCGGCTCACACCCCGCTCTCCTTTCTCCTGACTCTCCTGAGCCTTGGTTTTCTGGTTTATTAAATGAGGCCAGAAGCCTCCCTTCAAGGGCCAGCGTGAGGGTAAATGAGGTGCAAGTGTGCAGGTGCCACACGCCTCGGTCCCTTCTGGTGCCTGAGACCCTCTCACACTGGTCTTCCTCCCTCCACCCCAGGCCTGCGATCCACTTCCTTTTGGGAAGACATCTAAACTATACATAAAGGCCTAAATCATGCATGAGGCCCCTGGCCCTGCCTTTTACAGCTGTGCTGGCTGAAAAAGAAATTTGCCTCTGCAAAGGGCTCCCTCTAAATGCCTGGGCTCCCCTGACCCTGCCGGCTGGGCCAGAAGGAATTTCCCGCTGGCTGGGGGTCCTGACAGGGGCGCAGCCGCTCCGTCTGCAGGGCTTCCTTCCCAGGGGAGGGCACAGTTGCAACAGAGTGTGAGGGGCCAGACGGCCCGAGACACGGCAGGCCCTGTGCCCACTGTCCTCCCGCTGGGTGGGGACTCTGGGCTGGGTACCCCGAGCCCACCAGCTTCTCCTCCACGTGGGAATTTCCCCTCCCCAGGTGGTGCAGTAAGTGCTGGAAGCTGCCCCCAGGAGCTCGTGGCTGTGGGGTGCGTTGAGTGGCGAGGTGTCCTCATTCTCCAGAGGTGACCACATGCACTTCCACCCTCCTCGCACCTGGATTGTGGTTTTGCTGTGGAAATGGCCCATGTAAGGTCCTGTGCAGAGGAGAAGCCCTCTAACAGCGGCTGTGCCCAAAGCAGAGGGTCCCACTCTGTGTCCTGCCGAGGGAGGGAGGGAGGGGAGGGGCGATGGCCAGGCAGGTTTGGAAATGGTGCCTCCCTGTCCTTCACACTAGTCTGGGAAAGCCTCCAGCTGAACTCTGACTTTGGCTCAGTGAGTCTCATACTGATTGGTCTCAGAACATTGATTTCATGTGACACCTGATGCTCTTTAAGAAATGTCCTCCTGGTGACCTGGGGCAAGGAGCTCACCCTCTCTGGGTCCCTCATAATCCACATCCTGCCCACAGTGACAACATGGGAAGGGTCTGGGCCTCGAAGGTCGCTGCTGCCCCAGGGCCTGAGAGGTCCTCTTGGTGTCCCCAGCCCTGGCTGGGCCTGGCCGAGGACATGTGCAGTAAACACCAGGGAATCCCATGGGCAGGCGGGTGTCAGGCCCTCTGCCAGGGCCACAGGCCACGCAGCTCCCCTGAGACCCTTGTGAGGGAAAGACCGACTGGTGGGCAGGACCTTGCTGTCCCCTACAGTCACCATAGGTGTCTGCCTGGCGCCTGCCGGGCAACAGGGAGGGAGTCTGGGTCACACGGGAGACTTAGGCTGGCAGGAGGTCAGTGATAGCCCCTGTGCAGTGTTTCGCTCATGGTCAAGGGCTCTTAAATCTGTCACCTCCTTTAATCCCCACGTAACGGTATGAGGTTGGGGGTACCGTCTGCCCCATTTCCCAGGCAAAAAACCGGAGACTCAGAGAGGTTGGGGTTTGCCAGGGTCTCAAGGTAGGTGTGAGATAAAGCAACGCGGCTTCTCCCTTTTCCCTCATTTAGAAATTCCATAATAAGCTTCCCAGAACTAGTAGCCTGTCTCACCTGCCACCTTTTGTTGTGTTGACAGCAACCACGTGGGAATTTCTGTCTGGAGCCACCATCTTCTGCTTTCTTTCCGCAGCTAGACCTCGGTTCCCCGGAGGGCTGTGAGACATTCTGGTTAACTCCGTCTGCTGGGGAACAGAGGCAGGGCTGGTGGGAAGGCATTTCGGTTTGAGCTCAGTGGACGCGTCAGTGCCTGGGTGCTGGGCAGGTGTGGAGGGGGCGGGATGGATGGATTGGAAGAGGCAGGGTCCTGAGCTCAGGAGCATTCCAGCGCCTGCAGGCCTGCACCCCCTTTGATGAGCAGACATCCCCGCTTAATGGTAAGTCATAAGTCTACAATCAACCGGAGCCCTGGAGCGAGCAGCACGTCTCACACGCCTCTGAGAATCAGAGATGTCGGCAGCGGGCGTACGGCTGAGGTCAGAGGCAGGGGTGGACGCGAGCGAGCGACCCCTCCCTGGTGCTTTCAGCATTGCGCCTCCCCTGCAAAAGCAGTGTCCAAGGACAGGCGGCCCCTGCAGGCTGAGTCCCCTGCCCCCATGGCCAGGTCACCTCCCCCAGAGGCAGGGACTGTCTTGGCCTCACCACCCACCTTCATGAGGAGGGATTAACCCACGTGTCCATAGGCCTGCCCTGAGTCTTCCTCCCTGCCCCTGCACTCCAAAGTTCCCAGCGACATGCGCAGGTTGGACTCCCTCTTGGACCCTTGCTTCAGAATTCTGGAGACGTCCTCAGAGGCCACCTGGAACCTCGTTGCTCCAGCAGCGGCAGCGTCTCCCAGGAGCTGGTTAGAAATGCAGAGTCCCAGGCCCCACCCCAGCCCTTCGGAATCAGAATCTGCAGTTAAACCCGAGGCCGAGGAGTTTCGCAGGCACTCGGGCGTCAGGGAAGCTCTGGTCTTGTCCATCAGGAGCCCAGAGAGGGTATTTACCCTGCCTCCCACCCCATGGGGTGAACAGGGTGTTGCGTGCTCCTTTTCTTCCTCGTCCTCCCTGGTGCTCCGTGACCCAGCTGCCCAGTCCCTTCTGGGCTTTGCAGCACACCTAGGGCCTGACATGCCCCAGCGGGCCCTGGTGTTGGCCAGGTGGCCGAGAGAGGGTGCCCCTGGGGGATGGCGTGCAGACTTGCAGCCTTCCCTGAGGCCTGGTCACTGAAGCCACAACCTTCTCCCTTGAGCTCAGCCAGGGGCCACCCCATCTCCTGTCCCGGACGGGTTCCCTGCGTCTGCCACCATGGGGAGGAGTCAGCACTGCCACTGCCATCCTTGGAGACAGGTCGGTGCCATTAGTCAGAACAAATGGCCGAAAACCTAGGGACCTGTGTCTGAGAGCCCTGGGGACACAGATTTGTGGTCAGGAAAAGCCCCTGGCGTGTCATCCCTAACCAGCTAAAATCCACCTGGTGCCCCTCAGGCTCCGCGCCCTCCACTCCCCACCTACTGGGTGTCCTTCACCCAGGTGTTACGATTGTCCACCCAGACCCCTGAGGCGGGACCTGGGGTCAGCCTCGCCTCCCCCCATGTGGAATCAGGCAAGCCCTGCCATTGGCCTGGGAGATCTCCCCTCTGGTCCCCCTCTGTCCTCTTCTCTGCACCAGGAACTTCTGTACCTTTCCAAACTGCAAACCTGCTTTGTTGGGTCCCTACTAAAACCCCCACCCACCGGAGGAGAGTGTCCTCCCTGTTTGTCCCCCACGACTAGCCTCCCCCTGCTCTCCAGCCACTCAGAGCAGCTGATGGTCCCCCAAACCCTCCTCCCTGCCTTCGCTCGTGCCAGAGCCCCTCCTTCCTGAATCACTGTTCCCACATCTGCTGCCATCCCTTAGGGCCAGCAGAGCCACCACCTCCTCCAAGGCCCTTCCACGCCTCTCCCAGGCCCCCAGGCTCTCTGCCTCCACCCGGCTCCCACTGTGAGGTTTGTGGGCAGCACCTTCTAGGGTGTTGCATTACGATGGGTTCTATCTTATCTTCCCCCCCAAATGCTGTGAGCAATTTTGTAAAAGAATAAAAAGGCCAAGTGTGGTGGCTCATGCCTATAACCCTAGCACTTTGGGGGGCTGAGGCAGGAGGATCACTGGAAGCCAGGAGTTCAGGGCCAGCCTGAACAACATTAGCGAGACCCCCATCTCTACAAAATAATAGAAAAATTAGCCGGGCATGGTGGCGCATGCCTGTAGTTCCAGCTACTCAGGAGGCTGAGGCAGAAGGATCGCTTGAGCTCAGGAGTTTGAGGTTGCAGTGAGCTAGGCTGATGCCATGGCACTCTAGGGCAACAGAGTGAGACTCTGTCTCAAATATTCTTCTGAGAAATCCTCTATTAGTAATATATATATATATATACACACACATATATATATATATGAATTAAAAAAGATCTATTGGTTTTTTCCCCTGACTTTAAAAATGATCCAATTCATTTTTTTAATTGAACCAATTAAAAACTGTTGGAAGAAGTACAAGGACTGGCCGGCCCCACACATGGAGATAACCTCTGTTAACAGCTTCCCAACCAGCCTCCAGGCGTGGTCTGCCTATAAAAGTGCTCCTTTATCTCCAGCCACCAGGCTGAGTCTCCCCCTGTCATTCCCTTTAAGTCCTAACACATGATGAGGCGGATGCTATTGCTCAGAGAGGTTGAGTCATTCACTCTTGGCCACACAGCTGGTAAACGGAGGAGGTGGGATTCCAGCCCAGCACTGTCTCTCTCCAGAGCCAGGGAGTGACATTACACTGCCCGTGGGCATGTGGCAGTACTGACAGTCATCTTCACACATTTGTTATTCCCTAGGCTATTTTTATTTCACTCAGAACATAGGCCAGCACCCTCTCTCCCTTCCCTGGGAGGCTGTCTGTCTCCCCACAGGCCAGAGTCTGGCTGAGGAGCTGAGGACGCAGACAGATGGACAGAGGCTTGCATCGGCCAGTCTACTTCAGAGACCACCCAGGCTCCTGTCACTTTCATTCCTATTCAGACACAAACAAAGCCCGCGTGGGTGGCCCAAGGGATTCTGTGGGCAGCAGGCTCAGGCTGAATGAGGGGCTGCTTAGGACATGTTGGGGATCTCATAAAGGAAGGCGTTTCCAGCTGTGGCCAGATGAGAGCGCGCTTCCCGGGAGGCAGTGGCCTGGGTGCCCTGTGACTGGGCCACCTGCTGGCCAGGCGAGAGACACCCAAGGCCACAGCCCCTTTCCCGTGCACTGAGCACCTTCACTCATGAAACCACCTCTTGTCACCCCCCCGGGGGCCCTCCGGCTTTGAGAACCAGGAACCAACACAAAATGGCATAAATGCTGAGGAAGATGTATTCTTTCTTCTGACGAAAGGGTCCAAGGTCGGGCAGCTGTGGTCTGGTTCCTTCAGGAGCTCAGTGGCATCAGCCGGAACCCAGTCCCCTTCCACTGAGCTTCCCCCTTGCAGGCTCCTGAGATGGTGTCCCCTCTCCCAGGGGGGAAGAGGGAGGGGAACGCTTCCTCCTTCCCCATCAAAGACAGAAGCTGCCTGCAGGTGTCTCCCCATGTCTCATTGGCCAGAGATGTATAACGTGCGTTTGCCTAAACCAATCACTGGCAAGGGGCATGAGCCCACCTGACTGGCTTGGTCCAATCAGAGCTCATGTCCCAGAGGCACCTGGTCAAATAGGAGGTGGCCACCTCAGACACACCCAGGCAGCATAGAGGTGACTGGCAGAATCTCTACTCAGTCCTTGTCATTATTTCTTGAGTTTACAGAAGAGGGGGAGTAAAAAGCTCAGAGAGGTTGTATACTTCCCCAGAGCCATACTCTGAGTCCCCAAACCATTTACTTGGTCCCTGGCGAAGCTGCATTGGATGGAGACATTTTCTCATTACACCTATTTCTCTGCCCTGGTGCCCTTCTCTTCCTCCTCCCAGCCCCACACCTACCCCAGACATCCCAGGGAGAACATCACAGTCATAGGGACTTCAGCTGGAAGATACCTTCAAGATTAATGTTATCCAGTGTTCTCCAAATGGGGAAACTGAGGCCCAGAGAGGAAAAGGGGCTCACCAAGACCACTCAGGGACATAGTTGATGGTGTTGCTGGGAGCCAGCTTAGGGCAAAGGAAGGACAGCACTGCCAAGATTCACAGGGGGTCTTAGAGACCACCCCACTTTATCACCTCAATCCCCGCTGCAGGGCAGTCTCTGCAGCCTCTCGCCCGCTGGTGGCCCACCTCAGCCTGCTCCTCCCGGGGTGGAGGCTCACCCTCGGGCCCTCTCTGTGCACCTTTTCATCTGATACCTCATGGCACTCTACAGTCTACACTGTCCTTTACTGTAGTCTCACTGGGTCCTCACAGTGGTCCCGAGAGCTGGTCGGAAGTGCACTGTAGATTCGAAAACTGAAGCTCAGAGGGTAACGCGACTTGACCAAGGTCACGCAGTGAGCGTGGAAGCCCAGGCACAGCGGGCTTTATTGGCATGCGACCTGAGCAGTCACACAGGGTGTAATGCTCTGCAGTTGCCATCCTGAAATTCTTAGTAATTTTTGAACAAAGGGCCAAGCATTTGCACTTTGCACTGGGCCCCCCAAATCACGGAGTTGATCCTGCCTCTCCTGCAGGGTGCTGTCCAAGACGTGCTCCTCCCCATCTGCCCGGGGCCGACCCAGGGCAGGTCTAATGGATTCCATGGGACGTGGCAGGAAGGGGGCTTCTGGAGAGTGAGGGGTCATTAGGGACCGAGAGCAGGACAGACGGGCACTTCCACCTGGGGTGTGAGGACTAGCAGGACCCGCTTTGGAAATCCCTCCTCATCCCTCCTCTCAGGCTGGCTGTGCTGAAGCTCCTGCCTGGCCCCTCCTCCCCTCCTGAGAATTAATGGGGAGAGCCAGTGGCCTTTGTCCTGCATGGGGGTGGGGGCTCCAGAATACAGGGTCCCATTGTGTCCCTGAGGTCAGGCAGCTGGCCAGCCTGGGACAGTGGATAAACAAGCAGCTGGAGCATTTTGCCCTGGGGCCCAGGGAAGGGCCACAGCCCCCTGGGGTGGCAGGAGGAGGGACTCAGGAGAAAACAGCCAGGAAGAGGGACAGAGGCAGGGGGAGGGAGTTGGTAGGATTCCCACCCTACCTGCCGTGGGGGCTGCTCCGCTGCTGCTGGGAGACCCAGGAGCGGCATGTGAGGTGCTTGCAGTGAGCCTGGCCCCTGGCGCCCGCTCTGCACCTGTGAGCTTGGCAGTTGTTCCTCTCGTTGCTGTTATTCAGCACAAAGGGCAGCAGCCTGGGCTGGCTTGCGGCCCTTCTCCTCCAGACCCTGTTCCCGCTCTCTGGCCCCATCTCTTGATGACACTCCCCCCACCTTGCCCCCAGCACCCCAGACCACCTGCCTTTGCTGGGCTTGCTCTCTTCTCTCCCCTTCTGCTCCCTCCTGTGGCCTGCCGTGCCCTTCCCCGCTGTCCCCTCACCTGGCCAGCTCCGGCAGAAAACTGTCCAACTGGTCCTGGGATTTATGGTGCTCCTATTCCATGTTCAGTACCCCAGTGTCCCCACAGGTGTCCCTTAAGTGTAAGGTCTCCAGGCTGGCCACCCCTGAGCAGAGCTCGGGCTCCAGCAGCTGCCTCGCCCCCTCCAGAAAGCCCCTTCCCCAGAAGCACTTGGAGGGCAATCTAGGCTCCGCATGGGGACCCTTTCATTGGTGGCAATGGAGGACCAGGGTAGCACAGGACTGAATTGCTCCTCACCTAGAACTGAGCCATAGCCACTTTCCTTAGCTGGAAAGCACTTCCTGGCCTGCCACTCTCTTTGTAAGCCCTTCTTCGCTCTGAAGGCCCTGCCCTTTCCCCCACATACCTGCCTGCCTCTCTTGTGGCTGCTTTTTTATGCTGGGGTGTTTCGGCTCCACTCTACCCCAGCCAAGCCCTGGAACTCCTCTTGCAGGTCCGGAAGACTCCAGGTGCCCAGCCTAGCCCGGGGTTTCTGCCCAAGGTAGCAGGACTTGCACCCCAATGCCTGTGGGGGCCAGGCAGGGAGGCAGCCTGGGTGCGGGGGTGGGGATGGGAACCTACCTGGGGTCTGGGCGTGACAGTGGTGAGCTGGGGAGCAGAGCACACACCCTTTCTAAAGAGTTTGCTGGAACTTAGCTGCCACCCACCGTTGCTGTGGGAGAATATGGATCCAGTGTTGCCAAATCTGAACTTTCTAGAAAAGCCAGATATCCAAGTTTGTGTGTGCAGTTTCCTTGATTTTTTAAAAATTTAACCTTACATACAGTAAAATTCACTTTTTAGGGATTGGAGGCAGGTATGTGGTTCCATGAGTTTTTATTTATTTATTTTTTTTGAGACAGAGTCTCACTCTGTTGCCCAGGCTAGAGTGAGTGCCGTGGCGTCAGCCTAGCTCACAGCAACCTCAAACTCCTGGGCTCAAGTGATCCTTCTGCCTCAGCCTCCTGAGTAGCTGGGACTACAGGCATGCGCCACCATGCCCGGCTAATTTTTTCTATATATGTTTAGTTGGCCAATTAATTTCTTTCTATTTTTAGTAGAGTTGGGGTCTCGCTCTTGCTCAGGCTGGTTTTGAACTCCTGACCTTGAGCGATCCGCCCGCCTCGGCCTCCCAGAGTGCTAGGATTACAGACGTGAGCCACCGCGCCCGGCCCATGAGTTTTTATATTTGCATAGATTCCTGTAACCACCACCACAGTCAGGACACAGAACGGTTCATCCCCCACGTTCCCTCCTCCTGCCTGTTTGCACTCAAACTCTCCCCTCCTCCTTACCCTCGTCATCCTCTGGTCTGTTCCCTGTCTCTGTAGTTTTACCTTTCCCACTTAAATGGAATCATAGGTTCGTAACTTTTGAGACTGGCGTCCGTCACTGAGCAAAATGCATTTGAGAGTCGCCCATGTTGTGTATCTATTGTTCATGCCTTTTCATTTCAGAACACCTTGCTGATCCATTCACTTGTTGGGAGACATTCGGGATGTTCCCAGTTTTTGGCAATTAGGTATGACACTGCTCTAAACATTTGTGCGCCGTTGTGTGTGTATGTGAACGTAAGTTTTCATTTCTCTAAGATAGACATTTCTCTGTCTGGTTTGCTGAGATGTTTTTATCATGAACGGGTGTTGAATTTTGTCAATGGATTACTCTGCATCTTTTGATGGGTTTTGTTTCTTTAGTCATTTTTAGATTACATTGATTAATTTTCAGATGTTGAACCAGCCTTGTTAGGTAAACCCCGCTTGGCGGTCTTTTTTTTTTTTT
>VBSM01003215.1:32664162-32675146 GCA_008086735.1 Cheirogaleus medius | reverse complement strand
AAGTAGATTTTGATTTGTGGTGTTGATCTTGTCATGACAACCTTATTAAACTCTGTGTTTTAATAGTTTATTTTTATTTTTTTGAGACAGAGTCTCCCTCTGTTGCCCAGGCTAGAGTGCCGTGGCATCAGCCTAGCTCACAGCAATCTCCAACTCCTGGACTCAAGCAATCCTCCTGCCTCAGCCTCCCGAGTAGCTGGGACTACAGGCATGCGCCACCATACCCGGCTCATTTTTTCTATATATTTTTAGTGGGCCAATTAATTTCTTTCTATTTTTTTTAGTAGAGATGGGGTCTTGCTCTTGCTCAGGCTGGTTTCGAACTCCTGACCTTGAGCGATCCTCCTGCCTCAGCCTCCCAGAGTGCTAGGATTACAGATGCGAGCTACCACGCCTGGCCTAACAGTTTATTTACATCCTATTTTCTGCCCTGCTTAATTCTATATAACAACGTAACCATATTATTTTTCAGCATAATTTTAAATGGCTACATGATATTTTATTACATGAAGACAACCAAATTTATATACCAGTTTCTCATTATTGGACATATATATGTTTTCTAACCTAGTTTCGGGAATTAACAAAAGCAGTGTAACAATTATCCTTGTAGTATTTTCCCACAGCAGCAATCATTGCTTCCAAGTAAATCAGAGGTTGGCAAATTACAGTCCCCATGAGCCAAATCTAGCAGCTTGTTTTTGTAAATAAAGTTTTATTGGAACACAGCCACGCCCATTTGTTCGAATCTTGTCTGTGGCTGTTTTCACACTACGTGGCAAAGTTGAGTCGTTGCCACAGAGGCTGTATGGGCTGCAAAGCCTAAAATATTCACTATCTGCACTTTACAGAAAAAAGTATGTTCAACCTCTGGGGTAAATTCCAATAAGTGGAAACTATTTTATTAAGGGATGCAGAATATTAGAACTTCTAATACAGCTGCCAAATTCCTTTCCAGGAATCCAATCAGAACTGGGTCAGATTCCTACTACCCAGTTGATACTGATGTTGCTGGTTTTAAATTAGAACCTCTCTTTTGGATTATAATATTAACTTAAAGTACATTTTTTGGTCATTAATAGTTCTTTCTTTATGAATTGCCTGTCCACATTCTTCACCCTGGTTTCTATGGCTATGTTTACTGTTACTGATTTTTTTTTTTTAAGGACTAGGAATTTTAACTTTTTGACATACATCACAATTCTTTTTCAGCTTGTCATTTATTTTTTAACTTTGTTTATGACAGCAAATTTTAAAATTTTTTTATAGCTAATTCGTCAGTCTTTTCCTTTATGGCTTCAGCCTTTGGTGTAATTCTTAGAAAGGGTTTCCCACCCAAGATAGTGTTCTACTTTATTGTTATGGATTCAGTTTTACCATTTAAAGCTGTAATCCATGGAATTAACTTTGATGTCTAGAGTGAGGGTGGGATCCACATTTTCCCCTCACTCAGTCCCTCTTACCTTCCCTCCCCCCACCTCACCTGGAGGGACCAGCAGCTCCTTGCGGGGTTATGACCAAGCCACCCCCTCACTGCAAAGCAAACGGGATTTGCTGGGAACCTGGACCTCAGCCTGAGTTCAAAGTGGTTCTTCTGCTCATATTCAGAAGGAGCTTTGCCAAACCCCCATCTTGCCAGAACAGTTTGTACAACTGTATCTCCAGAACGGCCTGGGGGAGCTTACAGCCTATAGGCCCAAGTCCACGCTCCCTTCGTTTCATCCCTCCTGGAGCAAGCGTTTCCAAAAGCACCTATGACAACGTTCTAAAAATGCATTTCCTGACAAGCAGCTCTGTGATTCAGCTGTGCTGGTGGCGGTGTGGGCGGGGGGCTCGGAGCCCAGGGAGGAGCCTTACTTCATCTTTTCTATTATATTTGGTCCTAGGATTTTTTTCTGTGTTCCAACACACACACTCCCCAGTCCAAAAAGAAAAAAAATATCTTACTTATTCCAAGCCTTGGACCTTGTGTAAGAATACAAAGATCCTTGATTTGTATCTTAGAGAAGTTACTTAATTGTGATGAAGCCAAAGGTAACTGTGATGGAAGCGGCACAGGTGTTGGAGCCCCTTTTGTGTGTTCCCTCGCCCCGGTCTGCCCTGTCCCCAACCTCCTGCGCCTACCCATCCCTACCTTAGGGATGCTGGGTGGAGCTGGCCCACGAGTACCCACTTCTTGGGACGGCCCCTTGGGCCATCTCCTGCTTAACCCAACCCTGATGTCCAAGTTCACACACATCTTCAGAACCTAGACTCTCTGACTTAGAGCTTGACAAAACTCTAGAGCCGCAGTCCCCATCCCCCAGGCCTTGGCCTAGTACTGATCCATGCATGGCCTGTTAGGAATCAGGCCTCACATCACTGCCTGAGCTCCCCCCGACCCCTCCCACCATGCATGGATAAATGGTCTTCCATGAAACTTAGGAACTGGGCCACACACAGCAGGAGGTGAGCAGCCAGTGAGCAAGCGAAGCTTCATCTGTATCTACAGCCGCTCCCCATTGCTCGTATCACCACCTGAGCTCCACCTCCCTCTACCCTCCTCCTCCACCCACCCCACCCCCACCCTGTCCCTGCAAATAGTGTCTTCCAGGAAACTGGTCCCTGGTGCCAAAAAGATTGGGGACCGCTGCTTTAGAGAGCGGCTACTTATATTCTATTCCATCTTTTTAAAGCTGAACAGAAGGGAAAAGTTTTGGTTTTATTACCCTGCAGTCTTAGCCCGGCGTTCTTTCTTTCAGTCTCTCCCATCCTCCTTTGAACCAGCTACCTGCATCCCTCATTAACGAGTTAGGTAAATTTTTGAAACGGGTAAGTGTGAGAAGCGTGTACGCACGAGTGCACATACACGCACAATCACGCAAGCACAGATGTTAGTGCTCAGAAACAGCACGGTCTAAACCAGTGGTTCTCAGCCCTGGCTGTACGTTGGAGTCACAGAAGGAGCTTTCAAAAAATACTGGTGCCTGAGTTCCACCCCCCAGAGATTCTAATTTAATTAGTCTGGGGAGGAGTCCAGTCCTCTATTCTAAGAGCTCCCCAGGTAATTCTAAGACTCATCCAACTTTGAAAAATAAATGTCTAAACCAGGAGTTCTCAAACTTTGCTGCATGTTAGAGTTACCTGGGAGCTTGTGAGACTCCTGTGCCCAGGCATCCCTCAGCCCAGAACCTCTGGGGGGCAGGCCCCAGGAATCAGCATTTTTAAAGCTCCTCAGGCGATTCCAAGAAGCTGTGACCGATCCAGTGTTCTGGACTCTGGCCCTTTCACAGCCAACATTTCTTTCCCCGAGGATGGAATGCAGAGGCTGGGCAGAGTCTTATGCCCTGAAAAGATCAATGCCCGGCACAGCCTGTGCGCTCAACAAATGTTGGCTGCTGCCCTTCTGACGTGGCCAGGGAAGAAATCCTCTGGGAAGAGTGGTTTGGGATTGCAGGGCCCTGGCCCGAGGTGTCCATCATCCCTCATAGACCACGGCTGCCTGGACACTCGGTCACGGGAGGCAGCATTCTTGGAGTCCAGTGAGCCATGACTTTGCTTTTCCAGAGAGAGGCCCCTCAAGAGCCCATGGGGACTTGGTATCAGCAGGGCTGGGGGTGCATCACGTGTCAGAGCCTAAACTGGAATCTCACTGGAAACTTCTCAGGGCTCAGGCTCCCGCTACAGAAGGGGCGAGAATGGAGAGTGGGTCACTTTTACTTAACAAGGATCTGAAGAGTTGGCTTCTTCTCCAACTTTTATTTTGAACATTTTCAACTTTCAGAAAAAGTGTAAGGGCAGAGCAATGAATACCCATATAGCCTTTACTTAGATTCATCAACATGTTGCTAAACTTAGTTTCTCTTCCTCTGTGTTTGTGTAGACACGCTTTTTTTTTTTTTTTTTTTTTTTTTTTTTTTTTTTTTTTTTTTTTGCTGGTGCATTTGAAAGCTAGTGACAGACATTATGACCCTTCATCCTTAAATACTTGACCTAAGAACAAGGACATTCTTCTATGTAATCACAGTAAAATATCACTTGCAGGAAATTTATAATAACATCGATGCAGTATATTACCTATGGAGTTTTATAAACTCCATATTCACTTGCTCCAATAATATGTCAATAGCTTTTATTTTTGATCCAGGACCACATAGTACCTTTAGTTGCCATGTCTCTTTAGCCTCTTTTAATCTAGACGAGTTCCCTAGCCTTTGTTTTTTGTTATTGTTGTGTTATTTTGCACTCCTAATAATGGCATTGACCTTTTTAAAAACTTTAGGCCAGTTGCTCTGAAGAATGTCCTTCAATTTGGGTTTGCCATTATTGATTTTCCAGTCCTTTGGGGTAGTGCAATTTAAATTTAAATCCAAAGTAAAACGAGGTGGGGAGGAGGGAGTGAGGAGGGGAGTTCTACTGTGTGTGTTTCAGCTCCAAAACGCATTTAAAGTGCCTATGGTTGGTGCCCACTCAACCAGCCTCAGTTTTCCATCTGAAGCATGATCCAGATGCCCCTTCCGGCTCATGTCCTTTCTAGCACTTCGGGAAAAACTGATGCGTCGTTGTCTGTGTGCTGCAGAGCACCCGCCCCTTGGCCTCTGTCCCGAGCTGGGAGGAGGCAGCTGGCTGCGGTACTTGCCGGCTCCAGGAACGTGCCACGGGCCACGTGAGCGTCTGTGCGGTACATGGCAAACCCTGGCACCTGGGCACAGCGTCAGGAGACGTGGTTCTTGCTGGTGACTGTGGCCACGTCTCCATCCTCTGTGGGCTGAGATGAGGATGTTAGAGCAGGCGTCTTTCTCCCGTGAGAGGGCTGATCTCGGGAGAAAACTATAGAACAGGGCCAGGAACAAGAACCTTCCAGGTCTTTGGGGGGATTACCTGAGACTGAGAGGAAGAGGTCTAGGCCCCTAGGATGCTGTGGATGGTGTTTCTCTAGGTACCCAGGTGCTGTGCCTGAGGGAGATCCCAGCCGCATCCAGGGGACCAGGGAGCATCCGCCTGGAGCATCAGCGTCCCTGGAACAATTGGGGGAAGACAGTCTAACATTGAAACAAACATGGACCATATTAACATGTGTAAGATAAGAAGGGAGACTTTTAAAATAGTTTTACTTTAGAGGCTAGCCTTTCAAGCCCTGCTTCTTCCTTGGACCCACGTCCACCTTCTTCTGCCGTGGGGCCCCTTTACATAAGGTATTATTATTACTGCTGTTGTCTTCTAATAAAATAGAATCAATGTCCATTTTAGTAACAAAACTGGTCTTGGCTGGAGAACACGGGGAAACTCGATGCTGAGTGGCCAGGGCCGGGGTTGGCTCTGTGTGCAGGCTCTGGGGGTGACATGATTTCGCCTCCTCTCGCCGCTGGCCTCAAGGAGGCTGCGTCCAAGGCCCCCTTTGTCTGGGGCTGCCCCTGAACCTGCGAGCAGCCCTTTGACCTGATCTTCACCCGGCACCGCTAATCCTCATCCAGGCTGCTGGGAGTCCTGGAGGAGGTTAGGTTTGAGTCAGGCAGGCTGAGTGTGAATTTTGCTGGACCACTTCCTGTGTGTCATTGGGCAAGTAGCTGCACCTCTCTGAGCCTTCTTCATTTCTGCATGTGTAAAACTGGAGTCGTCGTGCCTGGGGTTCGCTGTTGTGGTGAAAATGAAATGGGGTGATGTTTTTAAAGGTTCCCGAAGAGAATGGAGTCCCCCAGTAAATGGTAGCCATTGTTGTCTTCTCTGTACTACTCAGAACCCTGAGGGGGGATCACTGAAACACAGGTGACAGGGAATTGCCTCAACTGCCCGTTCCCAAAGCCACCAACCTGTCTCCACTGCACCTGTGCACTCAGCTTCCCTCCTGGGTTGGTGGGCGGTGTGACCCTGCTCTGATGCAGGCCGTTTTCCCTCAACGCCCCGACCTTCTGCGCTGGGTCCCAGCCCCTCTTGCCAACTCAGGGACGTGCCCGACAGAGACCCCTCCCCTGCAGTGCCAGCACTGCGCCCCCTGCTGGGCGGCTTCCGCTTGCTTGTGGAGCTGATGAGACGGTGCCCAGGCGGGGCAGAGCTGACTTGACCCCACAGCCCCCTGTTTCTCTTCCCTTTGCATGCATTTCCTGCAGAGACGGGTCTGAACTCCCTCTCTCGCCTCCCTTTCTCTCTGTGACCTCTCCCAATCAGGTCTCGCCCCCTCTGTCCTGCTGACACACCTGTCGCTGTCACCAGGAACTTCTGACTTTCCGAATGCAAGCGTCAGTTCTCCCTTCACGTTGTGCTGGAACCCTGGGCAGGACTTGGCACTGGCAGCCTCTCCCTCCTCCCACGCTCCTGCTCTTAGCTCGTGGCTCCCTCCCCCCTCTCTGGCTGGGCCCCCTCGGTCACCTGCGCTGGCCACTCTCCCTGTGGCTCCCTGTAAATGGTGGTGGGTCTCGGGTCCTCGGTCCTCACCTACCTCAGTCCCCTGGGGAGCTTGCTGGTCCCGGGGCTCTAAGGCACCGTTATTCTGAGGGCTCCCAAGGTAGAGCCTCCCCCTGTGACTTCGCCTTTGGCTCTAGACTCTTCTACAGCACCCCCTACGCCCCTGCATTTCAGACACGTTCTTAACTGGACCCTTGGATCCTGCTCCATCCCCTCGGCCCCAGGAGTGTGCTCCCAGCCTGGTGCTTAGACCAGTAACCGGCCTTCATTTCTTTCCTTCCTTCCAACCCATCTGCAAGGCCTGTTGGCTTTAGCTCCAAACTATGTCCTGAGCCATCCACTTCTCTCAACCTCAGAGGCTACACCCCGGTCCCACCAGAGCCTGACACTGTCCCCACGCCTGATGGCCTTTCTGGGGTCTGTCCTCTGCACAGCGGCCGTAGTGTTCTTCGGAACTGTACATCCTGTCCTCCGCTCTGCCTTGCTGAAGACCCTCCAGGGACCCGCCAGCTTGCTCAGAATCAAACCCTAAACCCGCACGCCTTACCGTGACCCACCGGCTTTCACTTTCACCCAAATCTCTGGCCTCACCCCTTCCCAGCCTCCCCAAGATTCTGACTGTACCAGCCACACCGGCCTTTTTTCTGGCCCTCAGACTCCCCATCTAGTCTCTGACCCAGGGCCCTGCTTCCCTCTGCCTAGAACCCTCTTGCCTCACGTCTTTGCTCCGCTGCCCTCGAACACTCTTCTTTGAGTTTCAGCACAAACGTCACCTTCTCTGAGAAGCCTTCCCTGACTACCCCCCTCTCAAGGAACCCCCTCCACGCCCTGCCCCTGTCTCACTGCTCATTTCCTTCAGTGTACGTGCCACTGTTTGCCACAATCTTTTTAAAAAAGTTTTATTTTTTTATCAATAATATAATAGTTGTACATATTTCGGGATAGATGAGATATTTTGATACCTGTGTACAATAGGGAATGATCAAGTCAGGGTCGTTGGGCTATCCTGCACCTCGAACCTCGAACATTTCCAACAAAAAGGTTGGAAACATTACAATTCTTCTCTGCTGCTTATTTTGAAATATACAGTAAATCATTAATTATCATTTCCCTGCTGTGCTGTCGGACACTAGAATTTATTCCCTCTGTACTTTGTTTGCCAAGGTCCTCCTCGTCTAGGTGTGTCCTGTCTGTCTCCCCCACTAGGTGATCAGCCCCAGGACTCGGTCTTGCTCATGGCGGCGCCCCAGTGCCTACACCGTGCCTGGCACCGAGAAGCTGTCGGTGCATATTTGTTGCACAAGTGGATGGATGAATGTCAGACATGGGATGTCGACTCTGCCAGGGAGAGGTGGGCCCCACCTGGGAACCTAGGAGCAGTTGGGGGACCAGCTTGCAGGGTGTCAAAGTCACACCACCCCAGTGCTCGGGGGGCTTAGAGAGGAGCTAAAAGGAGGTGACCGGCTGCTCTGAGACGCCCCAGCTGGGCTCTCAAGCGTGCATGTGCACGTGAGTCACTTGCGGTCTTCACAGAATGCAGACTCTGGCCCGGTAGGTCTGGGTCGGCCCGAGATGCTGCATTTCTGACCAGCTCGTTAATGCAGGTTGGGGACCAGGCTAACAGTGCTGTCCTGTCTTTCCCCTTACATGCCATGGGAAGGTGCGGAAAGAGCCGGCGGGCCCATTCGTGGCCTGCTCTCCCCCTCCTCCCTGCATCCACCAGCAAGTGTTGTTTCTAGCAGTTGCTGTCACCTCCGCATGTGGTGAGGCCCGCTGGGTTTCTGTCTCCACGTTTCTGCTGCCGTGACAGACAAGACAGATTCTCTGCCAGGAATTGTGCTCAGTCACTTGCTTCTGTCACTGCTTCTGTCACTTGCTTCTGTCAGCGTTCCTCTCGTTCAGGCAGACTTCCCGGGGGGTGGAAGTCAGGCCCAGCTCTCTGCCCCGGTGCGGTGCAGGACGGGACAGCGGAGGCGGCTGGGGCCTGGGGACTGGGATGGGTTGCCATCCACACCTGGCGGCATTGCTGAGAGGTTTGCAAGCGTGGTTTCGGGAGCGGGCAGTATAGGCCTGTCTGACCAGCCCCGGGGAAGACCGTGGGCTTTGGGTCTAAGGATTCTGGATTTGAACCCGGGCCCTGTCACATCCTAGCTGGGCCACCTGAGCATAACCTCTCCGAGCCTCACTTTCTTCACTTGTAACTAGTGGCTTCCTCACAGGGTTATTGTAAAAATGAAAAGATGAGAATGCACGGAAAGCATTCAGCATAGTGTCTGGAAAATCTAGACTTTCTTATTTTGGAATGCATGGATTGTAAGACATAGCGTGGTCCGTATCTTTTGCCCCAGGGGTGCTGACCAGGTGCTGATAGCAAGGCCCCTGCCCCAGGCCTCCTCCCATACCTGCCTCCCCCTGACCTGCTGTTCCTGCACCAACCAGGAAATCTCGCCCCTGGGCATTCCCAAGCATTGAGCCCACTCCTCTGTCAAACCATCCTCCCAGAGCAGGGGCTGGCGGGATCACGTGAAAACCACACCTGCTGGGCCTGCGGGGAAATGTACCAACATTGTATCAGAGAGAGAAACAGTTGTTCTCCTCTTGATCATTGCTACATTTTGTTCCTGACCAGGAAAATAAAAATGGCTGAGAATAATACAAGACACAGCATAAAGTCTGATTCTTAAGTTAGAAACTTTCTGTGAGCTCTGCAAAGGCAGTGGGGGGTCCCAGGCTGGTTGATGAGTCTCCCCAAGCCTCTCTGATTAGCACCCACAATGTGACTGGGCAAGAGGACTGGTCTCCCAATCTCGGGTCTCCTGACCGAACAAGTCTGTAGGGGAGGGAAAACTTTTCCTCTTCCCTCTTAGGTTCTGTGTCTGGGGTCTGCAAATTAAACTGACAAAAGACAGATCAACAGGAAAAAAGACATACAAATTGTATTGTTGTTTTTAATTGTACATACATGGGGGCTTCACAGAAAAGTGAAAACCCAAAGAGGTTGTTAGAACTGAGGCTAAATGGCATAAAATATGCCGTTTTAACAAAAGGAGATAAAGGAAAGGGTTTGGGCTCCTAGGGGCAGTAAATTGTGGGAGGGACCTGGGTAATGTATGTTAGATAAGGATGGTTTAGATTTGTTGTGCAGATACACATCCAGTCCATTGGATTGATTCTCTTCTTCCTGGTATAGGAGAGGGGGACACTTTTACAAATGGAAACTTGTGTCTCCTTTATAAAGGGAAATTTATGCCCTACTTTTAGACAAATGAGGTGAGGGAGGGGGGACAGAAATCTCCTGCTGTGTCTGATGTTTCTCCATTGCCTTCAGCTCAAAATAATCCTTATGCCAAAGTGGCATCATTCGGGGTGACATATTCTGATCCCCTGCAAGTTCTTGTCTCCGCCCCTTCCCTACGCCTTTGTACACATGGGCACCTCACTCCATCTACTTGAACTAGGCCTCCTTTGACCACAGGGCGTGGGAAGCTTAGCATCCTCTCTGCTCTGATAACCTGACTTTTCGAAACAACTGCCTTTATCACAGCCAGCCTGGCTCTTCTTCCTTTTGCTGTCACTTGCAACATCCTTGCTCAGACACCTTCTCCTCAAGGGCATTTTTACTCTAAGCTGAATGGCCCCCTGAGACAGGTGACACTGGGAGGTCTCAGGACCCTTAACTGCTGTAGTGACCGTGGGCTCTGCCGCTCGAGGTGGCTGCACTGCCCTCCGCTGAGAGCTGGCAGAAGGTCAGTGCCGACAGGTGATATCGGAGAAAGTCACTCATCCTTAGGTCACATGAAACCCCTATTCCTTTAGATTTTCCTCTCTCTATCCTGATATCAAGTTCCGTGTCAGAAAGCACAGTTTAACCTTCCTTCTTGCAAAAACCTTTTCACCGTTGTACACTTTGTTTTCATTCCTGGGGCTCAGCCTAAGGCAACCCTAAACAGAACATTTCTTTAACTCCCCTAAAATGGCGATGGGAAACCTTATCATCCATCTGTCATCCCTTTACTCTTTGACCCAATACATTCTTTTTAGGATTTTGCACCAGAAACGGAGTCCTTACTGATAAAATGATACCCTTCTGCCATCGGATGTTGAGAGTCATAACTGACCCCTTGCTTTTCCCTTTTATTATCTTGGTGGTTAGAAAACTTAGAGCCAATGAGACTGGTTAATCAACAAAATCTACCTTTCCCTTTAATTATTTACCTCCTTTTTCTTTTTTTCTTTTATTTATTTATTTATTTATTTATTTTCCCCAGCATATTTATCTCCTTTTTCTATATGGTTTATTTTTATTAGTCCAACTAGGAATGTGTCTATTATTGCAAATAATTTGACAGCTGTCAGGAAAAAAGCCCAAGGAATTCTGATTTAGTAAGGAGAGACTTTACTGGAAAAGATTATTGCAAGGGGCTGGGAGGTGACTGCAAGAGGGAGAGAGTCCTGACCATAGTGAGACCTGCAGGCATCGCCAGGTTTAGGCAAAAGGGTTTTTTTTCTCTTATAGGCGAGAGTCAACAAAGCTGGAGAGAAGCGCTGTGGGAGGCGAGGCGAAGGGGCGTGATCGTGACCACAGGCGGAAGTCCGACCCTGG
>VBSM01003215.1:32601921-32613859 GCA_008086735.1 Cheirogaleus medius | reverse complement strand
CCCCCCCTCCCACCCATGTCCCTATCTGCTCCTTGACGACCTGAATGTCAGGGCTGTCCCATTTCACAGCTCAGGTAAAGCCACTTGCCTGTAGGCTCTGTCTGGTGGAAATCCCAGGATCTGTCCCTGGTGTCCATAGAAAGAAAGAGACACTAGTCTCCTGTCCTTGGTGTTCGGGGTGGAGAATGAGACAACCCAGCTGCACGTGAGTGCCTGGCTGTGTTGGGCTCTCCCAAGAGTAAGATTTCATTTCAAGCAGTTCCCAGGCGCACTCCCTTAGTTGGAGCCCAGTCACGGGGAGGGGAGTGGGGGAGGGGTCAGGAAGAGGCAGTGGCTAAGTGAGGGAGGGAGTGGTGTTGGGTGAAGTGTCAGCTCAGCCCGACCCTGCAGGCGGAAGACTCTGCAGTGTAAGTTGCACCTCTGAGTTTGCTCCACCGCAGGCGGAGGTGCTGGTGGCTGTGTTCCCGCAGCAATCCTAAAACCCCAGCCACCTCCCGGTTTGGAGGGGACTCCCAAGGTCCCAGGTGTGAGCATTAGGGGCCTTCAGGCAAAAGCTGGAGCGTGGGGCTGGGCACGGGATCTGGGCAGAGCTCTGTGGAGTCAGCTGAGCTCCAGAGTGAGAAGGCCCCTGGAGACAGCTCCCGGGATTACAGAGCCCTGCTGCAGGAGGAGCCGGAGAGCTGAGCTGACCTGCTGCTCAGAGACCCCAGAGCTTCACTTTCCTTCAGGGAGGGCCAGTGTCGGAGACTGAGCTGCCAGGTGGGCAGTGTCCCCACACAGGGCCCCAGGACGGAGGACACGGCCAGGAGCCATGGTCCTGTCTGGAGACGTGGCCGCCCTGAGTGGGGCTGTAACTCCTCCTCCTCGGAACCCCGGGAACTCCTGGGACGCCAGGCACCTAGACCAGGACCCAGCCCTCCTACCCTCCGATGCCTGGGGAAGGCTGCGGCATCTGCGGCTTCCTGCACTGGCTGTGACGCGCACCTGAGCGCTTGGTGCTGGTGGCAGTCGGGAGACAGTGCATGCAGAGAAGTGGGTTCCAGTGGGTTCTGGATGCTTCTGAGAGTTGATGTCACGTCACCCCACTCTCTGTAGGAGAATCATAAGCTGCGGGATCAGAACGACGACTTGAACGGACAGATCCTGAGCCTCAGCCTCTACGAAGCAAAGAACCTCTTTGCCACCCAGACCAAAGCCCAGTCCCTGGCTGCGGAAATAGACACGGCCTCACGCGACGAGGTAATCACGTCCACGCTTGCTTGCTCTGGGGCCTGGGTGTCCATCCCCCACTTGCCGTGGTGACCAGGGACTGGCCTGAGGGTCCCATCTGCAGCTACCCCAAGTGACAGAGGCCAAGGCTGCGGGGGGCGGGGGCTGCGGGAGAAGTTAAGTCAGATCTGAGTTCTGCACGAGCTGGAAGGAGCCCGGGTTCAGCAGCAGGGTGGAATGTGAGTCTTAGGTCTGCCAGAAAAGTGCCGATTGGCTAGTTGATTCCGTCCACATGTGAGCCCAGGATAGGCTATGCCTCCCCTCCCCAAAGCCAAGAGGGGAAAGAAACTGGCATTTCATGAGCACCGACTTCTGCAGGATGTTTTCACATAATCTGATAACACTGAAGCTTTGTGAAAACACATCCACGTTACAGATTGGGAAGCTGGAACACAGGCTCACCCACCTGGGGAGGGAGAGGGACCCCGCTCTCTCCAGGGCCAGAGGCTGCACTTTCTGCCATGCTGGGATGTGATTATGAAGATCAGGCCTCCAAATACCCTGGGGCCCTCCACAGACCAATTCCATCGGAATCTCGGGGCTAGGGCCTGGGCATCTGCATGTCTAACACTCCCCACGTGGAGCTGAGCCACTGTCCTGAACTCTCATCCTGGCACCCAAGTGCTGAGGTCAGTGTGGGGCCTGCTTTGCCCAGGGTCTCCTGAGGCCCTGTGTCATCAGGTCCTGGCCAGCTGCAAGCCCGGGAATCTGGGCTGAGCCCGCACCCCGGCCCCAGCCCGGCTTCTGACCGGTCTTTCTCATTCCCTTCAGCTAATGGAAGCCCTGAAGGAGCAGGAGGAGATCAACTTCCGGCTGAGGCAGTACATGGACAAGATTATCCTCGCCATCCTGGACCACAACCCCTCCATCCTCGAGATCAAACACTGAGACATGGGCGCTGGCTGCAGAGCAGCCTCAGGACCCTGGGACCGAGGGGCAGACCCTGCCCGAGGATGCAGGCCCAGGCCGGGCCTCACACTCACACTGTAAATGTATCTCTGGCCACCATGCGTTGCGTGTCCTGGTGTATTTGTGGGGAGGCCATGTGCACGAGCCAGTGGTGAGCGTGGGGCCGTGGCTGTGGGTGACATCTGCACCAGTAGCTGTCCATGCACTTTGTGGCCTCTTTGCAAGGGTCAGAGGGTTCTGGAAGGTGGGAGGGGGCAAGGTCTGCTATCAGGAGTTACTGTAATATCAAGAACTGGAAGCTTGTGTTTCAGGTACTGGATAAAATGATTCTACCTCTGGGGATAAGGATTTAAATACATTCTAGTGAGCCGGGCTCTTTCACCCCACCCCTGATCCCCCTGGGAGTGGGAGCAAAATTGTGATCTTCTCTAGGAGTTGGAGTGCCCCACAGTTGTGTTCTTGCCAACTCTTTGGCCACCTTTCTAGCCCAGGTGTTCAAGCTTAGAGAGGAGGAGGAGGGACATCAGGGGATGCTGTGAGGATCGGCCCTCCCTGAACTGCCCTGGCCCCGGCTGGCAGCCCTCTGCGACTCGTGTGCACAGTGCCCAAGGGACTCAGGTTTGCAGAGGAGCTAGCACGGGGCATCCTCATTCTGGAAAGTTCTCCATGCACTCCCCTCATGCCCACTTACCCCCCCCCTTTCTGTTTTTGTTTTGTTTTGAAAACAGTGAAAAATAAGCAGCCTTCATTTGGGTGTAACATGAAGTGATACAAAGGAGGGAGAAAAAGAGGGTTGTGGGACAGGGGTGTCTAAGGCAGGTGCTGACATTGGGCAACCAAAGAGATTTTGCGGGGAGGAGCCCAGCTCCCATTCCAGTCAGTTTCCTTCCCCACGGCTGCGTCTTCAGACAGAGGCACGGATGGGCCGTCTCGCCTGGCCCACTGTCTCAGTTCTCCACGCAGCCTAGTGGCTGCAGACCTTGGGTTTGGGTTTCAGATCCGTGCCCTGGGCTCCTCTCAGGCAGCAGCAAGGCCCGATCGGTCCAGCCCCTAGAAACACACCTGTATTTGGTTCTCAGCCAGGGGAGCCAATGCCGTGCAAGTTGGGGGCCGGCTGGGAAAGTTGCAGGGAAACCTTAGTCTTCCATCCTTTTGACGCATGGTGAAGTCACACTATGGTTTTTAATGGGATCTTTTGTTCTAGACAGCTGGGAGTAGATACGGTACTTTCCTTAGAGTTTTCCAGTTTATCTCAATTTTATATGGCTTGTGATTCATTTCTTTAACCCAAGCGTATATAAACATTTGTGGTCTTATTTCCCCCCTGCAATTCTTGTTTTCTTGAGCACATCTAGTGTTAAGAGGAAGGCTGGGCTTGTCGGGCAGGAGAGGAGAGTAGGCAGAGGACAGAGGGCAGGGAGGTGAGGAGGGGACTTGGGTGTGTTCCCTGCTTGGCAAAGGCAGGGCTGTGGCCAGAATCAATCTTCATCCCATTCCAGGCAACTTGTGCTTTTGTTGGATTTCGTGACTTCTTTTAAATCATATGTATGAGATTTGTTTCGTGCTGCAAGTGATGGGGTTGCACTGGTCTGACCCAGGACTCTGGAGCCACCCACACCAGGAAGGTGCTCAAGGGGGTGGGTCTTCAGGAAGTCCTGAAACCCCTTAGGACATTGGTCTCCTTGGTGTCCCCCCACCAGGTTCTGAGAAGAAGTGGGCAGTGAAAGAAGGCATGAGGAGTGGGTCTCTGGAGAATTTGCTGATAGGAAGGAATGGCCACAACTATAAGAAAGAAGACAAATTGTGATGTAGGTTTGGTCTGGGTTTTATACTGGGGGGTCTTGCAGAGAGGCCAGTCAAGTCCAGGTCCTGGTCTGTCAGGGCTTAGCCTGGGGGGAGTATTTTATATGTAAAATTGAATATGCTCTCAGGCTGCGTTGGCGTGGAATTCTATCGAGGGCTGCAGAGGCCCAAGTCACATAGTCACAATGTGGGGAGGAATCCCTGCGGCTGGAAAGGGCGCGGGGAAGGCTGTCAGCCTGTGGCGTCCTGCTGCCTCCTCCCTCCAGGGGGCGCCACGGGAACGGACTCTGGAGGAAGCACCGGGTCTGCAGACCTGGCGCGGTGCCACCGAGGCTTCTGGAGAAGGGCTGGCTTTTAAATAAGGGACTGAATTCCAGGTGTAGCACACCCTCAAGTCAACTCCAGCCTTCTCTCTTCATCCAGAACACATTTCTTACAAAACCTAGCCTGCCAGCTTGGCTTTTTAAGATCATGTGCATTTTTAAAAATGCTCTTCTGCGAACTTGAAAGCTTGCCTGGGGTGGGCGGGGGCAGATGCCCCAGGGGTCCCAGCCACAGAGCCCCTGAGCCTTGGGTGGTGGAACGGAGCCTGCCCTATTCCTGTGTTTCCGCTCTTAGCTCAGTCGTGGGGCTGCAAGATGGGACATAGGGTGCCCAGTTAAATGTGAGTTTCAGATAAACAACAAATCATTCTCTGAGTTAAATATGTTCCACCCAATACTTGGGACATATTTCAAATGGGGAGATTTTTTTTAAATTCCGGGACTGAATCCTCAAACATTCTGGTTTAATCAGTGTGGGTGTGGCCCAGGCATGGGATTGAGGAGCTCCCAGGTGATTCTCATTTAACTGGGTAGCTTGGGGCGGATGCAGGGGTGGTTTGTTTCATTGTTTTTGTTGTTTGTGTTTGCTAAACCGGGCAACCCTACCAAGTAGGGATTAGCAGTAACTAGTCTGAGGTCTAGAGGTGTTTTTTTTAGGTGGGGCAAGGGTTTCTGTAGGAGACTCAAATTTTAGGTGACACCGAGCTGTCCTTGCATTCAGTTGGAAGCCAAACAAAATTAGCTGAACCAGCAAGGGAGCTTTATACACAGTATCTAATAGAAAATGAAGCGCCTTCTGGCCCAGCTAGTCCCTATTCTGTGGGAAGGTATAAGAAAGTTCCGGTAAAAATAAGATTTTTTTTTTCTTTCTAACTTTGAATTGGCCAGAGTTAGACCTAGGTTATTTTATTTTTAACTGGAGTATTTATTTGAGAATTGTCTCAGGGCAATTCCTTTTTCATGACTTTATTTCTGACCTATTAAAAACACAAGGCTCAAGAACTTCCCAAGGCACTAGGTCCTAAAAGAGAGGTTTTCCGCTTTGGTCGTGCATTGAAATCACCTGGGGAGGGTGTGGCCCAGGTATCTGGATGTTGCAAGTCCTCTCCAGGTGTTGCTAATGTGCGGCCCAGGGTTGAGCAGCCCTGTCCTAGGCTGTTGGCCAGAGGGAGAAATGGCTGCTGGGCTTGTTAAGCCAAGGCGCTGGATGACAGCGAGTTCTGCTGGGAGGGTGGCTTCTGTTATGATGCTACCGAATGGTCTTCACCCCCAGGATGGGAGGCCAGATGCCTTCAGGAGCTGGCGGATCCAGCTGTTGTGGACCTCTGCCTGGTGCCCCTGGAGAAAGTGGGTGGCGCTTGTTGGGTTATAGTGTCCACAGGCCCCTTCCAAGGTGGGGGTAGGACAGAGTCATCTGGGAACTGACAAGTGGGGCAGTCCCACTGAAAGCAGCCCCAGAAACAGCAGCCACCTACTTGCACAGCTCAGGAGGAGGGGACACTGGCTCTGTGGGTTTTGCCTCTGATCTGTTTTCTGACTGAGTAGATGAGGAAGCCCCAGTAGCCAAATCAGCATCCCGGCTCACACCCGGGAGGCTCCAGGTGCTAGTCTGCCGGCGAGTCTCTCATTCCTGGCCCAGCCAGGTCTTGGGGTCCAGGAGGGCACAACTGTGGGCTCTTTGTCCCAGGGAGGGACTTCATGGCCTACAGGACCATGGGCCCGGTGAAGCAGGGAGAAATTCAGCTCTCCTTTTGTGCTTCGTGTATATGAATGTTTAATGCGTTTAGCACATTTAAACCTAAAAATTAACTCTAGATGTGATTGTAACGGGAAAGTTTTGCATAGTCACCGTGCCAAGGAATTGACTTTGGTCACCTGGCAGATCCACGGTGACTCTTCTAGAGGGCTAAGGTGGATTCTGAATTGAGGAGAGGGGTCATTTAGGACTTCAGTGCCTGTCTCTTCCCTGGACTTTCTTCCCAGACCCTGATCCTCCCTTTGGGACCCAGGGCATCCCCCCTGGGGTGATGCTTCAGGCTGGTAAGACTGAGGCCTACCCCACTAAGGGGCCTCAAGTTGGGACCATGCCCTCAGTGCACGACTTTGAGCACTGGTCTTAGGACATCCTGCTCTGAGCGCACACATGAATGGGGCAGCAGCAGGAAGCAGGAGGCCAGAACCACAGGCCTGCCCTACCTGCGTGGCAGGACAACTCTGAGGCCCTTCTGCCATGCTGTCTGCTGCCCACTGGAGAAAACAGGCCACTTTCTAGAAAGGTGTGTTTCTAAAAGCATAGACCCCGGTGAAGCTTAACGCCACTATCTCACCAGGCACAAGGTTTCCCACATGACCTTGATGCTCTGACCTTATAGGCTCCTCCTCTCTCCATTGTGACTGTAACATAGAGGTGTCTGCCCCAGGGCCATCAGCCCAGGAGGGCATCCAGGCCACCTCTCCTGCAGGATCTAAGTGCTGTTGTCCCCCGGGGTGACCTGCCTCCTGCTGGGACCCGTCTGCTTTGCTATGCTGCACAGGCTGTGTTTGTCTGCATGGTTTGGGGTCTTTGTCCGTGTGCCTTTTCTTCCCTGTCACCACTGTACAGGATTTTCCACGCCCCTCCCCCCACTGTCCCCTTTTCTACATCTCCTCGCCTGCCCAGACCTTGCCTGAGCCCTGTAACTGTGTGCTTAGTATCCATGTGCCTCCACCACGTGAGGCCACGCCGGCAGACCGGCTCTCTGGGCGGGTTTGTCCGCAAGGATCAGGCCCCCATCCCCCTCGGCTCACTCAGCCTTGTTTGTAGACTTGGTAACTTTGTACAGAACCTTTCGTTATCGTCTCAAGCGTGGGGGGCTAGGACCCACTGGGTCCCTCATGCAGCCTGCAGCTAGTTAGAAGCCTCGCATCCCAGAAAAGGGTGACCTTGTGTGAAGCCGCTTCTCCCGCAAAGCTCTTCCTGCCTCGGTGTTGATGCTGGCAGAGCGTAGCTCTTTGACCCGGGCAGGGATGTCACGGGACTGCAGCGGCTACGTGCACCCGCACCTGCCCCCGGAGGGAGCCCTGGCTGTGTGGTTCCCAGCACTTGGCAGTGGGCCCGCATTTAGGGCCACCTCATCTGGTGTCTCCAACGGCTGCAGAGCCCTGTGGGCAGAAGGAAGAGGCTTCTTACTGCTGTCCCTGCCTGCTGTCAACACCTGCCCAGCCCCTCTTTGTCTGCGAAGGTGCTCAGACCAGAGTGCCATTAACACCTGCCCAAGGACTGCTAGTCAGTCGCTGAGGACTTGCTCACAGCCTTTGGCTTCCGGCTTTCTTGGCTGGGCTCCTGGGGCCCAGGTGGACTGGACCACGCGTGCATCCTCATGCCCCACAAGCGCGTGTCGGATGGCTTCTGACTCTCTGTGGGATTCAACTCGAGTTTTTTGCCCCAGGAGCCTGTGTTTGGAAACGGGCTTAGCTTTAGGGCTGGGGTGGGACCTGCGCTTGTGGGCCCCTGGGAGGGCGGAGCGTGTGGGGTGAGGCCCCGAGGCTGCGTCCCAGGGTCCCGAGCTCCTCACCTGCAGGCTCTCAGCGGCAGGCTCCTTCCAGGGAACAGTCATGTACAGCAGACCCCGGTGTAAATAAAGAGTTTGCTCTTCTTGCCTGACTTGACCATGAGTTTCTGTGGTTGGGGGAGGGAGGGCGGAAGAATCCGGGCTCATGGGGACAGTCTCCCCTAGGAAGAGCAGGCCCTGTCCGGGGTGCAGTTCCCAGGTGGCTGGTGCTGTTCCCCAAGGCAGGCTGGAGCACAGAGTTATTTTTCCAGACGCTGTTCTAGTCTGCTGTCCCTAGGAGAGGGGATATAGATCCCAGAAGCCCCGATGACATCACCATTCCAGCCACAGGGCTGTGATGTTTGAATACCTTATCTTCTCTGTGACCATGTTCTCCCCCAGTGAAGGCCGCCCAAGGGTCTGGTGGGGTCCCAGTGCCATGCTTCCTCTGTGTCAGCCACCGTGACTCCCCTGGGTCACAGACCCAGGTCCTCCACTCAAGCCTGTGGATTTTAAGTATCAAAGAGGCTTCACGGGTCACTCAGACCCAGAATCTTAGCCCAGGCCCTCCACCTCCCAGTGCAGGCCTCTGTGCCACGATCCTCCTGGGTGAGTGGACACAGCCTCCTGGGCTCACAGAGAGTCACTCCCAGATACTGGGAGTTGTGTGTTCCCCTGGACCTTCATTCCCTCCTTCCAACTTGCCTTCCCTCCCCAAGTGGGGTTGCCAGATTCAGCAAATAAACATACAGGATACCTGGTTAAGTGTGAATTCCAGACAATCCAATGAGCCTCATTTTAACTTGATTACATTTGCAAAGACCCTATTTCCAAATAAGGTCACATACACAGGTATCAGGACTTAGGACTTCATATCTTTTTGGGGTACACAATTCGACTCACTCACCTATTAAAGGGGGTACCTGTTTGCCATCTGCAGAGAGGTGGGAGCAAGCACCATGGTGTACAGGTTGTGCCTCAGCACAGGTGTGTTCCCCGTCGCCAGTCTTGGAGAACATTTCCTGACCTGTTAAAACCGATGTCATCCCCACGCCCTCTAGATGTCGCAGCACTCAGAAAAGTATTTCCTCGTTGGGTCCCATCAACTCGCTGGGCCCTCAGTTAAGAGGGCCTTTTAGGGTAATCTGCTCGGCCCAGGCCAAGGTCTTCTGAATGCGCCAAAACTATCTGGGCACAGAAATCAACCAACCAATGTCATCTACTGAGCAGCACTGCGTGTGCCAAGCTCTGTGCCAGGCACTGGGGATCGGCGCAGGCAAGGCTGCTGTTCTGGGGGTCTCCAGGCTCCTAGGGGAGGGGAGGAACTTCCAGGGTGATGAGCAGCAGCTGGGCAGAGGGGACTGAGCCTAGTCAGGAGCAGGGACGGCTTCACCTGAGGAAGGGGCTTGCAGCAGAACCCCAAGAGACAGTAGGGTCTAAGGGAACTGCACATGGGGAGACTAGAAGAAAGCACGGCCCTTTCAGGGGACAGTGGCTGGAGGTGGGCACAGGCAGAGGTGGGTGGGAAGGGCTGCAGTTGGGCCGGGCAGTGTAGAGCCTGGCGGGCCAAGGGAGGCTCTATCTCGTTCATGCATTAAGCAGACGTTGCAGCAGCACCTAATAGATGCCAGGTGTGTGGGGAAGTGCTGGGCTCACCACAGTGGGCAAAACTGACTCGCTCCCTACCCTCACAGCACAAGGAAGCCCCAGGATGTACAAGAGAGGTTGTTAAAAGCACCTACCCCAGTGATTTCTGATTCCTTGGCTAGGAATGGGGCTTGGATATTGGGATTTTTTTTTTTAAGCTCCCAGGTGATTCCAACGTGTAGCCAGAGGTGCAAATCGCTGGTTATAACAAGGGCACCTGGGCTCATTTGAGGATTCAAGCAAGGGAGGCTTCAATGGAGACCGGAAGGAGGAGAAGGAGATGGCCCAGCGAGGGAGATTGGAGAGGGTGTGGGAGGGGAAAGGCGGAACCAGGAGAGGAAACAGCAGGTACATAGACCTTGAGGTGGGGAGAAACTAAAAGCCAGCTAGCTCAGCAAACAGCAGGGCTGTGGCTTGGTCAGGTTGAGTCTCAGATCGGACAGTGACAGGTGAAGGCAGCCTGGACTTGGGTACCGTCTTAGTTAGCTGGGACTGCCCTAAAAGAATGCCACATACTGGAGGTTAAACAACAGATATTTACTTCCCATAGTTCTTAGAACACTGCTTTGCATGGATTAGGTCATCTAACCCCCAAATGCCATATGAGGTAGGTATATTACAGGTGAGGAAACTGAGCCACCACAGGTGACCTTACTGGCCACAGGTCACCCAGGATTCAAGCCCAGGCAGCTGGTAAGGAGCAGAGTCATCCCAGAGCAGGACTTGACTGACCTGCCCGAGGAGTGGGCTGCAGGCCGGGAAGGCTGCAGGGAGGGAGAAGGCAGGACATGTGTTGAGCCCTGGAGCCTGGGCCAGCTCTCCGTGAGCAGGGGGTAGTGAAGAGGGCGGGACTGGAGGAGGAGCAGGGAGGTGGGGGCCTGCAGCCCTGCTCGCACGTAAAAGGAGCAAGAAGAGAGGCCTGAGAAGGAAGATGGTACCACTGTGGTCCAGCCTGGTGGGCTGAGGGAATCAATAATGCGCCAAGTCCACTGGGGCCCGGCTGGCAGTTCTGGGGCCCAGGACCTCTGGAGCCAGCTTCAAGCCAGTCCTTCCTGGAACTCACCAGATGGCTGAGATTGGAGCTACAGGAAGTTCTCCTCCCTCGCCCGCTACCCTTGGTTTGGCCCTGCTCTCATTTCATACTCCAAGCTCTCAGTTTATCATGATAAGGGGCTCTGACTTGGGCTCCATGATGTTGGTGTGGCCTTTGAGTTTAAAAGAAAAATGCTGGAGTTCCTGAAAGGCTCAAAGCCCGAGTGCAACGGTACTGCCATCTGAGCCCGTTTCCTACATACAGCCTGTTTGATGGCACCAAGCCCAGGGAAGCTTGTGGACCCTCAATCCTTGCTTTCTAGCCCAAATGGACCCTCTGGGAGAAAATAACTTCTCCGGTTCTGCTGCTGTTCACCCCTAATTTTGGGGGTGGCTTTCCCAGCGCATCGAGTTCAGTAGATGACCCCAGACCAAAGCTGGACTTTGTCAGCCCCTGGCAGAGTCTATGCAAGACCCTCAGTCCTTTGTTCTACAAGCGAGGATGTTGTGAACACAGACTCAGGAGGCTCTTGGGGCTGGAGGGAGTCTGGAACAATATCTGGTCCAACCTGACCCACTATGGAGCCTGGCAGATGAGTCCATTTTTTGAGGTGGGGGTGGAGATGAAGGAGACCCACCTCATATCTCTTTGCATCCTCTGTAGGACCCAGCCCCGGGACTGGTTACAATTATTGTCCATACTCAAAGTCACAGAGCCAGCAAATGACAGGATTCAGAGAGACTCTCCAAAGGCACCACCGGTTTATTCCCTCCAGAGGTCCAGGCCACTTCCCCATTAAGAGGTGGAGCTTATTCCTCCTCCCCTTCAATCTGGGCTGGCTCTGTGACTGCTTTGATGAAGAGATGCAAAAAATACATCATTGTGGCAGAAGTGATATTCTGGGACTTCTGAGCTCTAGCCCTACTAGGATTAGCAGCTTCTACCTCCTTGCTCTTGAAATGCCCCTTCTTGGAAAGCCCAGCTGCCATGCTATAAGGAAGGTCAAGTAGCCCCAGAGAGAACTAGGCTCTCAGAGCCAGCATGCAAGTGAGGCCACGTTGGGCCTTCCAGCCATCTCAGCACCCCGGCCAACACCAGAGGGAGCACAACTGCCTGGTCAACCCACAGAACCATGAAAAACAGTCGGTTGCTGTTTTGAGCGCTGAGTGTTGGGGTAGTTGGTTATCCGCGGCAATAGATAACCTGAAACAGCAGGTCTTCCACAGTTTCCTCTCACCAGGAATCCTCTCAGAAGACCAACCTTGGCCGGGTGTGGTGGCTCACGCCTGTAATCCTAGCACTCTGGGAGGCCGAGGCACGAGGATCATTTGAGCTCAGGAGTTCGAGACCAGCCTGAGCAAGAGTGAGATCCCGTATCTACTAAAAATAGAAAGAAATTAGCTGGACAACTAAAAATATATAGA
>VBSM01003215.1:32577321-32601821 GCA_008086735.1 Cheirogaleus medius | reverse complement strand
AAAAAAAAAAGAAGAAGACCCACCTTTCCCAAAAGGCATCCAGCCAAGCTGGACCAAATGTGGGGAATGACTGGGTCCGTCAGTCCCTTGAGCTCAACCAAGTGGATCCCTTTACTCCAGGGGCTCCATCCAAATCCTGACTGTCCACCAGAGCAGGGTCATGTTCAGGGAAAGACCCCCAAAAGCTGTAGCTGGCTGAAGATCCTGCTTTCTTTTGGGACATCTGAGGAGACCTGATTTTATTTATTCCATGATGCACTTGTGAGCCCACCCGCTCCTTTAAGCCTCTTGTTAAGCGTGAATACTCCGCCAACAAGCAGAAGAGTCAGGAAGACGTAACAGAGCTAATTACTGAGAAGGGGAAGAAAGGGAGAGAAAAAACTGAACTGTGCTAACCCTAAATATGAAAAGCAGTCTAATTTAACTAAAAATGTGGCCATATTCTCTCCAAAAAGTTTCAGATTGCATCGACTCCCCCCTCCACCCCCCCATTAAGAGCAGCCTTAATTTAGAGTTTTCATGGTGGCTGTGAAACTCGATCGAAGGGAAAAGGGTCAGTTTGCTACTGCACCAAAGGAAGAAGGGTCAGCTGACATTTCACTCGTCTATTAACTTCAGCGCTGAATAATGAAGAAGCTTGTTCAATTTTTAATCAATGCAGGGCTGTGGCTAATAGCTAACTCTCCCATTTTATGGATGAGGAAACTGAGAGTAAATGGCAGCTGAGGGGACACTGGGCACAGCCCCTGCCACGTTTACCCAGCATTGCTGAAGTTTTATCTACTCCATGCAAATAACCACCAGCCCACAAACCGTGTGTTAAGCTATATATGACCACCTGGATCAATGATCTGTTACTACCATGGAACAAACCACCACCGAATTCTAGTGGCTCATAACAAGAATGATTTATTTATATTATTTTCCTGATTCCTGTGCCAGGCTGGCGGTGTCTCTTCTTCATGTGCCTGGGCTCACTTTTGCAGCTGCATCCAGCTGAAGGGTCAGTTGGGCTGGAAGCTCTGAGGTGGCCACCTGACACGTCTGGTGGGTGGTGCTGGCTGGGGCTGGGGTGACTTCTTGTGGCCTCTCATGCTGCAGGAGCTAGACTGTCTTCCTTACATGGCATTCTCAGGATGGTGTTCTAAGATAGTGGAGGCAGACGCTGCAAGGTCTCTAGAGGCCTTAAGCTTCAGAACTTACATAACATCACTTTTGCCACATTCTTTTGGTCAGAGCAAGCCATGTGGCCAGCCTGTACCAAAAAGGGGGGAAATCGACTCCACCTCTGGGTGGGAAAAGCTGCAAAGGATTTGTGTCTGTATTTAATCAACCTCACCTCTCGATTTAAAATTGCAACCATGGCTGGGCATGGTGGCTCAGGCCTGTAATTCTAGCACTCCGGGAGGCTGAGGTGGGAGGATCACCTGAGGTCAGGAGTTCAAGACCAGCCTGAGCAAGTGCGAGACCCCCTGTCTCTACTAAAAATAGAAAAAATTAGCTGGGCATGGTGGCACATGCCTGTAGTCCCAGCTACTCGGGAAGCTGAGGCAGGAGGATTGTTGGAGCCCAGGAGTTTGAGGTTGCTGTAAGATAGGCTGATGCCACGGCACTCTAGCCTAGGCAAGAGAACAAGACTCTGTCTCAAAAAATAAAAATAAAAAATTGCAACCCTCCTCACCCTTAGAACTTCCTATCCTCCTTCTCTGCCTTATTTTTCTCCCTAGTGCTTTTACCATCTGCTGTATGTTTCGCTTACTTCCTTAAAAATGGAAGCTCTATGAGGGCAGGGATCTGTGCTATTTGGTTCACTGCTTATAGCCCCAGCATTGAGAACAGTGTTTGGCACATAGTAGCTGCTCAATGAGGATTTGTTGAAGGAATGAGAGACTGCATGCTCTTTCCACCACATTAGATGAAGGTGAGTAAGGCTTGATTCTTGACTGCTAAGAGCTCTGTGTTCCAGACCAGTTCCTAGCCCTACCCAGCCTAGAAGAGGTGGACCTGGAAGAACCCACAGTGACCTAACCAAGAAGCAACCACAGCATGGCCTAGAGGAGATGGTGACTCAAAGCAGGAGGTCAGAAAGCAAAGAATTCAAGAATTAATTTTTTCAGAGCAGTTTTCGGTTCACAGCAAAACTGAGCAGAAAGCACAAGGAGTTCCCATCTCCCCAGCCACTCCCACCATCAACATGCCCCACCAGACCGGTGCATTTGTTACAATTAATGAACCTACATTGATACATCATTAGTTTACATAAGGGTTCACTCTTGATGTTGTACCTTCTATGGGTCTTGACAAAGGTATAAAGGACTTGTATCCACCCTTATATCATACAAAATAGTTTCACTGCCCTAAAAATCCTCTGTGCCCTCCACATTCCTCCTTCCCTTCCCCCCAACGCCTGGCAACTACTGGTCTTTTTGCTGTCTCCATAATTTTGCCTTTTCCAGGATGTCATATAGTTGGAATCATACAGCATGTAGCCTTTTCAGATTGGCTTCTGTCTCAGACCGTTTTGTGCTGCTATAACCGAGCACCACAGACCGGGTTACTACAATGAACAGAAATGTATTGGCTCGTAATTCTGGAGGCTGGGAAGTCCAAGATTGAAGGGCTGGCATCTGGCAAGAACCTTCTTGCTACATCAACTCCTTGCTACATCACCTCTGGGCCCCACTGTGGTTGCTTCTTGGTTGGGTCACTATGGGTTCGTCCAGGTCCACTTCTTGGCTGGGTAGGGCTAGGAGCTGGTCTGGAACACAGAGCTCTTAGCAGTCAGAGGGCAAAGAGAGGGTGGGAGGGCACATCTGTCCTTTTATAAGGTACCTACTCCTTCCATAACAAATCCCTCCTGCAATAATGGCACTAATGCATTCATGAGAGTGGCACCCCCATGACCCAAACACCTCCCACTAGGCCCTGCCTCCAACACCACCACACTGGGGATCAAGTTTCCAACACATGAACTCTGGGGGATATTCAAACTGTAGCAGCTTATTATTTATTTATATTTAGCTTACCTATTATTACTCAGAAAAATACATTTAAAGTTCTTCTATTTTTTTTATGGCTTGGTAGTTCATTTCTTTCTTTCTTTTAATAGACTTCATTTTTCCAAGTAGTTTTAGGTTCACAGCAAAACTGAGCAAGAAGTACAGAGAGTTCCCATATGCTGTCTGCCCCCTGCCTTCAACATGCATAGTTTCCCCTGCACCAGGGTAGTACATCTGTTATAATCAATGAAAAGATACACTCTTAAGGACATGGGAAATGTTTATCCAACAATGATAAGTGAGAAAAATCGAGACACTATGAAATATACAACTGTGAAAAAGTAAGTCTGATTCTCCTAACGGTATTATATAGAATCTATTTATCAAATTCACCAAATTGATTTTTAAAAACTTATTTTATGTGCCACTAAAAAGGAAAAAAAAACATTGCTAATTAATTATAAGTCTCCATCAATTTTAACAGTTGTCATATTGGTTTCTAATTTGTTAAAATGTGAAAAAAAACCATGTAACCCAGAATAACTGAATTACATTGTTTTATACACACATAAACATACACAATGTGCTTCTATGTAGTGGTGTGACTTCAAGTCCTATGAATTCTCCTCTTCAACAATGGTGCTGGGAAAACTGGATATCCACATGCAAAAGTTGGATTCTTACCTTACACCATTACAAAATTAACTCAAAATGGATTAAAGACCTAAACAAAAGATCTATAACTTATAGTTCAGGACCACCAAAAAAAAAAAAAAGACCTGTAACTATAAAAATCCTAAAAGAAAACATAGGGGAATAGCTTTATGGCATTAGATGTGGTCATGATTTCTTGGATATGACACCAAAAACAAGAATAGGCAAATGAGATGACATCAAATTTAAAAAGTGCACAGCAAAGGAAACAGTCAACGGAGTGAAAGGTAACCTACAGAATGGGAAAAAATATTTGCAAACCATATACATGATAAAAGGTTAATATCCAAAAAAAATTTAAAAACTCCCACAACTCAACAACAAAACACAACTCAATTTAAAAGTGGCCAAAGGACTTGAATACATTCCTCCAAAGAAGATATATTATACAAATGGCCAATAAGCATATAGAAAGATGTTCAACATCACTAATCACCAGGGAAATGCAAATCAAAACCACAATGAGGTATCCCCTCATATCCCTTAGGATGGCCACTACCAAAAAACCAGAAAATAACAAGAGTTGGCAAGGATATGGAGAAATTAGAACCCTATGTACCTTTGGTGGAATGAAAAATGGTGCAAACATTATGTTAAACAATACAGAGATTCCTCAAAAGATCAAAAATAGAATCACCATATGATCCAACAGCCGCACTTCTGGGTACATATCCAAGAGAACTGAAAGTATCTCAAAGATATTTGCAAACCCATGTTCATTGAAGCATTATGCACCAAGAGGTGGAAGCATCTGTTCACCAACTGATGAACAGATAAAGAAAATGTGGTATATAATGCAATGGAATACTATTCAGCCTTAAAAGGAAGTTCTGACATATGCCATACAACATGAATGAAAATTGAGGACATTATACTAAGTAACATTACGACAATAGATGTCATAACCGATGACATAAGCCATCACAAAAAAACCAAAACTTATGATTCTACTTATGTGAGTTATCTAAAGTGTCCAAACTTTTAGAAAGTAAGGTAGTGGTTGCCAGGGGCTTGTGGGAGGAAGAAAAGGGGAGTTGCTGTTTCTTGCTATAGAGTTTCAGTTTAGCAAGATGAAAAAAGTTCTGTAGATTGGTAACACAACAATGTGAATGTATTATATATAACACTACTGAACTGCACACTTAAAAACAGCTAAAATGGTAAATTTTATGCTGTGGTTTATGCTGTGGTTTTATGCTGTGGTTTAACCACAAAATCTTCGCAGTTTATATTTTTTAAAAGTTCTACACATAAATAAGACTGAATTTGGCAGTGGTGGCGGCAGGGTGGGCCTGGTTTGCACTCCCTCCGAGTCGCTGGCGTACGGGAGGGCTGGGCACTGGGAAAGGCTGGCCCAACGGTCTGCCCCTGACTGTCCCCAGTGGCCATCAGAGCCCTGCCCAGAGAGGAGGCCCTCTCCTCCCCCACCCATCCCCACTCACCTCTCTCCTGGAACAGGTGCCGTGGCCACAGGCCAAACAGGGACAGAGGTACCTAACGTCCCCCTCTTTTTTTGATTTAAAGAAAATAAAAGATCTGCCAAAAAAGTACACAGTATCAAACTAAGCACTCAGGTTCCCAACCCCTCACCTTTGCCTCTTTCATAGAATGGAAACAAAACATTGCCAAATGAAGTTAAATCTCCCTTTGTCCCCCAGCCCCGGGCTCCCGCTCGCCTTTATACTTTCCAATAAATATTCATGTGTGCTTTCGCGCTCTATCTGTGCTGATAATCAGTCCTTCGGATCCAGACCGGTCCTTTTCATCGTGACCCACGGTAGGGACACATTATCCGATTCCCCGATTCGGGTCGCCTCCAGTCGTCCACTGTCGCCAGCACCGTCGCCACGAACATCCCTGGGGGCGTCTCCTTGTGTGCCCACCCACCGGGGCGCCCCGCGCAAGGCCGCCCGGTGCAAACACGCCTACTCGGAGTCCGCTCGGCGCTAGGCCGGGCCAGGGGCCGCAGGAGAAGGCTTCGCTTCCCACACGGCTGCCCGCGCAGGGTCGGCGAGGGAGGTCAGCTCCGTCGCCCCCGAGGCATCTCTCCCCGCGCGCCAGCCCCGCCCGTCGCCTCCCCGCCGGCCCGCGGCGCGCCCGCCCACTCGGACGGAAGGGACCCGGCCAAGGTCTCGCTCCGCGGCCCGGCCCCGCCCACTTCCGCTTGCGTTCTTCTCACCCCAGCTCCGGCTCCCTCCGCCGCCGCTTTCGAATCCGCCGCCGGCCTCTCCCCAGACGACTCTCGGCGCGCGGGGCCCCTGGGCGGCGCTAGAGGCGGGAGCGGGCGGGATCTGGCCCTGCGCGACGCCGGTTCGGGCCCCGCAGGCGGCAGGCGAGGGTAGGGGGCAGGAGGCGGGGAGCGGGCGCAGGAGCTGCCCCTGAGCCTGGCGGGAGCGGCGCTCGGAGAGCCGGGCCCGACCGGCGGGAATGTCTGGAAGGGCGGCCGGGCGGGGACCGGGGGACAGAGCCGGGCGCTGCTCTTCCTGCGCCTGCGCCACCTCCCCTCCACTGAGAGCTTCCACCATTTGCTTGGCTGTCAGGCGCGGTGGCCAAGTGGTAAGGCGTCGGTCTCGTAAACCGAAGATCGCGGGTTCGAACCCCGTCCGTGCCTGAGACCTTGAGGCTGGGGTTTGGCGATGGGAAGTTGGTTGTTTCCACGTGCGCCGTCCCTCCTCCACGTGGCATTTTTTCCCTTTTAGGATTCTGTTCGGGCGTCCTCCAGTTCCTCCCCTCCCACAGGCTCCGCGGTCAGCCGGGCCAGTGATCTGTGGCGCGCCTGGCCGGGCCTGGCCGGGCTCCGGTGGCCGCCTTGCCGGCGAGCTCGGCCCCGCCACGCCGCGTTTCGCTGGCCGGGCCCCGCGTCTCCTTTCCCCCGGCCTCACTGCGCGGGGCGGGAACCGTCTTCACCGTCTCTTGTGAGACCCAGGGTGCGGGACTCGCGCTAGCCTCGGTGTCGCCCGCGGGGTCGGGTCCCGCCCGGTTCGTGTGCGTTGCGGGCAGGCAACTTTCCAGAGAGGGTGCTGAGTGTCTGGAGCTGTGGTTTTGCATCCTGTTTGTTCCCTGCAAGGTGAGTGGTGCGGGCCGTGTCACCGCCTGCCTTCCTGTCTGCGAAGCGAACCATGCCGTCCAGCTGGTGGGCGCTTGTTCCTTTCCCAGCCCGGGTGAACCGACCGTGTGAACGCGGCCCCCAGCCCGTTGTGACACTCCCCGAGTCGTCCATAGGAGAAACAGCCCTATTTCATATGACATGGTGTTAAGTGCCTACCATCCCTAGACCTGCTTTTTGATACACTTCAGTCTGTCTGTCCCCCTCTTCACTTGTAACACTCAGACTGAACATGCCACTCCAGAGATAGTCTCATGAATGGAACTTCACCTCCCTCATTCCACACCCCATACACATTAATGTACCCCCACCCCAAAACACATTACCTTTCCTGAGGCCTGTTGCACGGTTGACCATGGGGAGCTTCAGGTGGATTGCATGTCCGCAGAATCTTGAGTTATCAGAAGACAGGGTGTGGGCCCAGGCAGCAGGGAAGTATTGATCTTTTCCCTAAGACTCCAATACATGGAAGAGATGCTCTTGGCTTTTGAAGGGAATGCTGAGCTAGGGTGTCAGTTCTGACTAGTGCCTTAGCCTAGACAGAGTCCAGATATTTAAGGACAGGAAGGAGAAAGGTCCTGCTCTACTGGATATTGCCTTGAATCCTGTCTCTTACTCTGGATTCCTGATGAGAAGGAGCTCTGAGGCCAAGCATTGGGTTTTCTGCCATAGCTGGAGCAGTAAATTCGACCCCAGCAAAGGGGATGTGTGGATGAGCCAAGCCAAAGTCGATATAAAAGGGGTGCAAGGTACAGAGGAGGTCAATGCACAGATGTTGAAGAAACATAGACCCCCCCAAAGGTGAAGGACCAGAGGCAGTGGTCAAGTACAGACCCCGGTCAAGGTCAGTGAAAGGAGAGGGAAGTGAAGGCCAGTCGGATACAAGCACTAGGGTGAGCCTGGGAACAGAGACATCTTGCATTTACCTTGAAGGTCAGCAGGTATCCACACTCACCCCTGGGAGACTGGAGGTAGGTCATTGCTTAAAGGATGAGGGCAGGGATGGAAAGGGACCGCTATGTTGAGTTTACTGCATGACCTCCATTAAATTGCTCACATTCCCTGGACTTCACCTTCCTTAGTTGCAAAATCCTAAAGTCGAAAGAGATATTTCCTAAATGCCTTGTCACTAAGTTTCTACCTCAGAACCTGGACCTTGCTTGCTGAAGCAAGGGGACCACAAGCCGCCCCACCCATCTCTCTCATGGCTGCCAGGATGGTGGATCACAGTAGCCCCTTTCCCAGTAGGGATTGGCCATTGCTACCCTGTGATGGGATCTATGTGACCCTGGCTCCTCCATCCAGAGAGTTCCAAAGGCCCTGCCCCCTGCAGCTCCCTGCCCCCCAGTCTTCCCGTCTCCCACTCCCCCCAGGGTCTAGAACAGAACGTGGGGCCGCTGGCGCTGCAGTTTGAGAGCCATCAGACAGACACAGTCATTTGTGGGCAGCTAAAACCTCCAGGATATTTTTAAAAATATAATCTACTTTACATCAGGCCTCTTCCTGCCTATGAGTGAATATTTAACTTAAGAGCAGAATTTGGCAACTCTGTATACTATGCCTCATGCTGTGAGTTTTAATCCAATATGCCAGCCTAGAGAAATATATTTTTAAATCTTTTATTATGCAATAAAAGATTTAAAAAACACACAAATCCAGTGAATGTCTTAATGAATTATGAGGGGAGCACCAGCCAGGTCAGGGAATTTTGCCAGATACCCCGAAACCTCTTTCATGTGCCCTCCCAATCACAGCCCCTGACAGCCATAAGTAACCTTACCCTCTACGTGTATAGTAATCACGTCTTTGCATTTTAATTTATCACCTCATTGAGCATCTTGGAATCTTTATACCCTATAGCTTAACTTTGTTCACTTTTTAAAAATTGATAATATATTTTAAGCTTTTTTTTCAATTAGTAGGATTCTCTGCCTTCTCTTTTATTTCCTTGTAATGAATCTATTGAGGAAATTGGGCTGTTTGAGCTGTAGCGTTCCTCATAGTCTAGATTTTGCTTATTGCAAACTCTTGTGCAATCCAGTAAGTTCCTCTGTCCTACATGTTTCCTGCAAATAGCAGCTAGATCCAGACGCTGGATTAGAGTCGATTCAGTGCCTTTGGCAAGTCTCTGGGGTCACTTCTGAGAAGCCTCTGATCCCCCCCTGCCGCCCAGGTAAGGAGTCCCTCAGTTTCTTGTCTGGAACCCATCTGTGTCTCCTACCATAGTGCAAAGCCGGTGTCTCACTCATGTCTGTTTCCAGCACCTGGAACAGAGACAGAGCCCTGGCACAAGGTAAGTCCCTACTAGAGGGGTTAGGAAGTCTTCCCTGAGGAGGCGATGTCATAGCTGGGCTCTGCAGGATAAATAGGAGTTCAACAGAGCACCATAAGATCTTGGATATTTCTGCCTTCATTCAATCATCTTTAACACTCTTTTATCATGATCTAGGTTGCATCTAAGAGGTAAGGATTCTTGTCTTTTCCCATGGCCCCTCTATTCTGCAGTTAAAATTGCTTTTTGAATTAAGAAACAAATATTCATTCTCTGTAGATGGTAATTTGTTTTTAGAGAGGAAGGTCTCACTCTGTCACCCAGGCTAGAGTACAGTGGCAAGATCATACATAGCTCACTGCAGCCTGGAGTCCTGCCTCAGCCTCCCAAGTAGGTAGGACTACAGGTGTGTACCACCATGCCTGGCTAATTTTTATGATTTTTGGTAAGATAGAGTCTCACTATATTGCCCAGGCTGGTCTTGAACTCCTGGCCTCAAGCAATTGTCCCGCCTTTGCCTCCCATATTGCTGGGATTACAGGCATGACTCACTGTGCCCAGCCTGTAGATGATTTTATTAGCAAACCCTAAAGGTCCAAGCCCATGACTGGGGACAGAGTTACCAATTGGGAATTATGGACTGATAGGAATGGCACACAGCCAACCCTCTCATTTCACAGCCACAGAAGCAGGCAGAGAAGGGAAGTGATTTGTTCTAAGTCACCTAGAAAGCCCTACCATTATCATATAGATTAAGCTCTTCCAACAGCATGAGCACAAGTCTGCTTGGAAAAGTCACCTTCATTATTACTTTGACATGCACCCAAGAGATGGCCTATCTCTTTGCCAGCCTTTGGGCCAAGCTGGTACTTCACTGCCTAATAGTTACTCCTGATCAATAGGAAAAGTAAACAGTGACCAAAATCTCCAGACTTGACCACAATATTCAAGCTTTGGAGGCAAGGGAGGGACACAGACATCCACTGCCAAAGGTTGGATTCCAAGGAGGCAGACCCATAGATGTTTAGTGTGCAGAATGCTTGTTCCACCTGGGGAAGGGTGGGAAGCAGGTATGAGCACAGGGAGAGCCCTCCTCCCCCACCACTCATTGGACGTGGGCTGTCTGGGACCTTAGACGAGGTGGCTCTGATAAGCAGAAGACAGTCTGTTGACAGCACTCCCAGCAGCTGGGACAAGCCCTTCCTTGAAGGGGGAACACATCACAGTGACCACCAAACACAGAACTTAAAAAAAATAATTCAATTGTAGAAGGTGAGGGCAAAGATAAGACTCCTATAGCTCTGGCAAAGGCTTGGGGACCAAGGGCTCTGCCCATTGGAAAGCCTATCAGGGAATCCTGAGTGAGACGCCCCCAGGGCCAGTAAGGATCTTTGTGTGACCTCAGTTCCTAGGAGCTACCCACCATCCTCAGCAGAGGGGCAGCCCTGGTAGGGTGTGTCTGCCCACCTGCGTCCTCCCCACCTCCGTCATCCAAAAAACTTGAATCCAGCTCAAAGCGCAACCTTGACATTGCTGAATATGACTACACCTGGAGAGATTTGATTCCATTCTGGGGAATTTACTCCTCTGCTGCCGCTTGAGGGCACAACATGTGTCTTCTCTTCCCTAGAAACCAGTAGATAGTGCTCGCTTTGGTAGCACGTATGCTAAAATTGGAACGATACAGGGAAGATTAGCATGGCCCCTGCGCAAGGATGACATGCAAATTCGTGAAGCGTTATTTAAAAAAAAAAAAATTAGAAAAGAAACCAGTAGATAAAGGGGCTCTTTACATGTTGGCTGAATGAATGAAGGTCAGGAAAAAAAAAAAGCGGCAACTTCTCTTCCTACAGTTAGGGAACAGTCAGGCTGGGAGAACCCACAAAGAAAATCACATCCCAATTCTGCCAGGGAGCAAACGGAGCCCCAGAGGCAGGAAATAACTGATCGAAGGCTGTACAGGAGGTGAGGAACTGAAGCAGGCCCCAAACGTTGACAAGACTGGTAATCCCAGTGTAGTTTTTCTGCAATAGAGATTTCACTTCTAGCCTGTCTTTCCCGTGGGCTCTGGGGCTCCCCCTCTGTCCAAACCATCTGGGCTGAGAGAGACAAAATCCAGGTACATTGGCATCTAAGCAAACTATGCTGACAAAGCAAGCCCTGTGCATACAAAGGACTTGTGATATTTACAGCTGTGTCTCCCTCTGGTCACCAGGATGCCCACGTCTTCTGTCAGGACTCTTTCGGACTAATGGCAGAGAGCCGAAAAGAACCCAGCACAGTTTTGACTGTAGAAGTGGCTCTGATGGGCTGAACGGTCCAGACGAGGAAGTAGAAAGAGCTCCTTGCAGAGTGACCTTGGGTAAATCATTTCACGCCCCCAAGCTCAGCTTCCCCACTTGGAAAATAGGAGCTGTCATTCCTGCCCTGCCATGTGATGGCACTTCAAGCGCTGCTAGAGATATGCCAGGTGTTCATCAGTAGCAGAGAATCCATACCCCTGAGATGGAATACCTTGCTCAGTTCAGGCATTGGAGGCCACAGTGAACGGCACTGCCCTTGGGGGGATGTGGTCACAGTCTGAGAGGAAACTGGTGAAATGGACACTTGGGAGCTCAGTTCTCAGGGCGGTATATGCAGGACCGAAATGCATTCAGCAGGTACTTACTGGGTATGCGCTGTGTGCCAAGCACTGGGATATGGCGGTACATGAAAGAGACAAAACGCCACCCCTGTGGAGCTTCCATTATGGGGGCGGGAGGCAGAAACCAGCAACAGAGAGACAGACTATGCAGAAATAAGTGATAAAATATGTGGCGTGTTAGAGGGGACAAAGGCTATGGGAGGAGAAAAAAGCTGGATTGGTGGGTAAGAAATGAGGGGCAGGGGGCTGCAATTTAAAATAAGGTGTCCAGGTGTGGATGCGGAGAAATAGGCACACACACACTGCCGGTGGGACTGCAGGCTAGTACAGCTGCTGTGGAAAGGGGTATGGAGACACCTCAAAAAACTAAAAGTAGAACTACCATTTCATCCAGCAATCCCACTGCTGGGCATCTACCCAAAGGAAAAAAAGACATTCTGTAATAAAGACACTTGCACTCAAATGTTTATAGCAGCACAAGTCACAATTGCAAAGATGTGGAAACAACCCCAGTGCCCATCAATACATGAGTAGATTAACAAAATGTGGTATATGTATACCATGGACTACGACTCAGCCATAAAAAATAATGAACTACCTATTGTATTATCCTGGATGGAGCTGGAGCCCATTCTTCTAAGTGAATTTATCACAAGAATGGAAAAACAAACACGTCATTGTGCTCACTATTAAATTGGTACTAATTGATCAACACTAATTTGCACATATGGGAAGTAACATTCATAGGGTGTGGGCAGGTGGGAGAGGGGAGGAGGGGATGGGTAAATCCACACCTAATGGACATGGTGCACACTGGGGGATGACCCCATCCTAATTTAACAGCTTGCAAGCAGCATTTTTAAAATGAAACAGAATAACGGAGCATACACATTTGAGTACATAAGAATTGTTTCATAAAACATTTGTTTTACATCTATACATACATACACATAAATACACATACACATATATATTCCCCATCATGGGGCATGGACTGAAAGAGTTTGAAAGCTGCTATTCTCAGGCAGTGTTTCTCTAAAGATGGTTGTAAGGTGCGTTTTACTAACTTTAGTAATTTGCCAACCACTGTCACCATTTCTGCCATATCAGAATACCACTTGTACCATTACTTACTGAATACTTGTCTTTGAATTGGCTCACTATAACCATTTTAGCCTCATTGTAACAGCAATATTCAGAACATTTACATTTAAAACTATGTATTTTCTTTTTGCCCTACCTAAACCATGTCCCAAAAGAGCACCATGTTTTGGGAAACGCTGGTGGCAAGTACTGTCATGCAAAAGCACTTTCCCAAAGTAAAGCTGGGAGCCAGAAAGGCTGTGTGACGTTGGGTGAGTTCCAACCCCTCTCTGGGTCTCTTTCTACCCCTGGAGGCAGGCCTAGTCCCATTACCCAGCTTTCCAAGTTCTTGTGGTTGACCTTCCCACAGTGGCCACCTCAAGTAGCAAAGGACAAGCCCTGTCTGCTTGTACACTGGCTTGGGATCTTTCTTGGGATATAACCACCAGTGGAGGAGGCCAGGGCGCTGTATCTGCCTTTCTCTGTGAGCTGCGTCCTGCTGCTGCTCCAAATTTGCAGAATTTCCTTTCTTGTCCAGCTTTGATTCCATTGATGGGATTAGGCGCCCCCCATGGCCATGTCCTTTGATGTGGTCAGGGGGTAGCAGGGAGATTTCAGGCCCAGGGAGCAAATCTTAATCTTCTGCGGGCTTCTCTGGGATCGGCACTGGGTAAACCCATTACATCCCTGCCCTTTCATCCCCCCAGGACACCGGCTCCTCCAGGCTCCTCGAGTCTCAGAGATCCTAAGCGTTTGTCAGATTTAGAGCAAGCAATAAAAGGGGAAGAGAAAGCAGAGCAGGAACTCCAGACCCCCTCCAGCAGCGGCAGCATCACCAGCAATGTCAGGGCATCTTCTTTCTTCCCATATAATCCTGGGCTCCCACAAAACGGGGATTACAGAGGCCTGGGGCCAGCGACGGGCCTGCCTGGGCACTGGGCGCCTCTGCCAGCACCTGGTTGCCATCTGCCCTCTACTCTTCCCCCAGCTGCTTTTTGGGCAGCACCTGCCCCTGCGCAGCCGCCTGTCCTGCCCAGGGACCTTCATGTGGGCGTGTAGGGGGACCCGCAGTTTAGCAGATAAACCACTCAACCCTCACCCAATGAGGTTTCAAGGCATATTTGGGTTAGTGAGGCCAGGAAAGCGAAGGCAGGGACGTAGCGAATATCTATGTCAGACCACAGATATGTCACATTATTTTCTTTAAATTAAATGATTCCAAGGCTCCACCTGAAGAGAGGTGGGGAAATAGCCTCAGTGGTTATTTGGGCTTCTCCATCACCCTCTCCCGCGGTCCCCCGAGCCCTGGCCGTCTTGAGGCTGGAGATCTTGGCGGAGGCCTGTGGATGGTCCAGCCAGATCCCAGATGCGACACGCAGTTACTCCCCCACATCCAGGCTGAGAGACAGAGTGGGGACCACCGACAGGATTCCACTGACCTTCGACCCCTCTCAATCTGGGGACAGCCAACCCTTAGCTTCGCAGCTTTCCTGTCCCACTCTTCCTCCACAGTCCCCCTAAAGGAACTCAGCTTTTCAAACGGCACCGCCAGGAGAGGTTGTCTGCAGGCAGCTGGAACTGGGAGTTGAAAACACAAACTTAACGTCTCAGGAAAGCATGCTGCCGGCACTATGCTTGGCGCTTTACGTTTATTATCTCGCTGGTTTGTGTGGCGGCCGACTCCAGGTTCCGGATGGGGCGGCGGAGGGCGGCGGCGGGCGCCCCACCCGGCGAGGGCGCGGCCCGGAGCAGAGCGGCCGGCAGGGGGCTCCCCGCGCCGGTCTTCGCGGGAGGAAGCGCTGGCAGCGGCTCGGACGGGTCACCGGAGGAAAAGGGAAAATTACTGGGCTCGGGGGTGGGAAAGGCTGCGTGACTGGGAGGAAGGCACTCGAGACTGTCGGGTCGGGCCGCCAGCGTCCGGACCCCATGCCCGGGGCGGCGCGGGCAGCCCAGGACAGGCGCGCCCAGGCGCCCCCACCCCCGCCCGGTCTCCGCTTGCCGGTGCCGCAGGCTGGAGCGGGCGTCGCAGCCGGGGGCGGCGCCGCCGAGGGGCGGGCGGAGGGCGGGCCGGGGCGGGGCGCCGTCCGCTTGGCTCCGGGAGGCGGTGCGGGCGGGCGGTGACCGCGTCTGCCCGCCGGGAGCCGCGGGGCGCGCAGCCTTCCTGATGTGTCACCAGCACGTGGAGCCAGGTCGGGCCGCGCCAGCGAGCGGAACCCCCCAACTTTCGAAGGGTCTCGCCTCCTCGCTCCTCTCCCCGCTGCGCCGGGCTCGCTCTCCTTGGGGAAGGGGCGGCGGCGGCCCCCAGGTACCGGGCAGGTCGAGCGAGGCCACGGCCCCCGGCCAGGCGCGCACGGGGCGCCCGGAACGTCGGGGCGCGGGCCGGGGCTCGCGGCTGCGCTCCCGGGGCCCCGCGGCGGCGCGGCTTCGGCGGGGCGGGAGGGCGCGGCCTGTGGCGGGAGGCGCCCGCGGCTCGGCCCCCGCGCGCGCCCCGCCGAGCTGAGCGCAGGTAACCCGGGCGGCGCGGACGGAGCGGGGCCTCGCGGGCGCGGCCTGGGAGCGTGGCGAAGTTTCTCGGCGCGTAACTCTTCAGCTCGGTCGGGGCTGCGGGTGGGAAGGCTCTGTCCCCGCACCTCCCCCACCCCCAGCACTGTCCCTCGGCCTGCGCTGGGGTGGCCCGGGGGTGGCCTGGAAGCCGCCACGCGCGCCGAGCGTCTCGTAACCCTTCGAGGGCTGGGTGCGGAGCCGCGGCCGGAGGTCGGGTGGGGCGGGTGACTTCTCTGGTGGACGCCGCTTGGGGGAAACGCAGAGCCTCGGCGGAGCAGAGCGCCCTGCAAAGCGCTGGCAGCCGGACCCAGCCTGAGGAAGCCCGTCGGGGGCGCGCCGCACCCCGAACTCCGAGACGGACGGGAGCTGAGGGCTGGGTCTTTGCGGGCGAGATGAGGTGTCGGATCAACTGGCCTACAAAGTCCCAGTCCTCGGCCCCCAGGACCGGCGTCTGCTCCACGCTCCTCGCCCCAGGCCGGCTTCCTCTGGGCCCGCGTGCGCTCCACTCGGACTGCCACCTCCCAGGGCCACGCTGGAGAAGGGGTGGCAAGGCGCGTTCGCCGCTGGCTGTGTGCGCGGAGTCGGGAATCCTGCGCTTCGCAGGAGAAATGTGTGAGCTCGGAAGGGTGAGCCGGTCTCTGCGTGCGGTCTGGACCTTTCCGGCGGAGCCGGGTCGCCTCCTGGGCGACACGGGGATGGGGGGAGACGACTCCCCACTCCCCGACGGGCCAAGCCCAGTCACCAGGACCTGCCCTGCTGCGCTTTCCAGGGCGGCAACCTTGAGCTTAGGGGTGGGGAGGACGGAGCCTGACTTCTAGAGCCTTCGAGGTGGGATGAGGTGTGGCGGTTTGGCCCGTGTGGAGTGGGAAGCCCCTGTCCCTCCCCACCACCACCCCCCCACACCATTTCTTTAAAAACGGATCTCTGTGGACGTGTTCCTAATGGCTGGTCTTTTGTTCCTTGACAAATGCAACATGACGCTGAGCGGCACCAGTCCTCTTCAGGTTTTTTGCTGGAATTCCCTTCTTCCTTAAACGGCCTATTCCTTTAATAGGTTTGCTTCCACTCCCCCCCAAATAGAAACCCCACCAGCCCCTGAAACCTCGGGTTTATCTGGTATTGCAACGTTTGGGATTTTTTGTTTGTTTTTGTGTTGTGTTTTGACTGCCTTGGCAGGGAGGACTGTGAAAAAACATTTGAGGGACACGCAGTGAGGTGACCTGAACTGTGTGAATGGCAGGTGGACAAAATAGGCCACCTCTGGACCCCTTCTTTCTTGGCTCTGGCAAGCAGGAGAGGTTTCTAGAAGCAGGGAGGAGGGAGAGAGAGAAACCAGCCTGGCTAGGTTGGCCCACCTCTGGCCAGGTTGTGCAAAGACTCATTCGAGAGGCATTTTTTTTTCCCCCACAGGCTCCAAACCTCTGTGGGCCACGTGTAGAGTAGTCCTTGCAGGCATCTTGCCCATGCCACTGTCCCTGTTTGGTGGCATGTGGGGCTGGAGCAGGGGGAGCCACCTGTGTGGAGGGCAGTCAGGGGAGCTTCAGGGTCACTGAGGCAGGATTGGGCCCGGGAGCCCAGAAAAGGGTATAGCCCTGTCCTGCATTTGGCCCGAATTTGTCCATGTAATAAGCTTTGTCCTGCAGGCTCTAGTCAGTGGAACGTGCAGATGCCAGAATTATGGGAGAAAAAAACAGTTTCTGTGGCTGTGAGGTAGATTTCCAAGCATCTTGAGAAATCGTTAGTTTTGAGGTGACATCCCCCAGGAATGGAACTGATGGGAGGTTCCACTAAAGACCTTTCCCCTAATTAAGAAAAATGCTCTCTTTGGAGCACTGAATCAGGTTGGGAAAACAAAGTTCTCCCTTCAAACCAGCGCCTCTCCCAGACCTGGGGATCAGTATTGAAGAGTAAATGAGGTGGAAATCTCCCGAATATTGTGTGGTCATAAACATCCCAGAAGTGCTGGAGCAATGAGATATGGAAAAGCAGGCCCAGCTGGCCACTTTGCACCCACCCTGTAGGGGACAGGCTTGGGGACAGGGGATTTACCGGGACAGGGAACATAAATCCCGGAGAATAAGGATCCCTGCCCCGACCCAGGCCTGGCTACAGGTGGGCAGTTTTCCCTACGGCTGTGCCCTATTCTTTCTGAGTCTGGTCAGGGTTGTATGGATTTTTAGGAAATGACTTGGTACTTCATTGCTTTGGAGGAAGTGGGTGATTAGGTTTTTCCTTCTTGGGGTTTTCCTTTGCACAATGTGATTGAATCAGCCATGCGGTGGGCTGGGCTAGCCTGGCCTCGAGCGGCTGATTTATACTTTTGTATTTAGGTATTGTGTTTTAGTTGAGTGCTTTTTGATTTTCCTCTCTCTTTTGAATTCTTGTAGTTTTCTGGGGCAGATGTCTTCTTGCCCCTATCCCCATTTCCAATTCACCCTTCAAAGATGAGCACCTCAAATCTTTCTCTTCTTTTTGAGGGGAAGTGGCTTGAACCTCAGACTTGTTTGCCCGGAGCCGCCTTCAGGAAGCAGCTAACTGCAAGGTGGAAAGCTGGCGGGAGGGGAGGGATTTTTAGCCAGACCCCCAGGGAGACCCACAGGAGACTCCTAAAATCCACCTGGACTCCAGGTCCTGCTTACAGGGAGGAAACTTGCATTCCCTCAACTCTTAAGTAAATTATAGCCTGGTGAATAATTAACCTTGCCCCTTCTGGCTTTTTTTTTTTTTAAAAGAAAAATAAAATCCCTGATCTATGGATGATTAGAGATCAGTTTTTGTCCAGCAGGATTGGAATGACAAAGGAAATATTGGGAGAAGCAGAACCTCTCATCTCCACCCCTAGCAGATCCTAGCCACTCTGGAAGTTCTGATACTTAAAAGAAACCCCTCCAAGGTTTCGCTGGTGGCCATCCCTGCCTGGCCTCCGAGGCTGCTTCCCCAGGTCTCATTTGGCACCTCTTTGCCCAAAGCTGAGCTGTCTGAATCCTCCTTGGTGGTGAGGATTCTGTCCCTCACTTTGTCTAGCGACAGCTTGGCCCTTTATACTTCGAGGAGTTGATTCTGCTGCTGGGCCGTGTGCGGGCTGGTAAATATTTGGCCAGACTCTGTTCTTTTACACAAAAGAACAGGGCTCCTAATCTGTGATCAGTCCCTGAAAGAGAGTTGTCTTAGGAGAGAGGGATCATTTTGGATTCTATGAAGGGTTTTTCTCTCAAAGCAATCCAGTGTGAGGGCCATAAAGGTGAAATTTGGGTCCGCATGGGCTTGGGTTCTAACTGCCAGCTGGGTAGCATTGGCCAAGTGACTTCTCCGTGCCCCAGTTTCTTCCGTTGTGAAATGAAGGTTATGATACCTACTTCATAAGGACGTGATAAGGCTTATGAAAAATGTATGTAGGGTGTTTGGGACAAACCAGTAGATCTTCGACTGGCAGGCTTCATCCCCGGCTGTCTTACTTTGAATCTGTGTGTGTTTATGTGCTGGCTGATGAGGGTGCAGAGTGATTGGGACCTCAGGCTTGTGGGATAGGGAGGTTGAAGGCTGATTCCATTGCTTGCCCAGGCAACAGAGTGAGACTCTGTCTCAAAAAAAAAAAAAATATGTAGCCTTGGGCAAGTTACTTAACCCACTGGGAGCAGCGGCCTCCCAATCATGAGGTAGGGATAATATCTGAGAGTCCCTTCCCCTGAGCCTCAGTCCTCTTGTTTTTGTTGCACACCAACTACATGCCAAGGGACCAGGCCAGGCAGAGGCTGGGGCGACATCTGTGGGGAAGATGGGCATGATTCCTCCCTGCCCACTCGGATTTTTACCCCAGCTCTGAGAGCAGATGAGGGGCATTGTGGGTGCTTGTTGTATAGTCGAGGCTGAGACTCAGAGAGGAAGGGATTCTCCCAGAGTGTCACAGCTGGCATTCAGTGCAGCAGGAGCGGGGACTTCCGGCCTTCTGTGTGCAGCCTCCCAGGTTGGGAGCAGGAGGTGGATGGGTCTGGATTAGCCAGCCAAGTCCTTAAAGGAACCCTGGTTTGCAGATGTGGCGGCCGTGCACATCTGCTCTGCAGTACCGCCACTCTGAACGGCCCAAAGACTCTTCCAGTTCTGACCCCGAGCACGTTTCAGGAAAGGTCCCAAGAAAGGCATCTGGATTACCACAGCCACTCCAGGCTTGCTCACTCACTCACCCCATGGGCGAGCCAAATATACTCTAGTAGGACCAGTCAAGCAGGGGACACAATTGAAGGGGTGGGGGAGGAGAAAATAATTGGATATTCCAAAATGTGCTGCACAGTAATCATCATGGGGGGAAAAATCAGAAATTCGTGAGACTTCGGCTTTTTTATGGCTCAGTGATGTTTTTACCTAGAACTTCAAACTGCAGGTGGGGATAGACCATAATCTTCTCAGTGCTTAAGAGCCTTTTGTAGTCCTCACTGGCCCTGGGCAGAGGGCAGGGCTCACAGGACCCAGAGCCAGGTGACTTCTTACCCAGTGCCATGCTCCCTCCCCCCTCCCTTTGGGGAATTTTGAAATCAGGCCCTGTAGCCAGCCGGGTTTGAGTTTGCTGCCCAGGAGAGCTGGGGAGAGCAAGCTGCCCTGTGGGAAGAGCCACCACCTGATTTCAGTCTCAGCTCCTGCTCTGGTCTGAGAGCCCCCTTCTCTGTCTGGGCCGGGGTGACTGGACTGAATACACTGCAGCTCTCTTAGCCTTAAGCATTCTTCTAAGATTCCGAGCAAGGAGGTGCAGAGAAGGGCATGGGGTGGAGCCCGGGGCTGTGGTTTGGAGGAGTGGGAGGGGTGGGGGAAGGATTCAGAGATGTGCAGCTGGGAAATTTGGATCAGTCTGCAAAGACTTTGTGGTTCATTCTCATGAAACTCGCTTCCTCTCACTGGATTTCTGCCCTGGGGGAGGTGGGGTTCAAGGGAAAACACTAGCTTTTCCTTCCTGGTGACTGGGGCTTCAATTCTGGTCTCCCAAGCAGACATTTAAGACATAATCCTCTATCTTTTTCTTCCATGTGCATTGTAAGGTAGACTGTCTCTTCCCACCCTTCTGAAAAGAATTAAATTAACTTGTGTTGCTGCTGATTTGCTGATAGCACCTGGCTTTCCAGGAGACTGGTCTTAAGTCTTTCCTGCTTAAGACAGGCAGTTGGAGAAAGGGTGTTGGCTTTGGAGTCGGGAACCTGGCTCTCCTGTAGACTACCTGGGTTGGGCCAGTGATGCCTTTTCGAGACTCAGTTTCCCAGTCGGTGGCAATACATGTCCGTTTTGCAGGGCGTGTGGAGGATTGAACAAGAAGGCCTGTGTGAACTACCAGGCATGTGGTGGGGGTGGCACATGGCAGCTCTTCCCAAGTGACACCAGAGTTCATCTCAGCGCCCATGGGGCTGGTGAGCAAACCCCAGTTAGTTAGGTCAAGGAAGGACGACCTGAAGCTGGCAAGCCTGCTGCTGGCTTGGTATCTGGTAAGAAATCACTGGAAGAAAAGCAAGTCTTTGCTGGGAGTAGGTAGAGGTGTTTCTGCTTCTTTGGGGAGTCATACCTACCACTTGGGAGGAGGGGCAGGGGGTAAGGTGGAGGTCAGAAGTTGCTGACTTTTCTTGGGGTGGGTTCATTGTGCCAAAGTCTATCAGAGGGGACAGGTTAGCGGGAGAGTCAGGGTGCTGTTCTCCTGAATCCCTTCCTGCCGAGCTTACTGTTGTGGTCATGGAGGCACACATTAAAAAAGAAAATGTGGAGCAGGGTGCAGTGGTGCACGCCTATAGTCCCAGCCACTTGGGAGGCTGAGGTGGGAGGATTGCTTGAGTCCAGGAGTCTGAGGCTACAGTGAGCTATGATGACACCACTGCACTCTAGCAGCCTGGGCGAGACAGAGCAGGACTCTGTCTCTCTTAAAAAAAAAAAAAAAAGTTTTTGCTCTTGGAACTTTGAGTATGATTAAACAGATACTTGGAACTAGGACTTGAGTATAAGCAAAATGTTAGTCTTCAACTTGCCTGGCCAGACCACTGCGTATCTGGGAAAAGTCAACCAGAGCACTTGTTCCCAGCTGGTTGGTGTGGAGGGTGAACCCTCCCCTGGCCTGACATACACATACACAAACACACTCTCACTCACTCTCCCCTCCTGTGTCTGGTGATGGCAAGCATTCATCTTTGCTCGGGTCTGGGCACACGCTAACCTTGGCCAAATCGCTGCATGTTCAAACATCTGGCAAAATATCTCATTTTGACAATGGGCCTTTTTCATAGAAATAGGGTTAGAGGGGGGCAGTGCCAGGATGCTAGAAAACCACTTAAGCTTTGACAGTGGCAAGGGGCAGGTTGCAGGATCCTTACTTTGAATGTGAGGGGTGGGGGCGGAGCAGGGTACAGCCGCTCAAAATAGAAGGAGCCCTGCGGACCAGGTCCCCATTTCCAGAGCCCGAGCTGGGGAGGGGGCTGCCAACCTATCCTGGCATTCTCTCTTTCGTCCTCTTGGTGGATTTTGTTGTAATTAGACAAGTTGTGACAAATATCTCATTGGACTTTGGGCCGAAGAATTGTGAGGAACCCTGCCTGGAAACCCAGGCTCGTTCACTTGGGAGCCATAATTAGGCAAGAGAACAGTTCATGGGCCCTTGATTCAATAAAGACCCTTTTATGATGTTGGTTTTTCCCAGAAAAATAATACCACTTTGCTCCGTTTATTGCATTTAGATGTGTAATCATATTAGAGCTAAGCAGCCCAGGGGACTGAAGTTACATAGTTGGGGTTGTAGGGACGGAAACCTTTCCTCTCCGTCACGAGGGGCACGAACAACACTCCTCTAGCAAAGACAGGTTAACAAGAGAAAAGCATAACAAATTTATTTAATCAAAGTTTTACAGGACATGGGAGCTTTCAGAAATGAAGACCTGGTCAGGCGCAGTGGCTCAAATGCCTATAAAGCCAAGCACTTTGGGAGGTCAAGGCAGAAGAATCACTTGAGGCCAAGAGTTCAAGACCAGCCTGGGCAACATAGCAAGACCCCATCTCTACAAATAATATTAATAAAAAAACTAGCCAGGCATGGTGGTATGTGCCTGTAGTCCCAGCTACTTGGGAGGCTGAGGTGGGAAGATCCCTTGAGCCCAGGAGTTGGAGGCTGCGGTGAGCTGTATTTGTGCGATTGCACCCCAGCCTGGGCAACAGAGTGAGACCCCCATCTCTTAAAAAAAAAGAAAGAAAGAAAGAAATGAAGACCCAGGGAACATTGCTTTATGCTCAGGTTCAATGAGGAATAGACAGCTGTGTGGAAATATGATTGGACAAAAGGTAATAGGGGGAAACCCAGTGGGGCCTGTCTGTTCAGATTCCTCGTGGCCTTTCTGTGTAGCATCCCTTCTTCCTGGGTGTGGGGCAGGACCCCTCTGGAATGAGGGTCCTCAAGGGAGAAGGGAGAGCCTGGCCTTTCTAGGTATCATGGCTTGTTTTGGGGGAGAGGAATTCTGGTGTCTATGACGCGCTGCCAGGGAGAAAGGGGCAAGAGACGGGAAGGCAGGAGAGGTCAGGGAGACCCGTGTTGGAGGCCTCCCAGTCTCCTTTGGTTCAAAGTCCTCAGCACGCCAGAGCACCCCACTTTGGGCTACAATTTTCTGAGCCCCAACAGAGTTTTCACCAAAGCCTGTCACTTGGCCTTCAGAGAAAAACAGTCTTCAGAGAAAAAAAAGAAAATGATGAAGATTTTCTCTTTTGGCATTTCAAGGACATTTTCTCTCTTCAGGGTGAAAAGTGGGGGGGGGGGACCAGAAAGTGAAACTAACTTGACTGGCCGACAGCACCGCCAGCTCCCCTGGTGCACTCTGCAGTCCTGTGTCGGCCAAGGCCACGCGAGCCCTGCACGGTCCCGCCCCGTTGGGGCATATGATATCTGTCAGATGGGTAGCACGTGTCCTGCTGAGGGCCAGAGAAAATGCCCATGAGGATGCCTGTGTCCTCTCCACAAGGAGTCGCGGTGCCCTCACAGGTCTCCACCGGGACAGCAGGGCTGCAGGCGCCGGCATTTGCAGGTGGCATTTCCGTGCCTCCTTGCTGTGAGGGGCAGTCAGCCCTCAGTGGATAGTGTCCCCGAGCTCACTGGGCGGGTGTGCCAGGCCCGGGAGACATTGACATTCTTCCAGGTGTTAGGCGTCAGGAGGGATGGCCCGTCTGGGGCACTGTCATAGGCACACGCCCTCCCTCCCGCCAGCCATCCTCTCTTGCCTTCTTACCCTGAGACGGTGTCGGTGTCGCAGGCAGGCTAGGAGCGTTTCCCAATCACGGAGTAAAATCCCACCCAGCAATCTGCCCAGTGCGGAGGTAAGGTGGAGATCACCAATGGAATCGAGAACCTCTCTCCCCATTTAGGGGTTTAGAAATCTCAGGCGATGAGGAAATTTCTGGTAGTCATTTGTAGGAGTACTCTATTAAGAAATAGAGGGTATGACATTTCAGAATCCTAAAAACCTGTTGCATGAAAAGGTGGGGGAGGGGGAGAGCCACTTAATTCCAGAACACCTGGTGGAAGTTACTGCTGTAGTATCTTTTCAGATGTCCTTTAATGGAGAAGAACAGTGTATTTTATAGGGGATGCTTCATCTGTTTGTAGATCATGTGAAGTAAAATATTCTTGCAGGATTACTGTCTTCAGGTTTTTTTAACCGTATATCTGAGGCTTTCTGGATATTTTGCACTTTTTGAAAGAAGTGCTGTTAAGTATGAGATGTAAATATATGTGTGTGTGTGTTTGCTTTTTTCCCTCCCAAAGGAGTATAATTAGAACATTTGAAATCAGATTATCCAATTAGCTCTTAGGAATTCATGATGAGATAAATTATTTTAGATTTCCAAATGGAGCCTTGGCCACAGGGAGGCTCTAAGGAAGCATACAGGGGAGAAAAATAATGGGTTTTTAAAGTTTTGGCTCCTACCCACTCACCTGTTTCCCCCAAACCTGATATGTTACCCATCAGGCAGCAACAGTGACCAGAAAATAGTTTACTTTCCTTGTCCTGAGTAATTGGAGTTAGAAAGATTGATTATTCATTTATGTCATCTTTTCTCTGTTCCTGATAGGAAGCAGGTGAGCAAGGTTGGCATTGAATACTACTTTTCTATATATATATATATATATATATA
>VBSM01003215.1:32543629-32573230 GCA_008086735.1 Cheirogaleus medius | reverse complement strand
TGTTTGTTTTTTTTTAGTGACTCAGGCTGGAGTGCAGTGGCCCAATCATAGCAGCCTCAAACTTCGAGGCTCAAATGATCCTCCCACTTCAGCCTCCTGAGTAGCTGGAACTACTGCCACATGCCACCATGCCCTGTTAATTTTTAAAAATTTTTTGTAGAGGTGGGGTCTGGCTATGTTGCCCAGGCTGATCTCTAACTCCTGGGCTCAAGCGATCCTCTCACCTGTATGTTGTTCTTTAAAAGGGGTTGGGGAGAGTTGAGGCAGCTCCTTCTCCCCCAGGTTTTCTGGCCTGGGTTGGTCTTCCAGGCACCTCCTGGTGTTTCTTCTCTTTCCCTGAACGAGGCCTGGCTTCAGCAGAGGCCATGGTCGTAAGAAGGCTGGCTGGAAGGTAGCTCTCTTCTGTTCATGTGTCACGTTAGGCCCGGGACTGTCACTCTGGGATGGTCCACGCCCCTCCTGTGAAGACAAGGGCCACTGACTCTTCTCCCAGATCTGGCCACTGTTCCCCAGTTCCTAGGGCTGCCTCCACATGGGCATTCCACCAGGATGCTGGTCCACGGCCCCCTGCTGGCAGAAGGCTCTGGGTGGAGCAAAGGCTGGTCATTCCTGGGTGTGTCTCAGGAGGGGAACGAGGCCGGCCACTGGCCAAGCTGAGCACTTGCAAGAACTGCCTCTCCGGAGACCCCGCAGCCATCCTGCCCACCACGGAGCGTCCCGCGGGCTGTGGGGAGAGGGACTGGTGGGCCAGCATCAGGTGAGGGGACACCAGCTTCACCTCCGCTCACCTGGGCCAGCCGGATAACTGCTTACTCGCCTGGAGAGTGTTCAAGGACAGCAAGAAAAATGAGGGACTTTCAGGGGCAGCTGTGTTTTCTGACTCAGTCATAATGCCCCTAAAAATCCTTATTGTTCTTGCAGTGTGCATCGGGCAGCGGCAGTGGCCACCAACCTACCCCTCGCCTGTTTGGCCCCTCTGGGATGGTAGGAACTTTGTGGGGTCAGATTGGAATGTACCTCCCCAAAATAAGAGTGATGGGGACTTGCTGATGATTAAAACAGTTTTGTTTGCATACATTAACGTCTGTTGGTGGAGGACTGGGGAGGGGTGAGGGTGGGGAGGGCTGGGCATGGAGACATTCCTGCGCAGGACAGAGCCGGGAGGGTGCAGGGTCTCCCTGGTATGCATGCAGGGAAGGTTTGGAAGAGCCCAGCCGCATGTGCAGCACAGTGCCCGAGGAAGGTCGTCTTTGGGGTCAGTTATGTTGAAGGCGAGAGTGTTGGACGGGATGCCCCCCCCCCTTTCCTGAGAAGTTGGGGCAGGAGGGCAGAAGGCACCTGGGCAGGAACTTGCATTGCATTTTTTTAAAATAGAAGGAGCCTCGGAGTCTGCTCTCTGAGACCCAGTGACCTGGCCATTTTGAAAATAGTTGCAGTGAATTTGGGGTCTTTTTCCCTCTGCTGTGACCCTGGAGCTTGCTTTTCCTTGGCGGAATGTTCTCCATCCCTGTTTCACTTCATGGGTCTCCCTCATTCTCAGCAGGTGCCCCCACCCCTCCCGGTCCAGCCCACGCCACAGATACAGTCACATGTTGCATGATGTTTCGGTCAGTCATGGGTCCCATGAACAGCGGTGGCCCCATAAGATTATGCCACCATATCTTTACTGTGTCTTTTCTGTGTTTAGATATGTTTAGATCCATAACTACTCACCGTGTGTCACAGTCGCCTGCAGCATTCAGTACAGTAACATGCCGAACAGGAGTGTAGGCTGGGAGCAGCAGTCCGCACCGCCCGGCCTAGGCGTGCGGTAGGCTCTGCCATCTGGGTCCGGGCGAGTGCACTCTGATGTTTGCACAGCGACGAAACCGCCTGACTGCATTTCTCAGGACGCATCCCCATCGTTAAGCGACGCGTGGCTGTATTTTGACCGAGCCAAGGCCTTATCTTGAGGGGGTGGATGTGCAGTTCCCGAGGGGATTGTCAAGAAGCAGAAATATGTTTTTAAATGGAAACCGACTTATGACATGCCTCTCTTACCCAACACCACCAGTCTACAAGGATGTCACCAAATCCCGAAGCAGCAGAACCTTGCTCTCCGGCTGAGACTGGGCCGGGGCTGGCCATGGTGGACAGACTGGGAATTGAGCAAATCACAGGCAGGACTCTAGGTCCACCCCGTGTCTCGTCGGCCTGGTGGAAATCCATCCTTGAGATATTTCTAGGGTCCCCAGGTGCCAGCTCAATAGCTCTCGTCACCCGAGAAGATGGCCGCATGTGCTTGGCGTTTGTGGGACCCTCTTGCTGCGATCTTCCTTCGAGGCCAGCGCAGTACTTTCTCCGCCAGGCTCTGGCCCAGGAACCCAGGCCATGCCTGCACGTCTGCCCTCCCAGAGACGGTCTCTGAAGGGCTGACTTTGCTCACACCTCAGCCTTTGCTGCACAGGGGAAGGAACAGCTCCAAGGTAAAGTTTAAAGGATATTTATCTTTTCTTGGGAAAGATGGGTGGGGCTCTCTTGAAATGAGATTCTCACAACCTCCAATGGACAACATCCCTGCTGGGTTTCACTAGCATTTGCTAACATCAAATCAGCCATCCCCTCCCCTGAGGCCCCTTCTTTCTGCCCTTCCGTCCCCCCAAACCTTGTTCCTGCATGTGTTCTTCATTCATTACCCCAAAACATTTGCAAAAGACCACATATCAACTTATTTTTAAAAGGCACTACATCAGAAATAAACTGATTTGTTTTTTCCCCAATCATAAAAGAATTGCCTTCTATGCAGAGGCTTATGAATGCCCATACCTAGCGATAATGTCTGCTGATGAAATATATCCTTCCAGCTTTTTCCCCTGTGCCTGTACACCCCACCCACTTAGCAAGAATGGGACTCTTAAAAGGGGCAGGCTCATAACCCCTTTGAGCCATGGCCCTGTGCCCTCGGGAGCCAGAAAGCCTTTATTTTCTTTTTAACAAGTGGGATGTACCGTGGGCTGTCACTGACCTCCAGCCGGGAAGCTCAGAGATCTTGTTGGAGGGCGCTAGAGCAGCACTGGGTCTCTCTCCAAACCGGGATTGATGAAATTGTCAGTGAGGAGGCTGGACATCTGGGCTCTCGCCAGTCTGACTTCTGAGTGGGCTGCTGCATTGCTTCCTCACCCAGCTGCACATAAGAACCATTCGAATGTTGAAAACATGCCAGTGCTGGCAGGGTGCGGTGTGGCTCACGCCTGTAATTCCTGCATTTTGGGAGGCCAAGGCAGGAGGCTCACTTGAGGCCAGGAGTTCAAGACCAGCCTGGGCAACATAGTGAGACTCTGTCTCTGAAAAAAAAAAAAAGAAAAGGAAAGGAAAATTAGCCTGGCATGCTGGCCTGCGCCTGTAGTCCCAGCTACTCAGGAGGCTGCAGTGAGCTATGATGCCACTGCACTCCAGCCTGGGCAACAGAGCAAGGCCCTGTCTCAAGAAAAGAAAAGAAAAAGCCAATGCTTGGGCCCCACCCAAGGCCAATTGGATGTGAGCTGCTAGGGGTTGTTGGGGGGAGCCCAGGGGTTAGTATCTTTGTTTTTGTTTGTTGCCTTGTGTTCCTCATGTTCCTCAGGTGGTGGCAGCGAGCGGCCAGGGGAGAACTGCTGGGCTGCGCGCCCACAGGTAGAGATGGAGGAGATTTCCTCCAGCTCTGCCTGCAGAGCCCGGTAGAGGGATGTGGCCATTTGCAGTTGTCAGACTTTCACTTCCATTATTTCCTCTGCCACTCAGTCATTTTTCGGTCCTCGTTTTGCAGACAGAAAACTTAGGCTAAGGAGATCGGGGACTTTATCTGAGGACTCAGGATATGGCAGAGTTTGGATTTAAATCTGCATCTTCTGACCCCCACGATTAGTGCTGTTTCAGTAATACTAGTCATTAGTATTTATAACGAGCATATGGAACATAAGCATATTATAGTGCTTCATAATAACTGAGCACTCGGTCATCACAGCATGCCGAGGGCTGGGGGCTGCCATCGCTCAGAGGTGTCTGCCCACAGCAGGGGTGGTCTTCCCTTAGTTCCCGATGCCGTGTGCACCTGGCCAGCCTGGATCCCTAGCCGCCCTCAGCCTGCCCTTGCCACCACCAGTCCCAGCTCTGGGCATGGCAGGGTTTAGCCCCATGTCACAGATGAGGAAGAGGCTCTGAGCACTCTCGAGGCTTGGCCGAGACCACCCTGCTGGTTCTCTGCTCCTCACTTGGACGCCTAGGAATGAGCACAGCCCTTCGTGGGGCTTGCTTGTCTGGGCGCTCAGGGTCAGGATCCCTGCTGCGGGTGTCCAGGTCTCTAGCCCACTGTCCCTGCCCCTCCCTCCTCAGTGCAGAGCCTGACTCCAGCGGCCATGCCTGTGGGCTGGCCGGGCAGGCTGCCAGTGCAGGGAGCTAACGATGGGCTCATTGTTGGCTCCAGGAAGTGGTCAGCTGTTCCCTGGCGGGTCTGCAGAGCCGGAGGGCCAGCCTGCCTCGGACATGGCGGGTGGAGATGGGAGCTGGGAGCCCAGAGCACCACTTTCCCGGAGCCCTGTGGCTCTGGGCCAGCCCTCAGGCTTCCTTTGGAAGGGAGGGCCCCGTGCGCTTGGCCACTCCTTCCCTTGCTTGGCATCTGCCCTCTCGCTCCTCAGTCTGGCTCTTGCCCGTCTCCCGACCCAGCCCTCTGCAGCAGAGTGCACACTCTTGGCAACGACAGCCAGTAAACCTGCTTCCCAGAAAGCAGGATGGCCGTGCAGGCAGACTCGGCCAGCACCTCAGTAGGGGACGGGGCAGTGAACATCAGCCCCGCTCTTCTTGCCTGTGTGCCCTGGGGAGCTGGCTTGGGACATAGCCCTGTTATTTCTGACCTGGGTAGCCAGTGTCGAGCCACGGCTGCTAGACCAGGCTGAGGCGAGAACTTGGAGCTCCAGGAGTTGGGGTAGGACAAGCCTTTGCCCAGGAGTCTGAGGCCTAGGACCTTGGATAAAGCCCCCTGTTTTCTGAGCCTGTTGCCTCACTTGTTTGATGGACATAATAGTTCCCTGTACTTTCTGGGCTTCTTCTGAACATAGACATGAAGTTGCTGCTGCCTTCCCTTCCTTTCTAGGAGTGTACTCGGCAGAGAGCTCTGTGGTGCCTGGCCTGGAGAGGATCTAGCCATGCTCAGCAAACGGTGGGCGCGCAGCACTGCTCAGGAAGTGACGTTTGGTCTGAACGTGCGGATGGAGCCCACTTTCCTTGATCCTCCATGGACCACCTTTCCTGACAGCCTCCTCTCTGGCCCTCCTGCCCCGGGCAAACCGCACTGGGACTGTGATTCTGGGTTGGAAAGCTGGAGTCCTCTTCTGGGTTCTGGATTCCTCACTGGTCTGCACCCTGAGGCCCAGCGCCATGCAGCCTTCTTCCCCGATGGGGGTTTGTCCTACAAGTCCAGATGCTCTCAGCGCCAAGGCGTTCCCGCTGGGCCTGGGCCAGAGTGGTCGCCGCAGAACTCCTCCCTCCCCTGCCAGCTTCCTCGGAGTGCTTCCTTGCCCAGCACAGGCAGGAAGGGCTTTCTGTTCGGCTACACTGGTGGGGAAGCAATGAGTGCTTGCTTTCTGTTTTGACTCTTGTATCTAGCAGAGTCTGTGACATCACAGAAAAGCAGCCTTGGGCTTGAGGGAGTTTGGGATCTGTCCCTGACAGCCTGGCCATCGCGGAGTTGTCTGGGAGTAGGGGTGGGCACTCACATCGCCCCCTGGGTATGAGGTGGCCATCTGCTGGCTTTCCATGACCTTTCAAGGGACCACCTCTCCCCCACTTTGCATCCCTGTGGTTCAGGTGGGACCAGCCCCACCACTGGCTGTAGACACAGGCATTCGATCCAGGCCTGGCCATGGGTTCCTGAGACTCTGCCGTGGGCCTTCTGCAGCAGCTATGGGGAAAGAGGCATTCTCTTTATGTGGGAGTTGCTAGGTTGACAGGATGGAAGCTTGGAACTGCTGGTGGCTATCCTGTCCTCCACTTGAGGACAAAGGCAACAAAGAAGAAAGTGAACTAAGAGTCGGAAAGTATGTTGTCCAGATGTCTGTGAGCCCCTGGATCCAGCCATGCCTGAAGTTAACTCTACCCCTGGACTAAACTGATTATATGAGCCCGTGCATTTCTCTTTTTCTAAAACCAGCCTGAGATGGGTTTCTGTCACAGAAAGGGTCCTAATAGAGGTAATGTTTTTCTTTGGTTTTATTTCTTTTTTAATCAGCTTTATTGAGGTATACTTTACATGTAATGAAATCCACCCGTTTTACGTGTATAATTCACAAGTTTTGTCAAATGTGTACACCCTTGTAACCACCACCACAATCAAGATCTAGAACATTTCTTATCTCCTGGGGCCTATGGTCAGTCCCTCAGACCTCAGACAACCACTGTTCTGTCTTTGTTCTAGAGTCTCATTTTGCCTTTTCTATAATTTCATATAAAGATTGTCACAGAGTATGTGTTCTTTGGTGTCTGGTTTCTTTTACTCAGCATGTTTTTGAGATGCATCCACGTTGTTGCATCAATAGCTCGTTCCTTTTTATTGCTGGGTAGCATTCCATGGTGTGGATGTGCCACAGTTTATCCATGGAGCAGATGATATTTGAGCAGTTTCCAGATGTTGGCTATTTTGCATGAGGCTGGTTTTTTTTGAACACTCACATATGTTTCTTTCACATTCTTTGTGTGGGTATATGTTTCAATTTTTTTATTCCTAAACATCAGTCTCGCTTTACAGTTGAGGAAACTGAGGTTTAGAGAGATAGGATGACTTGTCCAAAGTCACACGGCACAGGGCTGGCACAGCCCTGGCACAGGGAACACAGCTGGGGCATGATGCAGCCAGCGTAATGGAGTGTGGCGTTTGCGAGTTCCGTAATAAAGGAGGCCTGGGACGGGACTGCCTGGGGAAGGAGCTCGTGGATTCCTGGTGCCCAAGAACATCGTTGCAGGGAAGGACAGTCGAGGTGAGCTGCAGCCTTGCTCCTCACCTGTCCCCCTTGGACTCCGGGGTTTGAAAGATGACATCTACCAAGGAGACTGCATACATGGAGCCAGAATCCGCTTCCCCGCATGTGTTCTTCCCGACATAGCCAGAGCCACCTGTCTGAGCGGGCTGTTCCATCACTACCAGCCAGCCCGGAGTTGAAATCATTCCAGCTAGAAACAGACCTGGTTTTTTGTTTGGCCCAGCCCCAACAAATTATGGACTCCTCCCAGAAGTCTGGAGGATGTCAAGTTGGTAACCCTGGTTTAGTCCAACCTCCCATTCACACATGCTTCAGCCAGGGAAACTGAGGCACGGAAATGTTAAGTCATGGCTGGAGCATGGGTCTGTGCCTCCCCAGCTCCCCCTGCCCACCAGACTCTGGGCTGCCTACTCTGCCGGAGCCACAGCTATGGCTGGAGGACTCCACGGGGTCCTCAGAGCTCCACAACTGAAGCCGACCTGACCCACCCAGACCACATCCCAGGGTGTGGGACCTGGCTCCCAGATGGCTGCCACAGGGGGTGGAGAAGGCGTCCCAGAAATTGGGCTGGGGGGAGTTGTTCTATGGGATGAACTTTGAGCAATAGGAAATGGGGAGGATAAGTTCCTCCTTCCTCCCTGCCTGGGGCCATGGCCTGGCCCGCTGTGAAGCGTGGCGGAGTGGTCACACATCACGTTGCCTGGCTTCCCCGCCTTCCCTGCCTCCCTTTTCCCTCACTCCAGCTGCCCTGGGATTCAACCTCACATGAAACCATCAGCACCTCATCCCTTGCCAAGGGCTCTGTTTCCTGGAGGCAGGCAGCCTGGCCCCGGGGCTGTACTGCTTCGGCACAGCAGAACGAGAGGGGAGATGCATGGGAATGTGAGTGAGTGAATGAACGAATGAATGAATGATTTACGTGTCGTTGCTGTGGGGATGGTGCCAGGCTCATTGGAGACGATTGCTCTTTATCTCTTCCCCTCCATTCACTAGGTCTAATCAGCCAGATCCTCTCTGACCTGCTGTATTTCGGAGCCTGCGGCCCCTCCACTAACGTCTCTGTGTGGTTCGAAAGAATCCACACTCCCTGTTCTTCCACTTAAATAGGTATGTGACAATGGCAAGGGACTCTGCCTTTCTGGGCTGGTTTCCCCATCTGTACAATGGGGACAAGAACGGTCTCACTGTATAGGACTGCTGGCTGGAGGGGGTTAACTTAGCTCATGCCTAGTGCATGGGTATGGGGGGCATTATCGGGGTGCCTGTCCACCATCTCTTCCCATAACAGCCCGCTGTCTTTTGGAAGCCACCGTTCCCCTATTCCCAGCCTCAGTCCCTGCTGAGTAAACGATGCTGTCCTCACCACCCCATTCCCAGGCCTGCTGCCAGATCCAGGTCTGTCACCACGTCCCCTGCTCTGACCTCAAGAATTGGCTCAGGCCTGGGCATGGGCCCCACGTCGGGCCAGTCACTGGAACGGCGCCCCGAAGTTTTGCTAAAACAATCAGGAAAGAGGACTTATTCTTTGCTGAGATCGTTTGCTTGAAGCTACCAAAGGGCAATTTTTTTACTATTTATCCGTTTGAGAATGAAGTCAGTAGAATGAAGTCAGAAGAAAGCAGAGCCAAGAGATGGCACAGAACACGGAGTCCCGATGATATCTTTGTAGCTCCTGGATTCAGCCGGGCCAGAAGCTAGTTAACCCCTTGTGTTTTTTTTACGAATTAATACTTTAGCCGCAATTTTCCTTTTTATTTGCTTAAGCCAGTTCGACTTGAGTTGCTGTTACTTAAAACTGAAGTGGTCCTGACTAATACAGTAGGTTCTCTGTGAATGATCACTGCTGTTATCGCCGCGAATACTAGCACAAACACATCACCGGGAAGATGCAGCCGTGGAGTGCCGCTGGTTCTCGCCCGTGATGTCTTGGATGGGGGTCCCACCGGCTGGGCAGATGTGCCTGTTTGCTGCTGGTCTGTCCCGGGTGCCTAACAGATGGTAGGTGACTAATACTCATCTGCTGAGTGAACAAATGAAGTAGGCCCATTGTCCATCATCTCATCCAATGTGCCCTCCCAGTCCTCATGCCAGGGGACACAATTTGCCTTCTCTGCTTGTCCTTGGCTGACCTCTGAACCCACCAGAGTGGCTGCCAGGAGTCTGTCCTGGCAAACTGATCTCTTGTTTTCACAATTTCTCATTTTCCTAGAAAGCGTCCTTTTCTAGGGCCTCATTCATTCCTTTATCTGTTCAATACGTTCAATTTTTAAAATCTTTATGAATAAGTGTCCATTTTGCCAGGTCCCAGGGAGGGATGCAGAAATGAACAATGCTTTGCCTGCCTTCATGGAGCTTCTGTTTTAGTGGGGATGTACGTTGACAATTTTGGTATAATCAGGTTATTTTAGGTATTTGGATAATTTTCTGGTATCCTTCTATAGGCCAGAAAACAAAGCAGCTCTAAGGAGAATATTTTTGCCTTAAGCCAAGTTGAAATTAATATAGCTTATCTATCATTGGAGGAAAAGTTGGCCATGTGGGCAGGTGGCCCTGGGACTCCAGGAGGGAGGTACGTACCACGTGCCACGCTCTGTACTCAGCTTCCCAAACCAATCTAATTGCTGACTTGGAATCACTGTCCTGTCCTCCTGATGGAGAAATAGGCTCAGAGAGGTGAAGTAACTTCCCTGAACCCATCATTGTGCTATAATAGGGAGCCCCTGGGAATTGATAAGACTTCACTTCCCAGCTGGTAGTGGATCATTGTCCTCTGGCTCCCATAGAACCTTGCATGGATATTATTGTAGCTCTTTGCATTTCTCCTTTGGATAACAGTGATTCGTTTCCTTGTCTACATCTCCCATCCCAACTCCCAATAAGAGCTCCCTGTTGCAGCCATTTCCACCTTGCACCTTGTACCAGGGACTGGCCCGTGTCCCAGTGCCACGAGCGTCTTTGGTTTTGTCCCAGCATCTGTTCTCTCTTTCCAATACTAGCTCCCCCCTTCTGTGGAGAACTGCTCCCCTATCACCCTATCTGGTCCTGCAGCACTTTAACCTTCTGGGCAACCAGGTAGTCACATGACCCAGGTGAGGCTGATCACGCCCTGGATTGGTCCAAAGGCGGACATGTGATCCAATCAGAATCCTACCCTGGAATATTCTGAATTTTCCCCTTGGATCATGAGCTGTCAAGTATCTGACTCTGTAGCTACCAGTGGCTGGTGGTGGAGCCTGAGAGAATGAGGCCCTGAAGCAGTCAGCTGAGATCAGCCCCTCTGCCTTTCTGTGTCTGGCTTATATGAAACAATAGATTCCATCCCCTTTTTACCTTTTAATTATTATCAAAATAATACGGGAACATGGTAATAAATCAAATACAGATTGACTATCTCTTATCCAAAATCCTTGGGACAAGAAGTGTTTTGGAGTTTGGATATTTTTGGATTTTGAAATATTTGCATCATACTTACATACTTACAGCAACTTGGGTTGATCATCCCAAATCCAGAAATCCAAAATGCTTTGATGAGCATTTCCTTTGAGCATCATGTCAGTGCTCCAAAAGTTTCAAATTTTGGAGCATTTCAGATTTTCAGATTCGAGATGCTCACCCTGAAGTACAAAAGAGCTTTTAAAGGAACCCCCCAGACTCCTGCCCTAGTCTTCCCTCTTCACCCCAGCTTCACTGCAGAGGCAAACTGTTTTACATATTTCCTTTTGCATTTTTTTATTGTTTACCTCCATAATTCTAGATCATATGTTTATACATCTATTTCTTGATTTATAACTTTGGACCAATATCCATTGACTTTTCTGTAAGGTACATGAGAATTTAGCTTACTTACACTCCTAGCTTCCTTCTTCTCAATTTTGAAATTTCTACTGCATCTATAACATATCTACCGACTACCTATATTTAAATGTCTATTTCTTTTGTTCAACTTTAGGCAGTTTTTTTGCCTCCTTTTTAAGATAACAATAAATATGAACATGACTATCATTTCTATTCACATCCCACCTTTGTCAACTGTCATGTTTTTTACATTGTCCATGCTACTGACATTCAGTTCTTTTCTATGCCACAATCAAGTTTTTACAGTTTTGTCCACAAGGTGACTCAGAAGATTAACCACTTTGGTACCGCGCTCACTGGTCGCAAAGCCTTGCCCACAGCTGGCACTCATAGTCCGCACGATAGTTTGTGTTGTGCATTGATGACGAATCCGTTTTGCTCTTGTGTGATGAGGAAAGCTTTAAAGCACTGAAAGCTTGTTTTACTTTACAGGCAGCTTTACTTGTAATGTAAATCAGAATAGGTAACATATACATATATGTTTTCATTACATTATTTTTAAATGTTCACAATTTTATTTTGATAAATGAAAAATTAGAAAAGTCCTATCACGGCTGTCGGCTAAAGTCACTGTGCGCGTTCATCTGTGGCTATCGACTATAGTCGCCGCTGGTACCGAAGTGGTTAAAAGCCAAGAAACAGCATTTATAAGGTTATGATTGTTAAATAGTGTTTCCTTTAAATTCTCCCTTTTAACCTGAGCTAGTTTGATTTGGGCCTGTGTTGGTTACAGCCAGTGTGTCCTGACTTACACACTCAAGTTTTGTTGAATCAGATGAGCTGTGTCCACGTGCCTTCAAAGCAAGCTGGGTCAGAACTCACCCAGGGCCGGCTTCGTGGGCCTGTGACCTGCGCGGTCACGACAGAGCCCTGCACCCTGCACTCAGAAGGGCCCCGCACTTGGTTTAATGCTCCGCTGGCTGTCACCATCTTGAAATTCTTAATAATTTTGAACAAAATGCCCCACAAATTATGTAGCCTGTCTTGAGTGCACCATCTTGCTGAGTTTTCTGAGAAACATTCTCTCTTCCCGGGCACCTGCTGGGTACTTGGAAGGAAAGGGCAGTGTCCTTGGGCAGGTCCCGAAACAGCCATGGAAAATTAGAGTGAGAGGCCGTGGACCTGAGAGTTGGCTTGGTCAATGGACGTCACATTGTGAAGTCAGAGGGGGCTTCTCCAGGTTCCTTCTTACGAAGAGGCAACTAACCTTGGTGAACCTTGGGCTGTGTCAGGGAGCTGGGATTATGCCCAAATTTACAGAGCTGGGGCTGAATGATCTGCCCAAGGCCCACGGCTTATAAATGGCAGGTCCTAGATTCAAGTCCGGGCCTCTGATTCCCAGGCCCCTGCCCCCCTTCTCCACCACTCTGCCTCCAGAGCAGAGTCACACATGACGCCGCAGACCTGGGTCTGAGTCATAGCCCTGCTCCCAATTTGCTGAGTGTCTTCTAGCGAAGGACTTGCCCTCTCTGGTCCATGTACCCCAGTAGTCCACTGAGAGAGCTGATAAACTTTAAAAGTCCCTTTCAAACAGAATCACTATGTAACCAAATCATGTAAGTGGGGGAAGTCTCTTTTACAGATGGATTCCAGCTAATAAATGCAGAAGGAATGAAATATGATATGATTCTGCAGTCCTTAATGAATTAATTGCTTGAAGCATCAATGGCTGCTAGCATCACAAAAAAAGAAAGAATTGGACACCATGTGCCTCCGGATGGAAGAACTCAATGCCAGCTAATGACAGTCTTGCAAAACATTTTTTTAAAAAAATTAAACTTCAGACTGATCAAGCCTCTACTTCTCACTACCACTTCACAGGAAAAACAGAGGCTAGAGGAACGTGTTGAACTACATACACCACAGGGCACCCCTCGGCAAAATCCGGGTGGAGTGAAATGCCCCAAAACCAATAACTAGGTTCTTCCAATAAGTAAATAGCAAGCAAAACCAAAACAAAACCAAAAAAACCCTCTAGACCACTCAAAACTGACTAATTGCAATGTGGTTATCATTATCTTATGGTAAGATTATAATCTTATTTGGATCTAAATTTAAGCAAATAAACTGTCAAAAAGCAATTATGTGACAGTTGGAAATTTGAACATTGACTGCCTCTTTGATGATATTAGGAGGAATTATTGTCAAGCTTTTCTGGTGTGATAATGGTGTTGTGATTATCGCTCTTTGTTTTTAGAAGGAAGAATCCTTTTAGAGATGCACGCTGAAATATTTATGGATGAAATGATGTCATGCCTGGAATTTGTTTCAAAATAACACACAAGGAGGGATGTGGATGGGGGAGGCAGGTCTGGGCGAGGCAGGATGGGCCAAGGGTTGATGATGGTCACAGCTGAGTGAGGGAGTATGGGGTTTGTTATATTATTGTCTCTATTTTTGTGTAAATGTTCAGGTTCAAAGTCCTTCCTAGCCCATGGTAGGGGGCTGAGGGTGGGAGATCTGGGGAAGCATAGCCCCCTTGCAGCCGGGGTGGGGGACTGATTTGGGGGACAACACGCCTTGCCTCTCCCTCCCCACCTGCCATGGCCGGGCTGGGAGTGTCGTGGTCACTAGTATCCAGGCTGGGATCAAAAGAGTGGCTTTCTTTGTGTTTGGATGAGCTCATGGAGCCGGACACTGTAATTGTAGAACTCTGGCCCCAGCCCACAAGCCAAGCCCTCCCTCCCCGGGCATGCTGGTCCACATTCCAGGCACATCCTTGGCTACGTCAGGCCATCTGGCCGCCGGCACGGGTGGGGAAGGTGCAGCAGCTGGCGGGAGCTACGGGGCATTCCCAGACACATTTCCCATGACATCCTTGGCGTTGGCGTTGTGGCCAGGGCCTGGCTAGGATCTAAGGACCTGGAGGATCACAGGGCCACTGTCAGGCTCACCACCTGGGAGTGCCCCCACAGGGGGGCGAGTACTGACCGCCTGGTGCCCACCTTGTTGCATGACCTTGGCAAGACATTTCCCCTTCCCCTTGGGTTCCTCATCCAACAGGAGGCAGCTCAGTATTTCCTCATGGGGTGCTATCGACCTTCTGGGAGGGACAGTTCTTCCTAGTTTGCATTCCTGGTCTCCTGCCCATCAAATGCCAGCAGCAGTCCTTGTCACTGTGGCAACCAAAAAATACCCTGCACGTTCCCAATCACCCCAGGCTTGCAAACCAATGATGGTCTTTAAGGGCCTTGCCAAGCTCATAGTTCTATATATTTGTGTTTCTTGAGAATTCAGGACAGATTCAGGGTAGAATCTGTTAATGTTGCTCACAGTCTTGCAAGGAGATGAAATCTGAATGGGTGTTGAAGTGTAGTTAGGAGTTTGCAAGGTGAGCAAGGGGTGGAGACCGGGAGAGGAGAGTGAACCACATTCTAGGTGGAGAGATCAGCTTGCGTGTGGGCACGGAGACGTGAAAGAACATGGCGTGTTTGGAGAAGGGCAGAGATTCCCTGTGGCCCCAAGGTTCGGTCTGGGCTGGAAAACCATGCAGCAAAGGTGGGGCTTCAACTGTGGACAACAGAGAACCAGCGAGGCTTTTCAAATGGAGTGGGAACCTACTTCCCCTCCTTCTGGGCAGGGGCAGGGTTTTCCTCCCCAGTCCCTCTGGACTGAGAAATCGCCGACGCCTGTGTGTGAATCAGGAGACTGTCTCACTCCTCATAGGTCGGAACCGCAAAGAATGCAGCTGCGCAGCTGGGATTTCTTGCCCTGGTCGTGCCCAGGTCGGGGAGAGATTTGGAGGTGACAGAGAGCGAGTGGGCTGCTCAAACATCCTAAACTATGCAAGAACACTGTGCATGTGTGTGTGGGTGTGCCCCCGTGCACACGGGCTGCTCATTCATTCACTGGTTTTACTCAGTATATGCCGGATGCACACGGACCTGGCCCTCCCTCGTGGAGCGTGCAGTCCAGTGGATCTAGTGGAGGAGAAAGAAACAAACATGAAAAACCAAACACGTCCCGCATGTTAGAGCGAGACAGCAGGGGTAGGGGGTGGAGAACAACGAAAGGTGGGAGAAGAGAGCCACAGGACAGGGTGGCAGGGCAGATTCCCCCTCAGGGCAGACAGTGCCCGAGCTGAGAATGCCCAGTGGGCATTTGCTGGCCTGGGCCACCCTAACTGCTCCCCTTCCTAGCAGGCCTTTGACTTCTTTGTGGAGCGAATTCTCTCTTCTCCGCTGGACAGAGTCTACTAGGCTCCCTCTGCCCTACCCCACCACAGGGTGGACATTCTTCCCACTCTTGGGCAGAAGGACAAGGACGGATAGAGTCCCCCGGCTGCCTCCTGCCACACGTTCCTGCCCCAGATCCGTGCCTACCCTTCCTGCCACTTGGCCCCCCAGAGCTGTCTCAGCTCTAGCCCGTGCCCGGGCCTGTTTTTCCAGCCTTCCCACCGATTTCTGCGCTCCTGTGGGTGTGTCTATCTCTGCGTGGGTTTGGTGTTGGCTTTTAAATGAGCAAAGCCAGAACAAGGGTGCTGTGAGGGCAGACTAGGCTGTCGGGGAATGCCCTCCTTCCCCTGCGCCCGTGGAAGGGACTGTGGAGGCCACCGTGCTCCCAGGAGCTGCCGCATCTACGCGGTGCACACACGCACACAGCCGCTCAGCGCAACTCGCTTGCCGGCCAGAGTGCGGAGCCCTGGCAGGCCTCGCGGGGAGGAAATGCCAGCTGCATTTCTTTAAGCCTCAGTCAGCCTCCCCAGGGACCCTCCGGCCGCCCTGACGCTTCCTCTGAGGCCAGGCAGCAGTGCAGGCCTGGTCCGCCCCGCGCGGCGCGGGCCTCCGGCAGAGGCCTGTGACTCAGGGCTCAGTCAGGCAGAGGCAGGATGTCAGCGCCATTCACTGGGCCACAAGGAATCTGATTCTTCTATTTATAGGCAGCGCAACTGCTGGCCCAGCCTGGCCAGAGGAAGTGGCTGCCGCTGCCAGCGCGTCAGGAACCAGGGTGAGCGAGGCGCGATGCTGTCCCCCTGCCTGCCGGGGAGGGTGTCAGGCTGGGACCAGCTCTCCCACTCCAGAGTGGCCAGGGCTGGGGCAGGCCAGGACAAGGAGCTTAGGTGACCCACATGACCCATTAACCAAGCAACAGGGGTGGCGGCCACGGGGTGGCTTGGCCTGTCCTGAGCTGCCAAGCCAGGTGAGCTGGGTGGGGATCTCCCTGGCCCTACTGGGGGAGGAAGGGGAGGGAAAGGCAGCGCCCAGAGGCCTGACATCCTGACGTTTGGCCCCAGACAACTCACTCTACCCTTCCTGCATTGGAGTCCCAACTTGCTTCATCTGCCAGACCCCAGCTCCCAACTACCTTGCCCTGTGGCCAGGGCGGCTACTTGTTCTCAGGAAGCTAACCTATTATACTAAAGGTCAAGCGCCGTCCATAAATTCCCTCATTCAGTCTCACAACAGCGTTGTAACATAAGCCCATTTAACAGAAGTCAAAACTGAGATACAGAACTTAGTACTTGCCTGGCTTTGAGTATGTACACAAAAGTGCCCTGTACGTACAAGTGTGTAAAATGTGAGCTACCCACCTGCCAGGGAGGAGTTGCGAGGGGTCAGTGGGATGACCTTGGCCATTGTGAACCCAACCATCTCTACGTGGGAGCAGCCATCCACACGGTGGACCTCTGTCCTTGGCTAAGCATACCTCTCTGATTGCACTGAGGGATTCTTGTGTTTTGTGCTTGTATCTGTCTCCTGCACTGGACAAGGTGTCCCTCAAACTCAGGGAGGGCGTCTTGCTCCTCCTGTCACCCCAGCCCCTGGCTCGGAGCTGCTCAGTAGAGTCCCTCTCACCCTGTGGGCCCTCAGGGGCTCCTCCATCCTCACACGTGGCCTCCTCTGGCAGCGGCCCCGCCGGGCGCTCTGCACGGGGTCCACACGCAGGGCAGGTTCTCGACAAAACAAGGAGGGACGCTGCTTCCGGAGAGGCCGCCAGACTGGGAGCAGCCTGGGAGCTCCAGGCCTTCAGTCCGCATGTCCTTTGGGCGGGAACCAATTTCCCGAACAGAAAACCCTTCCAATTGAGCTTACGGGGGCCAGTCCAGACGAAACCAGCCAAGGGCCACGGTGGATATTGCAGATCTGCCTTGACCATCGGGAGGACGCGGGAGGAACCCTCACTCCTCCCTTTTGCTCCGTGGGGCAGCCTCCTCAGTCCTGAGTTCCTTCCCGAGGCCAGATGTGACCATTCTCCAGGGCTGCTGTGACTGCCCGCAGGGCCACCGCGCATGCAGCTGACACGGGGCAGGCTGCCTCGCCCATCCCCACTGCTCCTGGGGAAGGCTGGAGCAATTGTTAGCAGCAGGGCTTTGCGGAAGGGCTCAGGCAGTCGTCCCAAAGCCGGGCAGAATGGGAGAGAAGGAAGGAGGGGGCAGAGGGAACCAGGGTTGGCACAAGATGAAGTCTGAGTGCCTTGAGCCCCAGGGGGCCCTTCCTGCAGTCCTTGGTTTGTCCCCTTTAAAGCTCCTTTCTCTGGGAAGCCTCCCTACCTCCCCACCCACCGTTCCTACCCACCCGTTCCTACCCTTCCTTTCTCTCCATAAGATGATCGGCAAACCTCAGGGTCTGGGTCTTGCAGAGTTTGCAAGTCTGAGAGTCTCTGAATGTCAACGGCTCTTCTCTTCCGAACAGGACACATCGAGAAGGCAGAGGAGGGAATGCGGTGGGGAGAGGCTGGTTCCAAAAGGCTCCCCGAGGAAGGAGGCTGAGTGGGAGTCAGTAGAGGAGAAAAGGGGTCCCGGGGTGAAGATCTCAGGGAGGGGAGGTAGAGCCTGGAGAAGGTGTGAGAAGCTCCAGCGAGGAGGGGTTGAAGCCTGGAGTCCTGGGGTGTGGCGGGGTGGTCTGGCTGAGAGGGGGGCAGGCTGAGCTTTGTCCTGAGAGCAATGCTGGAGCCACCAAGGGTGGCAGGCAGGACACACCCTGGCTGCTGGGAGAGAAGGTGCGGGGCAGACAAGTGCGCAGCGGGAGGGTGGCTGACGCCATGGATTTCTTCCTGGGGAGGGGCGACAGCGGTGGGGGCAGTGGAGGAACCAGGAGGGCGGGAGAGAGCACTGATGTGGCTTCCACTGGCCTGGATGGCCTCCCCAAGGTCCACTTGTGCAGTGCAGCTTAGGGTGGCCGGAGTGAGGACAGGGAGAGCCCCTGATGAGGCCAGAGCCCGGCCCAGAGAGACCCCGTCAGCTGCGCCACAAACGACATCATTTTCGTGTACTTAACACAGGGTAAACAGGAGTGGAAAAACCCGAGTACTCATTATCTGACTTGGTAGGCAGCTGCTGGCTCCCTAACAACCGGTTTCCCGGGATTCTGCCGTCCTCGTGCCGACGGAGCCAGGACGAGGGGCTTCCCTCCCGGGCCCCTGTGCCAGGGCCCGCTGGCCCTTCTCCCCGGGAGGCTTTGCCGCATTCCCTGTGAGTTCGTGGGCTTGGCCTGCCCAGGGTAGAAAGCAAAAGCAAGTGTGGCCAGGGGATGTGGTCCCACTGACCGGCTGGGCTGAGACCCCAGGAGTGCAGGAGGGAAAGGAGGGGCCAAGCAGGGAGGCTGTCGTAAGCATTCGAGCACGAGCAGACAGATCCCTGGAGATCAGCCTGACCCTTCATTCTACAGATGGGTAAACTGAGGCCCAGGAACGTCAAATGACTTACCTGGAATTATACTGGGAGAGAACCTGGGGCAGGACGAAAGCCCAGGTGTTCCCGCGTCAGTGGTTTTTTTTCTGGCAAATGCACTGAGAAACTGGCTGACTCAAGAATAGAAAGGGAAAAAAAAAAAAAAATGAAGCACTTAGTGCAGCCTCTCCTCTTCCACTCTCCACCCAGGCATGCACACATGTGGGCTCTCCAGAAGTTCAAAGATCTGGAGAGAATTTCTTCTGCACGGCTCCCACATGCTTTCCTTTCACCCCCAATCTCGACTGAGGCCAGAGGAAGCACTTTCTTCTGATGGAAATAGCCGAAGGGTGACCAACAGCGGCCTGGCAGCCTTGGAGGGCCCGGCTGTTTACCATTCCTCTGCGTGGCAGCCTGGGCACGGCTGGCCCCTGTCCACCCTCCCTGCGGCCCTCCACACTCCCCTGGTGGAGGCCTGAGCAAGGCCAGAATCTTCCAAAGAGCCCAGAGGCCCAGCAAGTGCCTGAGCTAATCGTGCTTGGGGGCTCTGGGGCTTTTACTTGCGAAGCAAACCTTTAGAAATAATCCGGTGGATTTTGTTCTCTGCCTTAAACAACAGCAACCACAAGCAATGTCAGTTGAGTAAAACACAGGCAGCATAGAGAAAGTCTGGAAAACTAGCCCTGCAGTCGTGGGTAGATCCTTAGTTCCCTTGCAGCCTCAGTTTCCCCATTGACATTGAACACTAAGTGTCCATAGACTTCACTAATCTGTGAGTTTCAATGACCACTTAATATATATATATACATATTTATATATTTAGTGGCAGGGTCTCCCTCTGTCACCCAGGCTGGAGTGCAGTGGTGTGATCATAGCTCACTGCAGCCTTGAACTCCTAGCCTCAAGCAATCCTCCTACCTTACCTTCCTAAGTTGCTGGGACTACAGGTGTGCACCACCATGCCAAACTAATTTTTTTTTTAATTTTTTGTTCCCCCATGGGACATCCTGCCTGCCTTCTTGTGTCATGTGGTCAGCTAAATAGTGGCCCCCAAAGGATGTCCACGTCTCAATCCCCAGAACCTGTGTCTACGTTACCCTACATGGCAAAAGAGACTTTGCAGATGTGAATAAAGAAGGATCTTGAGATGGGAGATTACCCTGGATTATCCGGGTGGGCCCCATGTACCCACAAGGGTCTTTATAAGAGGGAGGCAGAAGGGTCAGGGTCAGAGGAGGTGACGTGATGACAGAAGCAGAGGGAGAAGAGGGCTCAGAGTGATGGGAGGAAGAGGCCAGGAGCCAAGGCACCCAGGCAGCATCCAGAAGCTGGAAAAGGCAGGGAAACAGATTCTACCCCAGTGTTCAGAAAGAACACAGCGCTGCCAACACCTTGCTTTTAGAACTTTTGACTTCCAAAACTGCAAGATAGTGACTGTGTGCTGTTTTGGCTGCTAAATTTATGGTAGTTTGTAACAGATGCAATGGGACACAGATACAGGTTAGGACAGATGACTGCTCACCCTCATCCCAGGCCACCTTGCTTGGACTCCTCTGCCCCTCCTCCCATCCAAGTACTAACCAGGCCCAACCCTGCTTAGCTTCCAAGATCAGATGAGATTGGGTGTGTTCAGGGTGGTGTGACCATAGACCTCTGCCCCTTCTGCTGGGCCGCTGCCACTTCCTTGATAACTCTGAGACATGGCCACTTCTGCTGGCCTCACTCTCCACATGGGCTTCTACGAGGGACCCCCAAAGTCTGGAGGTCTCTGCCTATTCACCCCAGCAATGAACATTAGCAATCTTTAAGGAACAGCAGTGGTTTGGCCCTCCTCTGGGTCCTGAGTGCCACACAATACTCTCACACATGTGTGCGTGCACACACACACACGTCCTCTCCCAGGCTGGAGCTGGCCGCCACATGACGCACAGGGCCATCCTCACCAACAACACCCAGGCCGGTTTCTGAGCAGGGATCCCCATGCTGGTGCCCCTTGCCTACTCGTCAGTTCTTCCTGGGGACCCCCATTCTCCACCCACCCCACCCTCTCCCAGGAGGCCAGCCATTATCAATGTGAAAAACCCTGGCCGTGGATGTAGCTCAAGGTTTATGCATTTCTTACTAAGACCTTTCAGCCCCAACGTAAATCACTGACCCACATAGATACATGGTGGGGACAGGTGTGGTGGGTACCAAACTCCACCTGCCACAGACTGGCCAGGGACCAGTGTACAGGGCGTGGCATAACCTGCCCACGTGGGTGGTAAACTTGGTGTATCTGGGAGGTGGGTTTATGGGGGTTCATGGCCCACTGCACCTCCTGACCATGTTCTAGCCTGGACCCCTGACACTGATGTCCCCCTGCCCCTTCATCAGTGGCATTAGCAAGTCCCTTTTCTGGGGCCCAATTTCTTTCTGGAGGAACCATGGACAATGGTCAGTTATGCAGTATCTTGGGAGCATTTTCCTTTGAAAGACTTTAAGCTGTCATTTAATTATATAAGTGACACATGTTCGCTGAAGGAAAAAAAAATAAGAAAAGAAAGTAGCAGATAGAAATGATCTCTAGAGATAATAATCCAGTAATCCATTGCCCAAGTTTTGGTGTATTATGATATATTTATAATAATCTAATAACTGATAATTTATCACTATGGGGATATTGTTTATTTATTTATTTATTTTTTCATGAGATGGGCAGGTCTTGCTCTGTCACCTGGGCTAGAGCGCAGTGGCATCATTATAGCTCACTGCAACCTCAAACTCCTGGGCTCCAATGATCCTCCTGCTCAGCCTACCAAGTAGCTGGGACTACAAGCGCACACCACCACGCCTGACTAATTGTTCTATTTTTGGGTCGAAATGGGGTCTTGCTCTTGCTCAGGCTGGTCTCAAACTTCTGGCCTCCAACAATCCTCCAGCCTTGGCCTCCCAAAGTCCTAGGATTAGAGGCATGAGCCACCTCGCCCAGCCTGTTTATTTATTTGTTTTTAACACAAACACAATCATATCATACATACTACTTCAATACAGGCTTTTCTCATACAGCAAATGTGTTATGAACTGTTTTCTGTGTCAGTGGACATACATAAATCTACAATACCATTTTTCATGGCTGTGTGGGCTTTGCCTATGTGAATGTGCTATGTTTTATTAAGTCAATTGTTGGACAATTATGTTGTTCCCAGTTTTTCAAAACTATAAACAATCTTGCCTTGTAAATACTTCTTTGCCCACTTACCCAGCTATTTGTGGAGGATAAATTCCTAGAGGTGCAATTGCTGGGTTAGAGGGTGTGCACATTTTTTTGTTACTGTTTTGTTTTTTTGAGACAGGGTCTCTCTCTGTTGTCCCGGCTAGAGTGCAGTGGCGTCATCATAGCTCACTACAACCTCAAACTCCTGGGCTCCTGGGATCCTCTAGCCTCAGCCTCCCGAGTCGTTGGGACTACAGTGTATGCTATCACACCTGGCTGATTTTTCTGTTTTTAGTAGGATCGGGTCTCACTCTTACACAGGCTGGTCTTGAACTTCTGGCCTCAAGCCATCCTCCCACCTCAGCCTCCCAAAGTGCTAGGATTACAGGCATAAGCCTCTTTGCCCAGCCAACATTTTTAAGGCTTTTGGTGCATACTCACGGCCTGCTTTTTAAATCCAGACCCATTTCTTTCATGCTGTGGATTTGCCACCCACTTTAGCATTAGCTCAAGGACAAATAAATTTTAAGTTGTGAATCTGCTACTTGTAATTCTCTGGGCTACTTTTCTCCATTAATATGTATGAATGATAAAAAAATGACTCTAGTTTACATTTTTAAAATGCCAAGAACATTCTCACCCTGGTGTTCTAGTGCACCTGGCTCTTATGGTAGTTTTGGGAATTGGATTAGACGCTATTTTTCTCTTCTAGAGTGAGAAGTTCCTGGGTGAAGCCGAAGACAGTGTCTCTGAGCTTCAATTTATCCATCTGTAAAATGGCGATATTATCAGTACTTGCAGGATTTTCATGCGGATGAAAAGAATCCAGTTGGGTGTCCGACACATGGTGTAACCTTAGCATTTTAATTCCTTCCTTCCCCTCCCGGGGCCAGGGACTGTGCAGTTGGGTCTCCTGGCCCGGGTGTTGGCACGGGACACTTAGTTCCTCCTGGGCTCTGTTCCCAGCTTTTCCTACCCACATTTCCAGGTACTCGAGGCTAATTGTCTCCCACAAGAACAACCCCCAGATTCACTCCACCTTAAAAGGTCCTTGAGCTCTCAGAAAGACGACCAAACAAGAGAACAGAACATTAGAGAAAATTGCTTGTCTAAAATAGACAAATAATTTTCATTTCATCCTTCCATCTGCGCTCCACTTTATCTGTCTCCTCACTGTCCTTTTCTCTACATAAGCCGGGCATGAGGGCGATATTATTCTTATAAATTCTCGAGATGGATTGCATAATAATCCAGACTGGAGTCTGAAAAAGAAAAGATAACTGCTTGGTAAATGGACACAAGTCTTTGCAACTATTGAAAGAGAGAAAGCCCAGATCACACCTTGCCTCCCAACCCTCAGTAGCTGCCTGGCTTCGTTCTTGGGCTTTCTAGCGAGAGTCCCAGCTGAGCCTGTTTAGACTGTAACGCCCAACTTCCCAGATGGTGAGAATCACCTGGAATGCTTATGCACTTGCAGGTTCTTGGGCCCCAGGCTAGACTTATTGAAGCAGATTTTTCATGGGAGAGGTCTATACATTTAACAGGTGGCCCTGGGTGATTCTTAACATCAGGAAAATGTGGTTAACATTGTGAATAGAGGAAAAAAACCTCAGTTGTTTTCGACCTTGGCTGCACAATAGGGACTCCTGGGGACCTCTAAAAGTCCCAGTGCCCAGTTGAATCAGAACCCCAATCATATTGGGCCATCCATGTTCAGGGGCCAGTGGAAAGACCTCTGACTACACATGGCCCAAGAGTCCAGCGTTCTAGCCCTGGCTTTGTCACAAACTCACTGGGTGGCATCTCTAGGCCTCGGTTTCCACACATTCAAAATGAGAGACATGGGGTAGCCCGGTGGGAAAATGCTTTCTGTCCTGTGTGTCAGTCTGAAGATGGGTAGCAGCTCTCAGGTCACAATATTGAGGATTCTGAAGCTGGGCCTGGGCTAATCAGGAAAGAGCCTCCCTGGATGAACGATGTCTGCCATGGGTGCAGATGAGCCAACTATGGCTGGACTAGGTCATCTGCAAGGTCCCCTCCAAGCCTCAGTGACATCGTAATAATAACAGATTCATTGTAATGAATAATCGAGATCATGCAAATTAACACTTGCAACCTGTAAAGTGCTATACAGATGTTGGCTGTTATATAATAACGTTCTATAATTTTAGTTCTAGGATGCTACTTCTTCAATGCTTTTTAAGGCAGAGTCATGAGTAGCAAGTCTGGGCTAGGGTGGGATGTGGGGTCTGGGTCAGAATGCACTATTGGACTGGTAATCACACGGGATTACAGAAATGGATAGTTGAAAATATTAGGGGTTTCAAAACTCTGTTTTTCAACCTAACTGAGGATTGCCATGATAGAGGGAAGACAATATATGGAGTTCTGGTTCCAGGGTGCATCTCTGTCCCAACCAGCCTGCAGGTCATATAGTCGTTCTACAACCAGGCAGGACTATACTTAAGGACACCATCCACCCATCCACCCATCTACTCACTCATCTGCCCACATCTCCACCCATCTCTCCACCTAAATCTCATGCACCCACCTTTATGTGTCTACACTTACCACATACCTGGCATATACAAGTGTTGGGATACAGTTGGGTCTGCTGTGATTCACAACTCCAGGGGGCAGCAGACACATTGTGGTCTTTGTGTGGATCCACTGGACACAGAACAAGACATGGATCTTTCATTCTAAAGGAGGGACAGAAAATAAACAAGCAAATGAATAACCAAGATCATTTCAGGTAGTGATGAGTTCTAAGAAGAAAGGAAAACAGGGTGACAGGGTGTGATACATAGTAAAAGGCGGGGGACAGCGTGGGGTCCTGATTTGGATGGAATGGCCAGGAAAGGTGATATTTGAGTAAAGGCCTCAATAACAAGAAGGAGCCTCCATGTGAAATTCTGAGGCTGGAGCTTTATCAGGCAGAGAGAACAGCAAGTGCAAAGGCCCTGAGGTAGAAATTCTAAGAACCCAAGGGAGGGCAGTGTGTCGAGGGCTCAGTGTGTGAAGGGGAGAAGGTAAGAGATGGATGAATTTTTGGCTTAAGCATCTAAGTGAATGGTTGATGCCATTTACTGAGACAGGCAAGACTAAGGGAGGAACAGGTGAGTGGGGAAGTGAATCAAGAGGTCTGTTTGGGCTGTATCACCCTGAAGGTGTGTCTCAGACTTCATGGGACCATATTGAATAGGCAATTCAATGTAGTAGTTCGGAACTTACAGTCAGGTTGGAGTATGAATCTGGGAGTTGTGGTAGACATGGGGGTTGCTTACCTCATATCTGTACATTTTTCATAACTGCCCCGATTTATGTTCCTGTGTCCACATCTCCCATGTGCTTGCAGGAAAATAATCCCACCCCTGCACTAGAGGTGGGACATAGAACTGAAGCCTAGGCCAATCAATAATCCCACCCTCTGGCCACGGAACTGGTTCTGGAGCGGGTATTGTACCCTATTTAGAGCAACAGAACTGCAGAAGATGAGTGTTAGGGTCTTCTGGTTCTTTCAAGAGCACTCTGGAAGAGACCTCCTCGCTCTTCCCGAACAGGAAGAATCAGGACGCTCCAGAAGCCGTTGACGACCATCCTGGAACCATGAGGAGGGCGGGAGCGGGATATGGTGAGATTGATTCAGCGGACGGTACCGCCGAGGGACATGGAAAAAAAAAGTCACCGATGCCCACCCTGCCTCAGAGTTTCGTGAGATGAGAGATTCGCTCACGAGTTCAAGCCAGATCGGGTTGAGATCTCTGGTCCTTGGAGCTGAGCGCAAGCCACGGGGCTGGGTGCTGTCGCCCAGGGAGAGAGTAGATGGACCGGCAAGTGGACAGACCAAGAGGAGGGCTCCTGAAAGTGTCCCAAAGAGAGGACGCTGGGACTTCGGCTGCAGCCATCCTGGAAGTTTTCCTGTGTCTTCTAGTGGCGAGGAAGCAATTGCAGCAGCAAGAGCCACAGCTAGATTTGAGCAGCTGCTGCCATTTTCCAGCTGCAACTCGCTGAGCCTCTCCGAGCCTCCGTTCCCTCCCCTGTACAAGGAGGTGACAGTGGCCACAGCACAGGGTCGCAGGCATAGCGCAGGGGTCTGGCTTGTGATGCCTTCTGCCCCTCCCTTTTGCCTTCTCCTGGGTGGCGGTACGCTGCTCCCTTGCAAAGCATCATGAGGGATGCTGAGTCATTTTATTCTCAAACTAAAAATGTTAAGTGCTCCCTCAAATGACTGTCTCCAGAGTAGCAGTTGATAACCAAGCACGTTTGTCCCTTCTTTTCAGGCATCTATCACATTTTAGCATGAAAATAGATGCTCTAATCAGGAGGGAAAGGAACATCAGCTGCTGGCTGCTGGCTGCTAAGTGATGACTCACGTGGGACAGGGAGGAAGGGCTGCTGCTAACACAGGGGTCACCCTGATGGGATGACCCCCGACCCTGAGAGGTCCCTGAGAGGCAGCCCTGAAGGCGGGAAACACACAGAGCTTTCCCCAAACCGGAATGTAGCGACTGACGGCTGAGGCAGCCCTAGCACTCATCTTCTGTAGTTTCATTGCTGCGAATGCTGGTTACGGGGCAGGGGCGGGTGGTATAAGCCTCCCTAACGCCTCTCCCCAAAGGGTAGACAGTAAGATCCTGCCAGGCCACTGTCATGTGTGTCTTCTTCCTTTTTTTTTTTTTTTTTAAGAGGTCACTCTGTCACCCAGGCTGGAATGCAGTGGTGTGATCATAGCTTACTGCAACCTCCAGCTCCTGGGCTCAAGCAATCCTCCTGTTTCAGCCTCTGAGTAGCTGGGACTACAGGCATCTGTCACCATGCTTGCCTAATTTTTTTATTTTTTATTTTTAGAGATGGGGTCTCGCTACATTGCCCAGGCTGGCCCCAAACTCCTGGCCTCAAGCAATCCTCCCTGCCTTGGCCTCCCAAAGTGCTGAGATTACAGGCATGCGCCACCACGCTGGCCATGTCTTCTTATTATCTACACAGGAAACATTTCTTGTCTGAGTCCAGGTGCCAATTCTGCAACTTACTAGCTCTGTGACCTGGGCAGAGTATTTAATGCCCCTCTTCTTCTGTTCTCCCATTTGTAAACCATCAAATTAGGAGAAGAGTGTTTGCTGCAGGTATGCTCAGATATTAACAGAAGGCAAAATGGTGTAACTCCTATTGATGGGAATTTAATCATATCTAGTATTAATAAAATTACATATGTAATTACCCTTTGACCCAGTAATCCTCATTCTAGGAATCTATCCCCAAACCCCAATGGCAAAAATACAAAAGATATACACATAAGGCTATTTGTTACAGCATGATTTGTAGTAGAGAAAGGCTGGAAACAACCCAAAGGCCCATCAATTGAGGACTGGTGGAAGAAACTATGGTCCATCCATACAATGGAATACTACACAGCTGCTAAAAGGAGTGAGGACTATTTCTATGTTTTGCTTTGGGGTGATCACCGGGATATAGTGTTACATGCAAAAGGTAAGGTAGAGAAAAACGTTTTTAGTATGCAGCCATTTATCCAAGAAAGGAGGGAGGGAACACACACACACACAACTACACAGAGTTTTTTTAATTGGGAGGATAGTTTTAAATGGTTGCCTATAAGAGGAAGTAGAGAAAAGAATGGAGGGACAAAGACAGATTCTAGATTTCTCCGAAAGTGGTGCATAATACCATTCTCTCTGCTTTTGTATATATTTTAAACGATCCATAATACAATTTTTTGTTTTTAAATGCTTTTTCCTTACTTAACATTGGCCAGTGGATCCCTCCATAGAGCAGAGCTGCCACCAACCTAGAGCCTTACACTGGACTTTCCCGTGAGAAGCAAGCCTTTGCTTATGTTAGTGACAGTGTTTGGCATCTGTTTGTTCTGTAGCTCGGCCCACTGTAACTGTATACAATCCCCACCATTTACCTTCTAGGGCTCACGCTGGCCTTAACATCCTGGCTGGAAAGGTTTGGATTCACCTGGTAGAAGACCAACATCCACCTTGACCTCCCGTCCTTCTTTAGCGATATGTTCTCAAGGAGTCTGGGCCCTGCCTCCTCCTTAGCTCTAGCCCCAGGCCCACGAAGGAGTTGGAAGTACATTGGCAGCTCCATATTATTGTTGCCCACTTTTTCTATAAACAAGGGGACACTTGTTTTGACCCAAGCGTTTTGATTACTGTCCTTCCTCTCTCTCCCTCTCCACTCCCCCTCCTTCCCTGCTGTTATACGTGACTTCTGGTAAGTCTCCTTAAAAGGAAGGGTATTTCCTTCTTTTCCCACACCGCACCCTACTTCCTGAAACAGAGATGCAATGGCTGGAGCTCTAGTAGCCATCTTGGAACATGAGGAAAACGGTCACATCTTAGAAGTGACAGAGCCAAGAGCTGGGGAAGCCTGTATCCCTGATAACTCTGTGGCATCACCAAATCATACCAGTTCCAGGCTGCCTAACTTTGAACTTCATAAAAGAAGTGAAAGTGTAGAGAAATTAACTTCTATCTGTCTAAGCCATTATTATTTTATGATTTTAAAAAATAAACAGGTTAATCCAATCCTAATCATTAAGTCTTTACTCCCCAACAGCAGCACAGAAGCACCTCTGCAGGGCCCCAAACTACAGTGGAACACTGCTCTGGCCAAGGGAAAATCAGCCGGTCATTGTGAAGTGCTGGCTCTCCCAGCTTCTGTCCAGAACTAACTAATCATGTCGATTCTGCTCACATTTTGTTGACTACAGCAAGTCACATGGCCGAAACTTATGGCAGTGGGGTGGGGACGTATAATCTTCTCAGGGAGAAGAACAAGAAATATTTAGAAATAATAATGTAATCCACCTTAACAGTTGAAAAAAACCAAGGCCTAGAGAAACAAGGTGGCAGGGTCTTGTTCTGCTGCCTGGGCTGGAGTGCCGTGGCATCATCATAGCTCACTGCAACCTTGAACTCCTGGGCTTGAGTAATCCTCCTGCCTCAGCCTCTCAAGTAGCTGGGACTATAGGTACTCACCATTATGCCCAGCTAATTTTTCAATTTTTTGTAGAGATGGGGCTTGCTATGTTGCTCAGGCAGGTCATAAACTTCTAATGTTCATTCCATTATATTTTACTGTCTCTTAAAAGGAACACGTACTTTGGGAACTTGTAATGGCTCCCAAGGAGGCAGTGCTTGGTAGGGTCAGGCTTACATTCTAGGTCCTGTTTCTATGCTTTATCCCTTTCCTGTATTCTCCTTGGGGGTAGCAGTTATAATATCCCCATCTCTCTCTTCTTCCTCACTGTCGAGGTCCAAGGTATCAAATTTATTACTACGGTGGAAACTAGGATGCGCAACGCTGCCCTAACTTTAAGATGGAATGTGTAAAATAGCCTCCATACAAACATGGATATTCCCAGGGGCAAAGAAAAGAGAGAGAGGCATTTAAAGAATTCAGTGTGACCATCATGCAAACCTTCCAATGAACTCAGATATTTTAAGGATATAGGCAAAAGTTGGGAGGACAGGCATATTCCCAAGAATCATGGGAGATTCTGTGTCTTTATATTTTTCTCCTGTGGTGTGAGCTGTTTCTGCTCCTTAATCTTCCAAACCACTAATTTGGTTTTCCACGTAACCAACCTACCTTTCAATAGTCCATATTTTTTTAGTATTTAAATTTGTACAATTTTTTTTAGTTTAGAAGTTTAGAAGTTTAGAGTTTAGAAGCTTTCTTATATTCTTATATTCTAATTTTAGCTCCTCAAGAGTTCTTTTCCCTTTTCTGTTAATTTTTTTATGCAATTCTTGTATTAGTTCAATAGAAGCCCTTTTTTTTGTTTTGTTTTGTTTTTGTTTCAGCATATTATGGGGGCACAAATGTTTAGGGTACGTGTGTTGCCTTTCCTCCCTTCTCTCCTGGAGTCAGAGCTTCAAGCGTGTCCATCCCCCAGACGGTGCACATCTCACTCATTA
>VBSM01003215.1:32511082-32526120 GCA_008086735.1 Cheirogaleus medius | reverse complement strand
GCCTCCCAGAGTGCTAGGATTACAGGCGTGAGCCACCGCGCCCGGCCTGATTAGGCTATTTTGAATCTTCCATCTGTCCTAGCGTTCTAGCTGATACCACACGAAACAGAAGAACCACCCATAGAAACGTGAAAAGTAATAAATTATTATTGTGCACTATACATTTTGTGGTGGTTTGTTACACAGCAATAGGCAACCAAAAACACAACAATTCTTCCTAGGTGTGTGCTCTAGAGAAATCCTCTCGCACGGGCACAAATGAAATAGGTGTATCTATTTTCACTGAAGCATTGGCTGTGATAGCAAACAGAAACAACTGCATGTCCATCAACAGGAATGTGGGTAAATATCTTGTAGAATAGTCATGTGATGGAATACTATGTAGCTCTTAAAATTAATGAGTTGGAGCCACATATGTTACCAAGAATAAATCTCAGTAACAAAATATTGCATGAAAAAAAGGAGGATGCATAGCATGATATCTTGTTTTTATTTCAGAATATTACCAGGGTACAAATGTCTTGGTTACATGGTGCTTGAGTCAAAGTTATAAATGTGTCCATCCCCCAGAGAGTGTACATTGTACCCGTTAGGTATGATTTTGAGCATGATATCTTTTATGAAAAGCAACGTTAAACTCATGCAAAACAACTCCATGAATTGTTCACACATTTGTTTAAAGCACAAAACACGTGCAGAATGAGGAACCACAAATTCAGGATCCTGGTCTCTTGTGGAAAGGGCAGGTGGGTGGCGTGGGTGGGGAATGACACCAGGGGGCCAGGGGGGGCTTTATGTGTATCTGGGGGGTTATATTCCTTCTCTTGAAGATGTGGAAACAAATGTTGAAATTTGGCAGAGCTGGGAAGTAGACAAGGGGTGCTTGTTATTCTGGTGTTGAAAATACATCATTCTATAAAAGCACTTTTTAAAAAAAGAAAGAATGAAGAGAATGAATGAATGATTCTCCATCCACTCTTAGTTTTAGCTCGTAATGGCAGATCCCAGAGCCTCACTTCCATCACAGCGTTGTGTCTGCTGCTTTCTGCAGTGGAATCAGCTCCACCAGGAGGCAGCTCCACCCAGAACACACTGTCTGGTTTAATTGGGTGCAAGGGCTAGGGGGCTTGATTAAGTTCAAGGTCATGAACGTAAGTACTTGTCATTGTCTGAATGTTTGCGTACCCCTGGAATTTGTTTGTTGAAATCCTAACTTCCAAGGTGATGGTGTTAGGAGGTGGAAGCTTTGGGAGGAGATTAGGTCATAAGAGCAGAGCTCTTATAAAAAAAGACCCCTTGCCCCTTCCACCATGTGAGGACACAGCTAAAAGGTAACATCTATGAAGCAGGAAACAGGTCCTCGCCAGATACCACATCTGCTGGCACCTTGATCTGGGACTTCCCAGACTCCAGAACAGTGAGAAATGAATTTTCTGTTATTTATAAACCACCCAGCCCAGAACAGACTAAGACAGTACTTTTACATACTGGTCACATTTAGGATCCTGGCGTAGCCAAGACGCCCAGGGAGGAGCTGGTGTCTGAAGGGTAACAAGGACTGCCCTCCCAGGACAGGGTGGCTCAGTGGAGCAGGGGCTTGGGTGGCCGCTCCCCCCTCCCCGTTCCCCGCCCTGGAGCCGGGAATAGCAGCTGGAACCACTATGATGGTGATTCTCTAAGGGCCACTGGGGAAGGGTCAGCTCAGAAGGAATTCTGATCCTTTCCGTTGTTCTTTCGGAGATGAGCTATTATGGGCTGGGTGGACTGCTGGGACTCACCTCTGCCCCAGCAAGCCTCCGTCCAGACTCTTCGGGCGCTACTGCTTTAAGAAGCATGGAAAATGTCCACGGATACCAATTTCCCTTGTTTCCTGCCCCCCTCTACTCTTGCTCGTAGCCGCACCCGGCCCCGGCCCCTCCCAGACAGTCTCATCCCACAGTCTTCCCAAGTTTTCGGAGGCCGTTTACGATCTCTCCTGCTGTTTGGGGATTGGTGCTCGTACACTGTGTTCACCCAAGAGCCTGGCGAGCTCCTAAAGGGGTTGACACGATCCTCGCCCCATTTTACCAGGAGGCTTGGAAGAAGTGGCCTTGAAAGCCACGGAAGAATGTGGACTCCGGAGTCTATGATGACCAGATTTGATTCTAGTGCCTTTGCTCCCTGAGCCTCAGGGTTTACATCTGCAGAATGGGGTAATAATGCTAACCTTCCCTGACCGGCGATTCGGAGGCCCGAATTGATCTCCTGCCAGTGTTTCTCAGCGAGGGTGCTGCTGGCACTCGGGGCAGGCTGTGTCTTTGCTGTGAAGGGCTACCCTGTGTGCTAGCGGACATTTATTAATAACAATTTATTAATAACTCGCACTCAGTGTCAGCAGTGCCCCCAAGTCACTGGACAGCTCAGATGTCCCAGGCATTTCCAAGTGCCCCAAAGCAGGCAGTCTCCTAGCTGAGAAACTCTAAACTCCTTGAAGTCGATGTGTTGCCAAAGCCAGGTGCTCAATATGAGTTTGCTCTTTTTGTGGACTTTTGTTTTTAATAATCAGGATTTTTAAAAATGACCTCTGGGGCAGCTCTGTGACCAGGCTGCACTCGAGCCCACATGGTCGGCGCCCACTGTCCCTGCCTGGGCGGCTGCCAGGCTGTGGGCTGGGCAGAGAGGCAGGGCTCACACAGCCGGGGGCAGACAGACTACGCCACCGTGTAAGTCCCGGAGCTCAGCTCAGCATAACTTGGCCAGCCAACCCCTGCAGTGGGGTGAGGTGTCAGGGTGAAGGTGCCAGAACCCAGCATGACACCATAGAGCCTTCAGGGCACAGTGACATGACACTTCCAGTTAGACCTGCCAGACTCCAGGCCCAAACAGCCTGCCCTCCCCGGCCACCCAGGCAGTCTGCAGGCTCCTGGCTCAGCTCTGTCCAGACAGGGCTGTGGACACAGTCGCCCTGGGGGCCACCCCAGCTTCTGGGAATGCCCTAAGCACAGGCCCTGGCCCCTCGGGCACGGTGCCTCACACCTCTGTGCCTGTGTCCTCCTCTGTACACAGGAATCGTCACGCTCACACTGAAATCGCGGATCACATCTGGAAAACACTCCTCGCTTCCTACCCAGGGGCAGCCCGGCACACAGAAAACCCTGACTTGGGCGTCCAGTCCTAGCTCAGGTATTTACTAGCCATGGAATGTGGGGTGAATTCTTTTACCTCTTCGAGCATCCATTTAATTATCAAATAAACAGAATAACTATTGCCGACCTTCCTACCTCCCAGGAGCTGTTGTGACAATCAAATGAGCTACTAATGGCTGTGGAAATATTTTTGCAAACTCCAAAGCCAGCACGCCCTCGCCCTCAATCTATCTTCACCCCACCCTTTGGCCTGGAACTCTAACATGATGGCCAGGAGCTGAGCGAAGCTTCCAGTCCACTCCTGGTCAGTCCCTCTGACAGCTCACTGGCTGCCCGAGACTCGCAGGGATCTTGGAATTGCACCTTGATTCGTTCAGTTATTCAGCGGTCTGATTTCCTTCAACAAAAGGCTTTTTCTCTTGGCTGAGCAAAATCCATTTTTTTTTTCATTTTGTCATTCTTGACATTTTTCTCTTTTTTGTGTGTTTTCTATTCCTGGGGATGGGAGACTCAGCAAAATCGCAAATGGACTGCTCTAGTCCCCGGTGCAGGCCCCTGGCAAGTAAAACCAGAGACCACGGGGCTGATAAGAGCAAATGTCATTGATCAGGGAGGGTCCATACCTGTGCAACCAAAAAAGAGGACTTTTTTCACTTTATTAGGAACAAATCTCTAAGCCAACTGGGTAACATACTCTGGTAAACACAGTATAGCCCCCATGAACTGGTGGCCCAGTAGTCCCACACCCTTGGGCTGGACAGTTTATGAATCACTTCTTACCCAGAGGCTGGGGGTGGGTACTCTGCAGGCAAAAGCCGTACCCTCCAATGGGATTTAAAACTAGAGATGTCTGTGCCTCTCACCCTTCTAAAGAGAAGCTGTAGCCAACAGGAAGACAGCTTTGCCTGATGTGGCTTAATCCTCCTGTACTGTCCTTATAAAACTTACTAATGCCCAAGACACAGAAGTTCAAAGTTCACCCTGAGGCCTCTTCCTCCAGGAAGTCTGCTGGAACACAGCCCACATGTCCCCAGCTATAAGTGGGTGCTTTGCCCCCTGAAATCCCATGACACTGCTGTTGTTGTCTGCAGTCTGTTGTCTGCAGACTGTCTACGTGTTCATCTATGGAGGGGTGGGGAACCTGCATCCTTGGGGCCACATGTGGCCTTCTGGATCCTTGAGTGAGGCCTTTTGACTGAATCCAATTTTTACAGAACAAATCCTTTTAATAAAGTGCTCTGTGAAGTTTGGATTCAGTTGAGGGGCCACACTTGGGGATCTGGAGGGCCACCTGTGGCCTTGAGGCTGCAGGTTCCCCACCCCTACATGACAGGGACAGTCCTGCTCCTTGTTGTAGCCCCACAGTGCCAGTGCAGAGTGAATGATCAAACGAGCCAGGCTTCATCTCCCTTCACTTGACTTGCCCAGGGCAGAAACTTCCTTTAATAACAAGATTCAAATGTCACCTCCTCCACTTGTCACCCACTCAATGATGCATGTTCAGCATCTAGCATAGCACTTAGCACGTAGTAGGTGCTCAAATATTTGTTGGATCAATGTGTGGTAGGATTGAACAGGTACTCACACTATACTCAGATTTGTGAAGGAAATGTCACTTATTTCTCTAGAACTGATGTGCATTTCTCATGCATCCCCCAGCCAGCCAGGCCAGCTCGGACTTACCAATTAAAGAGACCCCACCCTATGGACCTCAGTGCTGGACAGATGGCCACTAGCTTGATGTTCTCAGGGCCCCGATACCTACCTTCGCATTTCTTATCCCAAACAGGGGACCTTCATTCTTAACAAGATCCCTTGGGACTGGAAGAGGTAACATCCAGGTAATCGTCACTTCCTCTGCGTTATACCTGCCCCTACCCCAGAGCAGGGAGTTCGGGAGTGCACCTGCCCACAGAGGAAGCCATTTCGGGGTCACACTAGGTGCTTCCGATGCCAGAGGAGCTGAGAAGAACTCCTTGCTCTCCACAATGCCTAGTTCTCCAGCTTATTGTCTTACTACAGGTTCAAGTAAAAATCTATCTGCGACACCCCATCTCTACAAAAAATTTAAAAATTAACTGGGTGTGATAGCGCATGCCTGTAGTCCCAGCCTCCCACTTGGGAGGCTGAGGCAGGAGGACCGCTTGAGCCCAGAAGTTTGAGGTTGCTGTGAGCTAGGGTGACACCACCACACTCCAGCCGGGGCAACAGAGCAAGACCCTGTCTCAATAAAACAAACAAAACAAAACAAAACAAAAAACCCTAACCAGGCGGTGTTGCACAGTGATTGTTGTTCTAATAGATATCCGCTGTTTCAGGGGACAGTGAATATCTATTAGAACAACAGTGGCCCTCAATGGGTAAGAACCTCATAGCAACAAGATTTATAGTCATGGACATACATATGGTAACAATGTTATATGTAATTATGTTTGTATATGTGTGTGTGTATATACATATAGTCAATCCTCATTATTCACAGATTCTGTATTTTCCAATTTGCCTACCTGCTAAAATGTATTTCTAACCCTCAAATCGATACTTGCAGCACGTTTACAGTCACTTGTGGGCATGCGGAGAGAGAGGAAAAATTGGAGTCACCCAACATGCACATTCCTAGCTGAGTTCGAAAAAGGTGACACTCTGCCTTCTTGTTTGGGCTCTCACACTGTAAACAAGTGAGCTTCTTGTGGTCTATTTAATGACACACTTTCCACATTTTTGTGCATTTCGTTGGTGATTTCACTGCTTACCATGGCCTCCAAGCCTAGTGCTGAAACGCTGTCTAGTGTTCCTGAGTGCACGAAAACTGTGACGTGTCTTACAGAGAACAATGCATGTGTCAGCTCTGCTGCATCCAGGCTTGTTAGAGAGCTGTTGTCCATGAGCTCAATGTTAGTGAGTCAACAATATGTATTAAATAAGGCACCTTTTAACAGAAACATGCAGAAAACAAGGTTATCCATAAACCAGTTGATGAAAATGTTGGGACCAGAGGCTTGAAGGAACCTAAGCCTGTATTTCCCCTTAGGAGCAATGCTTCAGTATGGATTGATTCAGTGTTACAGGTGACTTTGTAGAATATAACTACCATGAACAAAAATTAAACAAACAAACAAACAAAACAATTAACAGATATGCATTCCTCTTGTAGGAGACATTTGTTATGATTTTGGGCCACCCAGCCTCTGGATCCCCTTCTATAATTCGGGAATTCCTCCCCTATGGGTCCTGGGGAGGCAGGAAGCCACCTCCCACACTAGAGCCAGGGCAGGGGCAGGGAACCTGGGCTCTGCCCGTCAGGACGAGTCAGACTCAGAGCTAGAGCCACAAAGAGGGGAGGAGTTTGAGAGATGATCCGAAGTGTCTCTAGTGGTGGAGATGGTGGCTGCCGTGCCAGGGGTGTTGTCCAGGGCCAATGCCACCAGGGTTGGTGGTGCCCATCACGTCCTGCACCTGCTCTTAGGGTGTTGCCAGCCACCGTTGCTGGCTGCACAGCCTGGAGCTTGGTTCCCCAGTTCTCTGGTCATTCTAGGGTAAGCCAGTATCCTTTAAATAAAGTGTCTAAATTAGTCAGAGTTGATTCCTATTGTTTGCAACCAAGAATCTAGTATCTGTGTGTGTGTGTGTGTGTGTGTGTGTGTCGGTATGTATGCATTTAATTGTTATGTGTTTGTTGGTTTACAAGCAAGTAAGTGAATGGGGTCAAGGAAGGTTGCTGGAGGAACCTCACAGAGGGGAGATCACTGGCTGGGTCTCGAAGGGTTGATGAGGGTTTGCCCCACCCTGGGGGTCTTGGAGAAGGAGTGTCCCAGGCAGGGTGGACAGCACCGGTGGAGGAATGATCAGCGAGGCACACCTGGGACATCATGAGGCAGTCAGTGAGGCTGGGGGTGTGGGAAGGTGAAGAGGGGAGCGGGGCAGCTACGCACATCGGCTGCAGCTGCTGGGAGGAGAGCGAAGGGCTGATGTTCCCATCCTCTCCCCGTTGCCCCCTGTCCGAGACCTCTGGTCCACTCCCTCCTCCCTCTCATTCACACTCGGCACAACCCACTTTCTCTGGCCCCGGATCAACCTGACCCACACAGAATCAGGCCAGATAGATTCATTCTCAAGGGTGGAGAAAGCCAACTCTCTTCCCAGCAGTCCAGAGAAAGAGGTGTTTTTAAGTACAGTTATGGATGCACCACACAAGGACGTCAGATGTGCATTCCTCCCGAGATGCTGAGTGAGAAAGCGATGAACTCAGAGCCGGACTATCTTAGTCTGCTCAGGCTGCTGTGTCAAATGCCATAGGCTGGTTGCTTAAATAATACATATTTATTCTCACAGTTCTGGAGGCTGGAAGTCTGAGATCAGGGGACAGCAGGGTAAGGGCTCCCTTCCTGTCTTGCAGATGGAGACCTTCTCACCATGAGCTCACATGGTGTAGGGGAGAAAGGGCAGGGAGAGAGAGAGAGAGAAGCTTTTCCTCTTCTTAGAAGGCCACAGACCTATTGGATTAGGCCCCCAGCCTTATGACTTCATTTAACCTTAATTGCCTCCTAAAGACTCTAGCTCCAAATACAGTCCCATTGGGGGTTAGGGCTTCAACACAGGAATTTCGGGAGATGCAATTCAGTCCATAGTACTGACTTCCAAGGAGCATCCTTGAGTGGGCTGGAGTCCAGAGACTGGGGTTCCCACCCCAGCCTGCTCTTCACTGGCAGTGGCTTTGGGCAAGTCACGTGCCCTCTTTGGCATTATCTGGAAAATGAGAAGCTTCGGTTAAGCCTCAAAATTCCTCCTCTCACTAAGATTCTTTGAAAGTCCCAGGGCTTGGGGTAGGTAGGAAGACTCTTCCTCAGTCCGCAGAGTCCCCCCAGGAAAGGCTGGGTCAGGAAGAGCTTGGCTGTTTTCTTTCCAGCTCTTCCATGAATGCACTTGGCACAGGGACTGTCTGTTGCCATGGTGAGGGCTTCCTGTGGCGCTGGGCCTGAGAACTCTGCAGCGTCCTGGGGTGGGGGGGGTTGCTGTCGGAGGCTGGGGGTTGGGGGTGGGTCAGTGGAGAGGCCCAGAATTGACAGATTTTCTAGCAGCCTTGAATGAAGGTGAAACTTGGGGTAGGAAACAAAGGGGTTTTGCAGTTCACCAAAGCCCACCAACTCTGCTACCCTCCACGTGTGACTTTTGTTCCCCGTTACATGACCACAAGTAAGGGATCATTTCTTTCCTATGAGAGTCCGTTCTCAGAAGCTGGAAGTTTATGCAAAACCAAGCTGGGAGGAGGGATGAGTGGAGAACAGGGTGTGGAACCGCACTACTAAAGTCCGGTCCTAGACCAGGGGCACATTGTCACCTTAGGACCAGGGGCACATTGTCACCTGGGAGCTCGTCAGGAATGCAGAGTCTCCGGCCCCGCCCCAGATCCATTGAATCAGAATCTACATTTTAGCAAGATCCCCAGGGGGTTATGTGCACATTAAAGTTCCAAAAGCCCCATTGTGGTGGAAAGAACGCCAGCCTAGAAGCCAGCAGACCTGGCCCTAGGGATGGCTTTGCCACCCTACTGTGTAATTTCTGTAAAATGGAGAGGGGAAGAGATTTTTTTCTAAGACGCCATTACCTTCCACTGACGAGCTTTGCCTGGGTCAGGTCAGTGTGTCCTGGACTTCTCCCCTGGCTTCGGGAACAATTATCCTGACGACATCGACTGCATTGCCCTAGTCACCTGCAGGAATATGGGGGTCTGTGAGCCACTGAGGGGGCTAAAGACCAGTGGTGTTTTGGAAACTGAGAAAGGATAAGTGTTCATGGGACTTCCGGTGTGATAGAACTGGGAAGTCAACATATCCAGTCAAAACCAAACACATATCCAGCCCAAAGTCTATAGGACCTGATTATTTTTGAGGGAGGTGGTGTGGGGAGGGGCTGTCCCCTGCAGACCACACTGAATTCACATCCAGTTTAGTCTAGAGGGCTTCTTAAACTTGAGCCAGCATCAGGATCACCTGGAGGGCTAGTTAACACATAGACTAGTGGGCCCCACCCAGAGTTTCTGACTAGATGCTATAGATTGAATTGTGCCCCTCCCCCAAGTGCATATATTAAAGCCCTAACTCCCAATGTAACTGTATTTGGAGATAGGGATTTTAGGAGGTAATTAAGGTTAAATGCTGTCATAAGGGTATAGTCCTAATGGCTTTACAGGAAGAACAATAGACACCCCAACACATACGTGTGTGTGCCTCCTCTCCCCCTTTCCCCATCTCTCCCCCTCTTCCTCTCCCTCTGCATGCACACATAGATGAAAGGCCACATAAGGACATAGCGAGAAGGTGACAAGTCAGTAAGAGAGCCACCTCTCACCAGAACATGACCTCACTGGCACCCTGATCTCAGATTTCCAGCCTCCCGAACTGTGAGAAAATTAACTTCTGTTGTTTAAGCCGGGCTCCCCAACCTATGGTGAGTTGTATAATTATTTCATTATATATTACAGTGCAATAATAATAGAAATAAAGTGCACAATAAATGTAATGCACCCGAATCACCCCAAAACCATTCCTTCCTACCCTGGTCCGTGGAAAAATTGTCTTCCATGAAAACGGTCCCTGGTGCCAAAAAGGTTGGGGACCACTGGTAAGCCAACCGATCTATGGGATTTTGTGATGGCAGCCTGAGCTGACGAATACAGTCGGTCTGAGATAGGGCCAAGAATGTGCGTTTCTCACCGGGTGATACACATGCTGTTAGTCTGGGACCACACTTTGAGGACTGTTGGCTTAGCGCCTTTGGATCCCCTGTCTCTGTCAGGGAGGGTATCATCATGCCCACTTTACAGATGAGGCCTGAGCGAATCTAATTGGTGGACAGGAAGGGAAAGGTAAATGTTAGCACCTGAGGTTGGATGTGTCTTCCCCAAATCGCTGTCCTTGAGGAACTCAGAAGTAAGTAAAGGAGGGCACCCAGGTAAGCAGCTCTCATTTCAGAGGAGCAGGGGTCAGGGCAGGAGCAGGGCCAGGACAGCAGTCCAGGTGTGGGAACCCTTTAGCTTCTGCTAAAAGGGCAGCCCTAGGCAGCCATGTTTGTACCATGTGACTCACTGCTCCTTCACAGTCATATCTGATTGAATGAAAGGTAGTCACCTGACCCAAGGGGAGCAAATCTATTGGCTAGCCAATGACCAATCAGATTCAATCTCTCTCTCACTCAAAAAAAGAAATAGAATTTAGAGAGTCAGTCATTATTGGGTACTGGAGCTGGAAAGGGTTGGAGTGACCATTTTGGGCCATTTTTGAGCAAAGCAAAGTGATCAAGAGAGAAGGGAAAGAGAAAAAAATCAACATCTTTACTGAGATGGCTTAAAGTGCTACAAAGTCATGATGTCAAGAACCAAACTCTTCTTCCATCGGTCTGGTTCTCTTCCCACTATCACTATCTCAGTGAAAAGCACCATCACCCATTTAATTAAGTAAACCCAAAACTTTGGAGCCATTGTGTCACCTCCTTGCCTCCATTCATAATATCCAATCAGTCATCACATCTTGTTTTTGCTTCCTTAGTCTCTCTCAAGCTCTGCTTCTCTCCCTCCCTTTGGCAACCCCCTAGTCATGACACTACTGTCATTTGCTTGGAGCCCTGCAATGGTGTCCCCGTACCTGCTCTTGAGTCTCTCCACTCCATATTCCCTCCACACCCAGAACCATCTTTTCAGCATGCATGTATGATCATGTCACTGTCCTGCCACAGAGGCATGAGCTCCACGTGACCTGCCCCTCTCTCTCCACCTCCTCTCATGCCTCTCACCACCCTGTTCTCTGCACTCCAGCCACACTGCCTCCTTATAGCTTCTCCAATCTGGAATGTTCTTCCTCCTCCACCTAGTATCTGAAAATGGATCCCCTGCAGGTTAAGAGAGTGGAGATAGAGAGAGACCTTGAGCCTCACTCATATCCTGCCGTGCCTGCAGGTAGCACTACTTCCTCTGTTTCCATCCAGTGTGAACTGGGTTTTCAGTCATTGCCAACACAAAGAGCCCTAACCGACTTAGTTTGCCTCCTTCATTCTGAGCTCCTAGAATTGAGCCTTGTGTCTTACTCTTTTTCATATCTTCACCCTGAGGAGGTACCCCGAGTTCTCTGGTGGGAGGAAAAAGGTGGGAATAGAATCCAGGCTTGGCTGACCAGAAATGGAAATGGGATGGGAAATGGACCCAATGTGTCAAATCCAGTGCTAGATATTTTATGGATATTTTAACCCCTGCAGTTGATATTACCATTATTACTTTCCATATAAGGAAACTGGAGCTCAGGAGTAACTGCCCAGGGTTCTGTTACCATTAATGGCAGAGAAGCTCCCACTGGACCACAAATAACAACTGTGAACTCTGGCAAAGATTTGAAAACAAGAACCATGACAAAAAACTGCCTAAAGGCACTGGAAAGCAACCAAAAGCAGGAAAAAACTAGACAGGGGTCTGCTTACAAGCTGATTAAAGATGAAAGAAGAGTCAGTGAACTTGAAAATATATCAATAGAAAATATCCAATATAAAAATCAAAATGAACTGAAGGAAAAGAGAGCAGAGCCTCAGGGGCCTGTGGGACGGTATCAGAAGGTCTCACATGCATAACTGGAGTCTCAGAAGGGAAGGAAGGAGAGAATGAGACAGAAAAAAAAAGTTTGAAAAAATAATGACTGAAATTTCCCCATGTTTGGTGAAGACAGATTTACACACCCAAGAATTTTAGTGAACCCCGAGTAGGATGAGTACGAAGTATACACCTAGGCACATAATCAAACTACTAAACACCAAATATAAAAAGAAAATTTTGGAAATGGCCAGAGAGAAAAACAACATATTTCATACAGGAGAACAAGGGTATAAATATCACTGATTTCTCATCAGAAAGAACGGAGGCCAGAAGAGAGTAGAACAACATCTTTAAAGCATTGAAAGGAAAAAAAAAAAAATACCTGTCAACTCAGCATTGTATATCCAGTGAGAATATCTTTTAAGAATGAAAATCAAATATTCATTCAGATAAATGAAAACTAAGATAATTCATCACCAGTAGACTTGCAAAAGAAATGCTAAAGGAAGTTTTTCAGATGGAAGGGAAATTATACCAAACAGAAACTTAGATTATAGGCAGGAACAAAGCGCACCAGAAATGGCAAATCTATGGGTAAATATAAAAGACTGTTCCCCTTTAATTTCTTTAAAATGTGTATGACTCTTTTAAGTAAAAATTATAACAGTATAGTTTGGGGTTTACAGGGTATGTAGACATTATATATACATATATATATATATATGTAGGGTATATATACAGGATATATATATATATACACCCTGTATATATCATGTAGACATTTGAAAACAACCACATGTAGACATGATATATACAGGGTATGTAGACATAATAATTATATATCACATAGAGGATGGGGGGGTTCATGATTAATGGGCTTATAAAGCTACAAGGCTTTTATATTTAATGAGGAACACAGGTAACTTGCCACTGTCTTCCAGTCAGGAAGTGGTGGGACAAAGTATGACTAATGTCCAAAGCCCGTCTTCTTTCTACTACATCAGACAAGAAAAGTGAGTGGGTAGAAGGAGAAAGCAAGGCAGGGAAGAGAGTGTGACAGCTTCAAGTAGCCTCAGGGGCCCAACAGTTGCTGAACACGAGGATTCCCAGACAGAGCACAGGGGTGAGGCACCAGGGAGTAGCCGAAGCAAAGAGCCACCCTCTCATTAAGCCTTGAAGTCAGTCCTTGTGCCTGTGAAAAGGTGACCTGCAGATGGGCTAGGGAGGTGCCTATGGTCCCCACGCCCTGGCCAGGGAGTGGCTAATCCTCCCTGGGCACTACCTTGCCGGGTGTCCGGGGGCCTCGGAAGAAGACCTAAACAGAGCAGATTAGAATTCTCATGGCAGGGAGCTGGGTGGGGCAGGAGTGTTCCTCCCACACGCACCCCAGCACCTGTCTCGCAGCCCAGGGGAAGCCTGTTGGGTTCATGCCACATACCCGGAACCACAAACCTGGACTCTGGGCCCAGCTCTGTGTGCAGCACTACAGGCCAGAGTAGAGACCAGAGAAGGGGACAAAGGATGGATTTGGGTCTCGATTCAGGATAAGCTGATCCTCCGCCTGCAGGAGTGGGAAAGATGGAGATGTGCCAGCTATGTCCCGAGTCCCCTCAGCTCCGAATGCCTCTTCTGCACCTGGCTCTGTGCTGCCGGGCTGCAGCTCCCAGACGCCTTTGCGCCTTTGCCGGGGGCTTTCTATTCAGCGCTGTCTATCAGAGGCCCTGGAGGGAGTTGGGAAGGCAGGAGAGGGCGAAGGTGCTTCCTTCCTCCCTGTTGTTTGCCGTTCCTGTCAGGGCAGCCCAGCAGTGGCAGCTGGTCTCAGTCTCCAGGGTCCCTCAGCACCCCAGCACCCTGCCTGCTCAGAAGCACCCACAGAGCAGGGTGGCACCCCTCCGTGGTGTCTGAGCTCTAGATTCTTGGAACCCCATCTTCCTCCCTTTCATTCCCCCAACCCTGGAGGTCACAGCTGCTTTCTGTCATTATTGTCCCTGAGTTTTCCTCAGTATCTTCTTTTTTCTTTTTCTGCTCTGTGTGCCCAGATCCTCATATTAAATTTCCTCTGTTGAAATCCTGGCACGATTTCTGTTTCCCTGATTGGCTCCTGCTGATGCAGAAAGAAACGGAGCTGCTTTCTCCAGGGAGCCGGCCGTGGTTTACGAGAGACAGAGTAGCACAGAGGGCGGGGGCTGTGGGCTAAGGTGGTCCTAAGTCCAAATCCCTGCCCTGCTGTTATTCCCTGAGTAACTCTGGGCAAGCTACTCAATTTCTCTGAGCCTCAGTTTCCCCACGTGAAAATTGGGTGGATAATACAAGCCTGATTAGTCAGTCGCTTTGGGCACAAGAGAAAAAAACAATTTGCACTGGGTTAGGCAAAAGGGTAAAATTAGCCTGGAAAGTTTCCAGAAAAATAACTATCAAGTGCACAGGGTGAGAAGGCAGGGGTAGAGCTCGCCTCACACACAACTGCAAGCAGCAACTTGCATGCGTACAGGACTTCTCTCTGCGTCTCAGAAATGTTCCCCAGTTGGTGGACCTGATTCTTACCGCAAACTGTCTTCGCCATGTGTTGAAGGAAAATGGCCTCTAGTAGAATCCAGACTCTTGTGCCCTCCTGACTTTGTCCAGGGAAGCAAGGTCCCCTCCTAGCAAGACCCAGCTCAGTGGTTTCAGGGGAGGGCTCCAATTGGCCAAGGTGGGTCATGTGCCCAGCCCTGGGACGACCATCCCCATTTCACAGATGAGCAAACTGAGTCTCAGAAGAGGAAAGGCTTGACCACAGTCATGTGGCTTTTATCTAAGCAACAATACTGGACACTATGTCATTAACAACCAGAGTATCGGAAGTTCTGTAGGCTTAGAGGAAAGCAGCCGGATGTGGGTGAGTGTGGTTCAGAAGGTGAGGAAGGAAGAAGCCCATGTCTGCTTCACACCTACCCTGTGCCGGCCACTGGGCAGGGGAAGGCAGATAAGTGTTGGCAGAGCCAAGCCTCCCGTGTTGGCCCTGTTTTGAAAAAGAGAAGACAAGGACGGTTCAGAGAGGCTCCACAGCCAATCCCAGGGTTCACAGCCTAGTCGCAGGGCTGGAGTTCAAACCTGAGGCTGGCAGATTCCGTGTATTACCCATCACAGCATCTGGATGCCCAATCCCCCGGGGAAATGTCTCGCCACTGGATGGGCTCAGGATTGGATGACATTCCCTGGCTCCATTTCCTCTGGTCTTAGATGCCAGCAGACTATAAGGTCCCTCTGGGCATCACAACATTTGAGAAAATGTAGGGAAAAGGGTACAGAGAAACTAAAAATGGTGATCAAAGGGCAAAAAGGGTTTCTGGCCGGGC